>OZ005650.1:205202493-205275637 GCA_963930645.1 Salticus scenicus | reverse complement strand
GGCACACCATAATATTTACATACATTTAAATCTTTAATTAAAATAATTTAGAATTAAACAAAAACCATTTAAAAAAATCTCCCATGACTAGGCTAAAACGCTAGACTTTAGATTCATAGCGTGAAGCTTTACCTCACAGCCACAGCGTTCACGTAAGAAAAGTCTTTTTTTTTACTATATAGATTTTTTGTTTGCTCCCAGAGCGGTTACAAACATACATTATACATACAAACATACAAACATTCATACATACAAACAGGTGAAGCTAATAAAAGCGTGTTAATAAACATAAATGACACTGCGTTATCAAACACTTAGTATAAAAGTATATTTTTATTTTTATATAAAACAAGATATGATGCAACCATTTATAAAAGGGAAATACTTTTATTTCCATTATAACTTTTGTATGAAAAATCCAAAAGTACGCATTTTATTCTGGTTCCTTTTAATTTTCAGAATAATTTAATAGATAAAAATCTAAAGCACAAATAGAAATTTTTATTTATCTCAATTTCTTTATTAGTTTGATTCAGCATTTTTAGAAAGGAAACTAATTGTAATAGTACTAATCCATCTTTTATTTAAATTCTTTTGGTATTAACCAATGCTTACTTAATGAAGTTCTTTCTAAAATCATGTACCGGCAGGTCACCAACAGTTCAGTAGTCGTATTTGGAATAATTTATTACAAAACTGATTACAATGATAGCATTTCTTAAAAGTACATTACTGCGGAATCTGAAATTTGCAGCATATAGTTCATAATAACTCACGCTAGGGGGCGCATTTGCCGATAAGATGAATATTTTCGTTATCAGCTCAGTGAGACCTTATCAATGATATATAGCATGTTAAAATACCTATTGAACAGTTGGTGACCCTCCCTTGTTAGTTGACAAAGAATCTTTGAAATGATTAGGGAAACGTCAAAATTATAAAATTTAGTGGTAGATAATGAATAAATCTAGTTGGCATAGGTGGACTCAGCTCAGTTCCCCATCATATTTATTTTCTTATAAATTTCTAGTGCTAGACATATTATAATCATGTTAAAATAAATGAATTTTACCAAAGCTTGATACAGTGACAGAATGAAATCCCTGCCTAATAGGATATCCACCGTTCACTTCGATATATTTATCTTATTGTAATCTATTAATTTATTTTGTCAGGGTCAATTCTGTTGTTTAGTTTTCATGCTACTATTTCCAATGTAATAATCCTCAAAATTCATATTTATATGAAAAATTTACAATTTCGCTATGTTGATAAAATCGTAAATTACGAATAATTTACGAAATTTTCCTATTAGAATATTTGTATTCAATCATGTTCAAACAAATATTATAAATGTAATTTTCAAGTTGTCTAATGTATTTATGATCCTCAAAATTGAAGTTTATGCTCAATTTTGTCTTATTCTGACATGTTAAGTAAATCGTAAATTCCAAATAACATACGAATTTTTTAAATTGGAAAAATCATAGTCTATGATATTCATGACAGTTTTCTAAATAATATTTCAAAAGTGGTCTGACACCTTTACGATGAAAATATCCTTCAAGATTGACGTTTATGTGAAATTTTGCTCTATTCTGCATTGTTAAGAAATTCGTAATTTTCCAATAACTTGAGAAAATTTCAAAGTAGCGTATTTATAGTTACTGGTGCTCATTCCGGCATCAAAACTGATATTTTAAAACTGGTCTGACATATTTACAGTAAGAAGGTTTCATTTAATGCACGTTTAAGTGAATTTTTGTCCTATTCTCCCATGTTAAAAAAAATCGTAAATTTCTAATAACTTACGAAGTTTTTTAGTTCGAATGTTGCAAATGAATAGGGTTCTTGCCAGTATCGAAAGTAATATTTTAAAACTGATATGAACTCTCTGCCATCATTCGTTCGTGAGATATCGTGTAAACAGTCTAACAAACTAACTTACTAACACACTAACGGTCTGACACACTAACAGACACCATACAAATTTTGTCATTTTCGGATTCCTCCCACCTGAAAACGTACAAAAAAGTCAAAAAACCGAGGTCGAAATTTTTCACGATTACCTAAGTTCCCCATACCTATAGTATGATGGGGAACTAAGATTCCCATAAAATGGATAACGCTTGTTGATTTTGACACATGTTACTTTTGTTCACGTAAATTTTCTATTAAAACAAAAAATTACTTTTTTTTAATAATATTATTATTTATGTTTTTTCTGTGTACAGTAATGCGTCAGAAAAGTATTTCTGACACCGCATTTTTTATGATTTCGACCTATCTTGGGGCACCGTACCCCACAGCAAAATTATGAAACATGGTACTGAATCACACTGTGTTATATCCCACCAGCACCTGAGAGGTTTCCACCCCGAAGCTGGTAGACGTGAGGTTTGATCCCACGTCGCTCTCATCGGACATGGCATTCGGAGTTTTCCATGGTTTTCTCAGAAATTAACGTATATACGGGCTAGGACTCTGTGAAATATATAGCCAACGAAGGGCGCTTCCACTCAGACCTAGAACCCTTATGCAGTCAACCGGTCTTAATTTTAACACCGATACCATTACCACAGTGTACTTTACGTATATTTTTTGTATCTCTCGTATATATTTCGATACTTCAAATCAATTGTTTCCATAAACGTATTCCCCAGTTATTCAACGAAAACTAAAAGTTAAATTTTTTGTTCGCATAAAAATGTAAATGCATTAAGAATTTCGTTTATAAAATAATAAATATATTGCCAGTTATATAAATAACGGATTATTCTTTATCGAAGCACAAGTGTGTATACTTCTTATACATATACATACATACATATACATACATACATATACATACATACATACATACATATATATATATATATATATATATATATTGGTTACCACTACTCTTAACTGGTATTCTACGAAGGAAAAAAATCACATAATTTCATCATATAATATGTTTAAATAAGAGTTTTATAAGCTTAGCTAAAAATTTACTCAAATTACATCATTCAGTTTAATTTCATGAATTCATGTTATACGTATTTACGTATTATGTAAGAAGTGTCAAATAAACATAAGCATATGATAAGCATTTTTAAATATTATTTTAAAAATCAATATGATGCTTTTATAATTACATTAAAAAATGTTGGTGTTATATATGTTTTTTACATGCAATAAAGAAATAAATAATGTCACAATTTAATTTATATACATTTGTAGTAATCTTATATAAATTAATGGATAGTAAAAAGAACTGAGCCTTTAAGTTTTAATATTATGCTTCACAAATAAAATTATTAACTCTAGAAAAATAACAAAGTTTTTAAGAGTCATTTTGTATGAACCCAATTTCAATGAGCATATCTTTTTGTTTACTTAAATTACGAAAGTAGCACAACTTTCCTGCCGTTGCTTGTAAAAGCTAAATTTTATGTTGCGCAAAATATGCCAAATGCAAAACTTAAAATTTGTGTAGTAATGAAAAAAAAATTAGTATTATAGTTTAAAAAAAAATAAAGAACACGTTTTTATAGAAATGTGAACTAAAAAGCACAAAATATCTATCTTAGTATTAAAATGCAGGGTAAGAGAAAATCGTGTGAGTGGCACACCATAATATTTACATACATTTAAATCTTTAATTAAAATAATATAGAATTAAACAAAAACCATTTACAAAAATCTCCCCTGACTGGGCTAAAACGCTAGACCTTTAGATTCGTAGCGTGAAGCTTTACCTCACAGCCACAGCGTTCACGTAAGAAAAGTCTTTTTTTTTACTATATATATTTTTTGTTTGCTCCCAGAGCGGTTACAAACATACATTATACATACAAACATACAAACATTCATACATACAAACAGGTGAAGCTAATATAAGCGTGTTAATAAACATAAATGACACTGCGTTATCAAACACATAGTATAAAAGTATATTTTTATTTTTATATAAAACAAGATATGATGCAACCATTTATCAAAGGGAAATACTTTTATTTCCATTATAACTTTTGTATGAAAAATCCAAAAGTACGCATTTTATTCTGGTTACTTTTAATTTTCAGAATAATTTAATAGATAAAAATCTAAAGCACAAATATAAATTTTTATTTATCTCAATTTCTTTATTAGTTTGATTCAGCATTTTTAAAAAGGAAACTAATTGTAATAGTACTAATCCATCTTTTATTTAAATTCTTTTGGTATTAACCAATGCTTTCTTAATGAAGTTCTTTCTAAAATCATGTTCCGGCAGGTCACCAACTGTTCAGTAGTCGTATTTGGAATAATTTATTACAAAACTGATTACAATGATAGCATTTCTTAAAAGTACATTACTGCGGAATCTGAAATTTGCAACATATAGTTCATAATTACTCACGCTAGGGGGCGCATTTGCCGATAAGATGAATATTTTCGTTATCAGCTCAGTGAGACCTTTAAGATGATATATAGCATGTTAAAATACCTATTGAACAGTTGGTGACCCTCCCTTGTTAGTTGACAAAGAATCTTTGAAATGATTAGGGAAATGTCAAAATTATAAAATTTAGTGGTAGATAATGAATAAATCTAGTTGGCATAGGTGGACTCTGCTCAGTTCCCCATCATATTTATTTTCTTATAAATTTCTAGTGCTAGACATATTAAAATCATGTTAAAATAAATGAATTTTACCAAAGCTTGATACAGTGACAGAATGAAATCCCTGCCTAATAGGATATCCACCGTTCACTTCGATATATTTATCTTATTGTAATCTATTAATTTATTTTGTCAGGGTCAATTCTGTTGTTTAGTTTTCATGCTACTATTTCCAATGTAATAATCCTCAAAATTCATATTTATATGAAAAATTTACAATTTCGCTATGTTGATAAAATCGTAAATTACGAATAATTTACGAAATTTTCCTATTAGAATATTTGTATTCAATCATGTTCAAACAAATATTATAAATGTAATTTTCAAGTTGTCTAATGTATTTATGATCCTCAAAATTGAAGTTTATGCTCAATTTTGTCTTATTCTGACATGTTAAGTAAATCGTAAATTCCAAATAACATACGAATTTTTTAAATTGGAAAAATCATAGTCTATGATATTCATGACAGTTTTCTAAATAATATTTCAAAAGTGGTCTGACACCTTTACGATGAAAATATCCTTCAAGATTGACGTTTATGTGAAATTTTGCTCTATTCTGCCTTGTTAAGAAATTCGTAATTTTCCAATAACTTGCGAAAATTTCAAAGTAGCGTATTTATAGTTACTGGTGCTCATTCCGGCATCAAAACTGATATTTTAAAACTGGTCTGACATATTTACAGTAAGAAGGTTTCAGTTAATGCACGTTTAAGTGAATTTTTGTCCTATTCTCCCATGTTAAAAAAATCGTAAATTTCTAATAACTTACGAAGTTTTTTAATTCGAATGTTGCAAATGAATAGGGTTCTTGCCAGTATCGAAAGTAATATTTTAAAACTGATCTGACCTCTCTGCCATCATTTGTTCGTGAGATATCGTGTAAACAGTCTAACAAACTAACTTACTAACACACTAACGGTCTGACACACTAACAGACACCCGACAAACAGACACCATACAAACTTTGTCATTTTCGGATTCCTCTCACCTGAAAACATACAAAAAAGTAAAAAAACCGAGGTCGAAATTTTTCACGATTACCTAAGTTCCCCATACCTATACTATGATGGGGAACTAAGATTCCCATAAAATGGATAACGCTTGCTGATTTTGACACATGTTACTTTTGTTCACGTAATTTTTTTTATTAAAACAAAAAATTACTTTTTTTTCTTTTAATAATATTATTATTTATGTTTTTTCTGTGTACAGTAATGCGTCAGAAAAGTATTTCTGACACCGCATTTTTTATGATTTCGACCTATCTTCGTGCACCGTACCCCACAGCAAAATTATGAAACATGGTACTGAATCACACTGTGTTATATCCCACCAGCACCTGAGAGGTTTCCACCCCGAAGCTGGTAGACGTGAGGTTTGATCCCAGGTCGCTCTCATCGGACATGGCATTCGGAGTTTTCCATGGTTTTCTCAGAAATTAACGTACATACGTGTTAGGACTCCTTAAAATATATAGCCAACGAAGGGCGCTTCCACTCAGACCTAGAACCCTTATGCAGTCAACCGGTCTTAATTTTAACACCGATACCATTACCACAGTGTACTTTACGTATATTTTTCGTATCTCTCGTATATATTTCGATACTTCAAATCAATTGTTTCCATAAACGTATTCCCCAGTTATTCAACGAAAAACTAAAAGTTAAATTTTTTGTTCGCATAAAAATGTAAATGTATTAAGAATTTCGTTTATAAAATAATAAATATATTGCTAGTTATATAAATAACGGATTATTCTTTATCGAAGCACAAGTGTGTATACTTCTTATACATATACATACATACATATACATACATACATACATACATACATATATATATATATATATATATATATATATATATATATATATATTGGTTACCACTACACTTAACTGGTATTCTACGAAGAAAAAAAATCACATAATTTCATCATATAATATGTTTAAATAAGAGTTTTATAAGCTTAGCTAAAAATTTACTCAAATTACATCATTCAGTTTAATTTCATGAATTCATGTTATACGTATTTACGTATTATGTAAGAAGTGTCAAATAAGCATAAGCATATGATAAGCATTTTTAAATATTAATTTAAAAATCAATATGATGCTTTTATAATTACATTAAAAAATGTTGGTGGTATATATGTTTTTTACATGCAATAAAGAAATAAATAATGTCACAATTTAATTTATATACATTTGTAGTAATCTTATATATATTAATAGACAGTAAAAAGAACTGAGCCTTTAAGTTTTAATATAATGCTTCACAAATAAAATTATTAACTCTAGAAAAATAGCAAAGATTTTAAGAGTCATTTTGTATGACCCCAATTTCAATGAGCATATCTTTTTGTTTACTTAAATTACGAAAGTAGCACAACTTTCCTGCCTTTGCTTGTGAAAGCTAAATTTTATGTTGCGCAAAATATGGCAAATGCAAAACTTAAAATTTGTGTAGTAATGAAAAAAAAAAAAAAAATAGTATTATAGTTTTAAAAAAGTAAAGAACACGCTTTTATAGAAATGTGAACTAAAAAGCACAAAATATCTATCTTAGTATTAAAATGCAGGGTAAGAGAAAATCGTGTGAGTGGCACACCATAATATTTACATATATTTAAATCTTTAATTAAAATAATTTAGAATTAAACAAAAACCATTTAAAAAAATCTCCCCTGACTGGGCTAAAACGCTAGACCTTTAGATTCGTAGCGTGAAGATTTACCTCACAGCCACAGCGTTCACGTAAGAAAAGTCTTTTTTTTTACTATATAGATTTTTTGTTTGCTCCCAGAGCGGTTACAAACATACATTATACATACAAACATACAAACATTCATACATACAAACAGGTGAAGCTAATAAAAGCGTGTTAATAAACATAAATGACACTGCGTTATCAAACACATAGTATAAAAGTACATTTTTATTTTTATATAAAACAAGATATGATGCAACCATTTATCAAAGGGAAATACTTTTATTTCCATTATAACTTTTGTATGAAAAATCCAAAAGTACGCATTTTATTCTGGTTACTTTTACTTTTCAGAATAATTTAATACATAAAAATCTAAAGCACAAATATAAATTTTTATTTTTCTCAATCTCTTTAGTAGTTTGATTCAGCATTTTAAAAAAGGAAACTAATTGTAATAGTACTAATCCATCTTTTATTTAAATTTTTTTGGTATTAACCAATGCTTACTTAATGAAGTTCTTTCTAAAATCATGTTCCGGCAGTCGGTACGATAAATGATCTCAGGAAAGTAGTCAATCTCCTGCAGTTCCTTGAATGGACACTTTAATCGCCCCTTCAAACAATGAACGATTAGCAAGAAGCATAAAAAAGATATAAGTAACTTTTCCTCATTGAATGTGCATAACTTTACAGGCTTATGGCAATTTCTACTTCAAAAAAGGAAAACCAATAATAATAATATATATATATTTTTTTATAATTCGGAACAATTGTTGAGTCCCGATTTTTTGTGAAAAAAATTATAATGATAATAATAATAATAATAATAATATATCCATACTACATAAAGTTAACGTACAAAAGAATTGCATTTATTTTCTATTACATTCTTTAAGTTTTAGCACCCCCCCCCTCAAAAAAAAATAATAATAATACATATTTAATTAATTTATTTATTTAAGAGTTATATTTTTAAGTAATTTGGGAAAGATTATTGAAACTATTTTTTCAATGAATTCACTAGCATTTAAAGAAAATACTTCTTTACCAGGCTTTACCACCTATATTAGATTGCAATTATTATGGTAAATTTATGGAAATCCAATTTATATGTAACAGATCATTATCTTTTAATTATAAAGTTTTCCGATATAAAAGTGAGTAACAAAACCATATAGTGTCTCTTACAAAAAAATTATAATTTTAAATTTTATTAATTAGCTATAAAAAGAAAGGGAAATTTTTGTGTTGGGAAAAAAATCTATTGTAACACGCTAGTTTGTCGATAAATATATAAATAAACATATACACTCATGGGCAAATGTTTAGCACCGCTTTCGAACCATCATGCAAATTTGTGAAGCTCTGCGAACAGCTGAATCGCTGGTTTCTTAAAAGGCTCCGGATATACATACACGCTGACACACAGACATACACCTTATTTCATTATATACACTTCATAGATTAGCGGAATGCAATATTAGCAGAATTCAAATATTACCGGAATGCAAACAGTAAAAGGGTTCCACATTTTCATGTAAAATATTATTTGCAAAACACCAAACCATTTTTATTTAAAATTTTGAAATTTTGTGTTTAGACATTTAAAAAGAAAATTTACCCCAAAATCTGCTAAAATCAACAATTCCTCTTAAAAATATGGTAGCGACTAAACCATAATTCTTCTAAACACTGTTGTAATAATAAACTATCTTCTCTGAGTTTTTAGTTGTATTCTTGTAGATAAGTATTCTTTACTATAAATAATTTGATGAAATATCTTGCAAGCCGGCATGTAAAATCAATTTCGACCAAAATAAAACTCTATTTAAAATGAAAACTTTAAACATCATTTTGACAAAAATCATTTTTACGTAGTTGTGTCAAGTTTAAAATGCTTTTTTTTTTTTTTTTTTTTCGGGGGGGGGGGGGGGCGAATTTTTACGAAACTTCAGAAACTTTATTGAAAGGTGTTTTATATATCTAAGAACAAGTAAAAAAGTTCAACTAACTTTTACTAAAATCGTCTACGGATATCAGTAAAAAAAAAAAAAAAAAAAAAAAAAAAAAAATGTTGGAAGTCTAAATTAAAAATTTATGCGGAATAAATATTTTAAAATTAAAAAATTACTTAAATTTTTTAATTAATATCTTAATAATTTATAACATAAATGTTAATTTCAATATGGCATTTTACATTTCTAAATAAAACTATGCGACTTTGTGAAATTGTAATATTTGCAGAAATAGATTTTAATTATACATATGTATTTTAAAAAATCATTGACAACTTAAAGAGTTAAAAATATAAAAAGAAATATTTAATCCGCTTCTTTAAATAATAATTTGGTATTATTGTGCTACAACAGTTCTAAATCTATAGTTATATGTTGTTCTAATTATTGCATGAAAATCCCGATACATATAAGGTGGCAATGTAATTAAAAATATAAATGTAATATAGTTTCATTAATTTAATAGCTCTTGAAATATATCATTAAAAATATATATATCAATCTCTTTATATGTATAAATGGCTAAGAGATTTTTGAGTCTGATTGTCTGTGTTTTGGCGCAAATTGCCACAAGCTTTTCATACTTTAGTTAATCGTAAAATATCTAATTGTCCGATCGATAAGTTAATTAAACCAATGGATTCAGAAAAAAATGTTCCTTTCATTTGGTACTTTATTTGTAACGAAATTTTATTAGATTTTTAAAAATTAATTAAACTTTGAAAATAATAACTTGCTAAAAGCTTTAAAAAGGGACATTTAAATTTGTAATTGTTGCGCCCCCCCTCCCCCCAATATATATATATATATATATATATATATATATTTTTTTTTTTTTTTTTCAACATAAAATGAAATATGCTTTCAGGCGAATATATATATATATATATTAAATATTAAATTTGCTCCTGCACATGAAAAAATGAAAATATGAAAAAGAAGTAAAAAAAAAAAAATAGTATACGTTTTAGATTCTTTTTTCCCTTTTGTTAAAATAGTATGTTTTTGGCACGGTTGAATCGCGCTTGCCATGAAAGCTAATTCAGCATCACATTAAAGAGCTTTACTTATTGATAATCCTGGGTATTTTTTTAAAATGTTGATGCTGAAATAGATCGGACATTTTTCGCCAAGGACTCCACTTTCGTAAAAGCCACTTTAAGTCAAGTAGCGCGTAAAAGACATAAATAAATTATAAAATATTGAAAAACAGTGAAGAAAGAAAAGGAAAGGAAATGAAAAGAAAAGAAAAGAAAAGAAATAAACATAATAATAATAATAATAATAATAATAATAATAACATAATAATAATAATAATAATAACATAAATAATGTATTTTTGTTTAAAGTGACGATAAAAATTCAAAAGTCGCCAAGGGGAGCTACATTAAGGTTGTACCATGATCAGGTTTACATATTTCATCATTTATTTTTCTATATACCAACTGCTATTAACTAAATCAACTACTATTATAACCACAAAAATTAATTGTCTCATGCGATAGACGTAGCCAAACATAGCACATTGAAATATTATATTTGGTGTGAAATTGTTGTCATTTTATGGTTGATCGAATAAATCAAATAAATATAGAAAATAACGTGAAAGAAAATATTATGTACACAACGTATAGTGTTGTTCATATGTAATTGGGATACAAATATAAAATGACAACTTCATTTTTTTCGATACTGTCAGTTTCGAAACTGTCATCTGATAAACACCCAAATGGAAGCCCACTGGTAAGCTATTGTCACAGGCAATACTGACAGACACTAGAGAGTCTGCGAATGAGTGTGTCGCTGCAGCGGAGAACCAAAGCAGGCTTTAAAGCAATTTCATGATTTTTTTAGATTTTATTTTTGTTTGAAAAGCGATATAGAAAAGAATTTCTTTAAATATAGTGACCAGCGAAGCGAGTAAAGCCTTCGTTGATTCACTACCTTCATTGATTTCATGAATTAAAAAATGGTTTCGTTAACAAACTTTGATCTATTAGCCCGCAGGCAGCATCATACCGAGTTCTGTACAATTAGTTTAATTACGAAATGTTATACGAATGTTACGAAATGTTATGTATTAGAGTTTAATTACGAAATGTTTCTACATTCGGAATTCGTTTCGTTCCCGAACCGGGTCTTTGCTATTGTATATATAAACGGCTAAGAGATTTCCTTGGACTCTGTCCATGTGTTAACGCAAGTTGACACCAGATTTTCATACTTAGTTAATTTTCAAAACTGTAATTGTCGGATCAATAAGGTGTTTAATACGACGGATTCAGAAAAATCACCTTTAATTTGGTACCCTTATATGTAAGGAAATTTGGATTCGATTTTTTAAAATTTATTAAAGTATGAAAATAATAACCTGATGAAAGCTTTAAAAATGGACATTTAAATTTTTAATTGAGGTAAAAAAAAAATGTATAAAATGAAATTATAGATATAGTAATTTATATAAATCTATCATCACCATGTTATCATGCAAAGATTTTTGATGCCGAAAAAATATATTTTTGGCATCAGCTTTTAATCGGTATTGAAACTCGGCAATTGTAATAGAATATAATGTTGATGTATTTTTTAAATGTCAATCTATTGCGCGGCTTTCAGCTGTAGTAATAAATGGATGAAATGAAAGGTAATAACTGGTTTTTATGAGTAAGTTATATTTAACTAATTTATGAAAAATATAATTTTAATAATCAGTTATTTTATTATTATTATGAAATAATTACAATCTTCATACTTAAAGGCTTTTTTTTTTTTTTTTTTAAACATTTTATATTAGTAACTAATGTAGAGTTTTCAAAATTCTTTTAAACGTAGTTAGTAGCGGCGCAGATAGAGAACGAGTAGTATAGCACTAAATATCCGAAAAAAGTTGAATTTTTTCTCAGTTACTTTTTTTTTTTTTTTTTTGTTAAAAATGAAAAAAAATCGATAACTTTATTTTAATTTATGACAGATCGAGTGTTCAACCATTTGTTTTAAAGGTATCGGCGAGCTCTTTTGAAAAATACCCATCATGAAAATTTACTCCCCTCGAGGGGGGACTTCCCCCCAGGGGCGGAGACAAGGCCCCTACATTTTTTTTCCCAGTTGACTATCTCTATTAGAAAAAATATATATTCGTTTCATTTGGTTTAGTGCAGTCTATAGATGTCAAACTGTACTTGCCTGCAATTTCCCCCATAGACGTAATGTATTTGAATTCTTTTGAGTGTCCCTGTACACGAACCATTTGCTTCATCTCAACGAAAAGCTTAGTGTAGCATCCCTATATGATACACATTTAGAATACAGAGTTTGGAATTTTTACTACTATTTGTTCTTGAGATATGCTGATAACAGACACGCAGACAGACAGACACACACACAAACACACACCATTCGCGAAAAACATGATTTTCATATTCAGGGGACCTCAGAACATGTAAATATAACAAAAACGCACTTTCGAAAATTTAACCCTAAAACAATACTTTCTCTACCTTAAGTGTAAGAGAAAGTAAAAAGAAAAAACGAATGAATGAAAATTGAATTTGAAACTGTATTTGGAGTTTTTCATTCACTTTTAGTACATAAATTATTCATATATTTTATTTGTTAAATTATCTGTGTGTATTCCCTCGGGGAAAGACGGCCAATAAACTGTAAAAATGGCCATCGTTCTCCAAGTAAAAGATAATCACTTTTTCTCCCTCGATGACCAATCTATGACTTATTACTATATCTATGAATGAAATAATATGTTTTCACGCGAGGGAAAAAATATATATATATATATATATATATATATATATATATATATATATATATATATATATATAAATGAAATATTAAATTTACTCATGCATATAGAAAATGAAAATATGAAAATGGAGTAAAAAAAAACAATCATAACCTTTTTTAATATACTTCAGTTTTAGATTTTTCTGTTTTTTGTTTTATTTAAATAGTAAGTTTTTGGTACTGATGAATCGCTATTGGCATGAAAGCTAATTCATTGGTAACCCTGTGTATTATTTTTAAATTTTGACGCTGAAATCCATCGGACATTTTTCGCCAAAAACCGCTTTAATCCAAGTAACGCAGCAAAAATATAAATAAATTATAAAATATTGACAACAGAAAAGAAAGAAACGGAAAGGAAAATGAAAAGAAAAGAAGGAAACAGAAAATATTATTATATAAATTATGTTTTTTAGTCTAAAATGGCGATGAAAATTCTAAACTCGCCAAGGGGAACTATATTAATTCTGTATTATGATCAGGTTCACATATTTAATTATTTAATTATTTAATTTTCTATATACCAACTACTATTAACTAACTCAACTACTATTATAACCACAAACAATCAATTGTCCCACGTAATAGACATACCCGTTGGTAATATTATAATATTATAATTGGCGTTAAATTGTTTTCGCTTTATAGTTGATCAAAGAAATATAGAAAATAACGTGAAAGAAAATATTATGTACACCACGTATAATGTCGTTCATATGTAACTACGATTCAAATATAAAATTGCTGCTTCAATTTTTTCGATACTGTCCGTTTCGAAAATGTCATCTGATAAGCACCCAAATTGAAATCCACTGGTAAGCTATTGTCACAGGCAATAGGGTCAGACTCCTGAGAATCTGTGAATGAGTGAGTCGCTGCTGATGGCAGCGGGGATAGAAAGCGGGCTCTTGAGCAATTTCATGATTTTTTAAAAAAATATTATTATTATTATTATATTTTTATAAAGCGATATAGAAAAGAGTTTACTGTAAATATAGTGATTCACTACCTTCACTGATTTCATGAATTTTAAAATGGTTTCGTTATCAAACTTAGATTTACTAGCAAGCAAACAGCATCAGGCCGAGTTTAATACATTTCAGGTTTGATTTTGAAATTTTTCCTGCATTCGGAATTCGGTAACCGGGGCTTGTCTAGCGTTATAAAAAAACAGGAGAGTATGACGTTTTTTCTTAAACAACATATTTAATTAAATAGTTACATTAAGTAATGTTTTAGTAAAAGAGACTAAATAAGTCTAATTTTGTTGTAGAATGATTTTTAATTTTCTTGTGTTTAACATGTTTCTCTATATTTTATCTATATATCATTTATCTATATAACCGTTTGCCTGAGTGAGTGTGTGAGTGATTCATCAACGCCCAGCCCAAACCCCTTGACCTAGAAGCACGAAGTTTTGTGACAACGTTGCATCTACGATGTAGACATTCACTAAGAAACGACTTTACAAAATTAGTCACCCAAGTGGGGAAGGGAGGGCAAAACGTGATTTCACAAAATCCTCCATATCTCAAAAAAAAAAAAAAAAAAGAAAAGAAAAAAAAGAAAGAAAGAAAGAAAACAGGTATCCGTAAAATTTTTGCCTAAAATTCTAAAAAAATAATTTCTGGAATTTTAGAAATTCGGTCCCCAAGAGAGGGGGGAATA
This sequence comes from Salticus scenicus, assembly GCA_963930645.1. NCBI lineage: Eukaryota > Metazoa > Arthropoda > Arachnida > Araneae > Salticidae > Salticus > Salticus scenicus. Next base: position 205,260,794 of record OZ005650.1, on the reverse strand, counting down.
GGGAGCAAAACGTGAGTTCACGCGCGAAAAACATGATATCACGTAATCCTTTATATCTCAAACAAAGAATCAGATATACCTGAAATATTTGCTCTAACATATAGCTAATGCAAATAACTATAAACTAATTTCTGGAATTTTAGAAATTCAGCCCCCAAGGGGGGAGGGGGCAAAACGTGATTTCAAAAAATCCTTAATATCGCAAACAGACAAACAAAAAAATAAGATATATGTGAGATTTTTGCTCTAAAATATAGTTCACTCAAATACATAAAAATTGATTTATGGAATTTCAGAAGTTCGTCCCAGGTAGGGCGGGAGGGGATGGCTATGGTGAAAAAGATAGAAATACAGTTAGACCGTTCAAAATTGGTACAGATAGGTTTTAGAGGACTGCAAATCGAATAAGGAAAGTGTAAAGTCCTTAAGAGGTGCGGGAGAAGAAGGGGGGATGAGTGGGCGGCAAAAAAATAAAAATAAAGTTACATCGTTCAAAATTAGTGCATAGAGGATTTTTGATACTTACAAATCGATTGCGGATATTTCCGAATTTGTAAAGTCATTAGGAGGGGCGGGAAGGGGGAGGACGGAGGGGCAAAAATATAAATATAGAGTTAGATCGTTAAGAATTGGTACAAAGTGGTTTTCGATACCTACTGATTGCGGATATTTTCGAATTTGTAAAATTATTAGGATAGGAGTAAAGTTATTAGGGGAGGGGTTAAGGGGCAAAAATATAGAAAAAGAGCTTTGAAAATTAGTATTATTATGTTTTAAGGTCCGATAAATCAATTGCGAATATTTGCGACTTATTAGAGTGAATATCCGCTATAAAAATTTGTTCGAGAATGAGGCTCACCTGACACGTTTTTAATGTAGAACATTTCCTTAAAAAAAAAAAAAAAAAAAAAAAAAAAAAAAAAAAAACAGTACTTATTTAAAAAAAAAAAAAAAAAAAAAAAAAAAAATGTTTTCTAACATTTCTGAAGCATTTAAAATAAATAACACAAAAATCCGATTCAGTTATAAAATCTTGTTTTATCTCTTTAATTGCTATACTAAAAATTTATAAAAATTGATGGATGAAAAAAAAATAATAATAATAATGTTTTTCTCTTTAGTTAAATTATACCAAGTAATAAATACTAATTCTCGCTACTTTTATAGCAAAAGCAATTTTTAGCGTGTGAATTGCATATGTAGAATTATTATTCACATATTATTTCAAAGTGAAATATTCTTTAGACCAAACAATACAAAATTACCCAATTTAATTCATAATAAAAATCTAAGATACTTACACATTACAAAAGTTTTTAAATTTTAATGCAATGAAATTCATTTAAGGTAAAGCTATTAGAGTTTGCGCACAATTCAACATAACAATATAAAAAATCCTAATATATATATATATATATATTTGCTAAACAGTTTGTGCATAATTTTCAATTTTTCCTTCTTCTACGCATTTCATTACTATTTTGTCGTTCTGCTATAATTTAAAGCAACAGCTGTAATAAAATCAAGAAAGCTATTATGCGCGATATCTTCTTATAGGTTCGGAGTGATTGGGCACATGGGTTAGGGGAGATTGCTCTTAATAATAACTACGATTACATCTATATTAATAAAATCAGACTTTTGTCTGTAAATTTGTCAGAATCAAAGCATTTTGCGTTATCTGCACGTTTCACACACCACGTAAGCCGAAAATGGCTTCAGAAAATTTTCCGTGTGTGTGTGTCGTTGTGTTTGTATATCTGTAACGCTTCTTTTGTCCGGGTATCACGCAAGAATGGTTGGACGGACTTCAACAACATTTGGCGGGAATTTACGTATTTATCCAACGTTAAATTATGTATGTCGAAAATGTAAAAATTTTGATTAAATTTATAGGTATGTGTAAAAACACCCGTGCATGCGCCATAAGGTTTTTGTCAGTAAAACGCACTTAAAGAGGAAAAAGTGATTTATCTTTACGTTTTATACATCAAAGAACCTCAAAATGATTTAAAAATATTTTTACTGTGCTCATGGGTGAAGTAGAGGTACATAGAACGTTTTTTATTCGACCAGGTATCACCGGAAAACCGCTGGACAGAATGCAATAACACTTGACTCAGGTTTAGCGGTTCGATGGATATCCATCGAACTTTTCAAAGCTTTAATTAGATTTATAGATATATAAGCAGAAAACGCTTCTATAACTAATTAAGAATTATACATAGGTATTTCGATTCTTTAAAATGACTGTATTTGAAAAAAATCTCGACTTCTTATCCTTTGTTAGTTTGTTTTTTGACGTAAACTTGGCTTTCTCTTACGCAGACGAAACCTTTCTGCATTTCTGAAAGTTCTTTTTAAAATTAATATTTCACTCTAAAAGTTGATTGTTTTGTATATAATATATATATTATCGCAATAAATGGTGAATGACAGGTACGCTATCTATAAATCTATCTATCTGTACTATTATTATTATTATTATTATTATTATTTCTTTCTTTTTAAATAAATATTTTTGTAAAGTGCTTAATTGCTATATTTATTTTATTTTATTTTATTTATTTATTTATTTATTTTTTTTTTACATTAAAAAGTAACAATTGCAAGTATTATTTAAAAAAAAAATAAATAAATAACATAAAATAACATAAAAAAAAGAAAGAAAAAAAAAAAAATGTGACATATTTCAATCTATTCTTCGATATTATGGCATGCAGTAAATGTGTTTCATTCCCTAGCATTTTAAACTATATTCATTTCTTAATTTTTTTCAGTATAACTAGCATAGGATGCCTTTGGCTGCTTTTAAATTTTTGTTGCCATTTTGACGATGAATGAAAATGACTATCCAATTTGCGTTAAGTAATGGCGAGAAACGTGCAAGCTACTTCGGCGCCAAATTTAAAATTTCACCAAGTGGTTCTATACTGAAGCTGTTCTATTTCTTTAGAACAATTTCTCTCTCTCTCTCTCTCTCTTTTTTTTTTTTAATTATTATTAAAAAATAAAAAATAAAAAAATGCATTTATTATTATTATTATTTTTATCTTTATTATTATTATTATTATTTTTATCTTTATTATTATTATTATTATAATAATTTTCTTTCTTTTTGAGATAAAAACAAAGATTTTTTTTTTTTTAATTTATTTTCGGCTCATATGCTCTCTCAATATATAGTTTTTATAATTTTAATAAATTTTTAGTTGTCAAATTTTTGTCACAATGTTTGTTTACTTTCAAAATTTCCATTCCTTTTATTCGCAAATGAAATATTTCATTTGCGACGCTTATTTACATATTAGACGCTTATTTTCATTTGCGAAACTTTATCACTCATTGTCTTGTCATTACCAATAAGTGCGAAATTTCTAATAGTATAGAATTTTATAAATATCAATGCGCAATCTCTCCTAGATAAGAAAAGCGCAAACTCTTCCATTTTGGTAGGAGATATTGAGTAGTCTTTTATTAAATAATTATTCCATTTTAGAGAAAATCGTGGTGCTGATACCCTTAGTCTTGGTTAGAAATTTATGAAAAATTGTTTTATTTAATAATATTTTGTACTACTCTCGTTGTATAGAAATTCATAAGAGGGGTTATGAATATTCAAGCATATATTTTTGAAAACGAGACAAAATAACCCCGTTTTATGGTAAACTCTTGAAACAATCAACATTCACATTCATGTCCGCACTTCACTGTAGATGTCGTACAACCACCTGAAGTCACATCTCGCCCAGTCTACTCTTTTCCGCCGATCCCCTATGTGCGCAAACTCTCCTACCGCGTGCTTTCTTCTAGCTTTACCTAATATAATGTTAGGTTGGGTTGCGTTTTTTTTTTTTTTTTTTTTTTTTTTTTTCTTTTACGTCGCACTAGTGCTGCGCAGATGGGCAGTTGGCGACGGTCTGGGACACATCCCTAGGGGTGGTCCGGAGACATGCCATCACAATTTTGATCCTGCATGGAAGGGATGGCTCTCCCAATTCGGTGACCCCCAGAGGTATAATTTTTGATGGGAACGTGGAGGACATTGCGGCCACGACAGATTTTACGTGCACCAGCCACCATTATTGTACACAACGGTCGTTGGCCGGCTCGAGTACCGAACCCGCAATCTTCTAATTACGAGTCCGACGCTGTACCGACTGGGCTACCTCGGCCCAATATAATGTTAGGATATGTGAAGTAAATTAAGTGTTTTATCTAAAATAAATTCCTTTATTTATTAAATGTAAAAATGATCTCTGTTGGAATACTCTAAATAATTCAACTATTCCAAAATTTGCAATGTAATTTCGAAGTAAAATAATACGATCATTAAAAATAATATTGTGTGTTTTTCCAAAGAAATTCAATTTCGCTAAAAGATTTATAAATTGGAAATCAAATAATGTTCAAGTCTCTCATTTCATTTAAAAAAATAATTTTATTAAAGCAATAACATTTTTCTTGTACTTTAATAAAATTTAATGAAAAAAAAGTACATTTGATAATGTGCTTTCAATACTTATAAATTTGAAATATCGGTACAATTCGAAGTATTAAATTACCTTAGATTAACTGGCGAACGTAATAAGCTGGTAGATTGCATATATTTATTTTGGAAATATTTTCTTTTTTAACAGTGTCTGAGACTCAAGTTTTATGATAATATATTTATTCTTTCCTAAAATTGTTTTCGTGAATTTTTAATGTAAATCTAGAACAGAAAATCTGGTATAAACATATTCAAAATTTGAAAAGAGTTTCTTATATAAATTTAATATCATTTGTTAAATAATTTTGCTGAAACATATTTTAATTTAAACTATCAATATAATTTTATTAACAATATATCAAAGTATGTTTAAAAATAAAATTTACTATATACAGTGAAATGTTTGAAAATAACATATATCAAAATTATTTAAAGTTAAGAATTTTTTTCACACACCATAAGAAAATGTAAGCACTATCGGTTTCGAATTGGCGTGGTCTTTCTTCTTCTGGTGCAAAGAAACACGTACTACTTGAAGGTAAAAGCAAGATTGAAAGCTTGGAAAAAGCGGAACAAACCGGTCAGATACTGTATCTCGTGTACGAAGTGAATAATTATGTGGTATTTTGTAAGTATAGTTTGTGGTATTGCATTTCGGATGTTCAGCAATACGTACGTGAATGAAAATTTAAATAAATTATTCAATCATAATATTTATTAATAATTATACTTACATAAACCTATTCTGCATTAACAAGAAGATAGAATACTTAACGTTTTATTTATATTATTATATATGTTACCGCAAAAGTGCAGAAATCAGTTAATCTGCATAGGGAAAATCCATCATTAAGAAATGTGCGGTAATTATTGCGCTACATTTTATGTCAGAGACATCGTTTTCCTTGACAGAAAAATGTTTGTACGAATTTCTAATCCAGTGAAATTTTTTGAACATACATTTATATATTTTCTGCAATTTTTTTTATTCATCTTGAAATTCAAAATTATTATACGACATAAATGATCCAAATAAAATAAAATTTATCCTCAATTTTCTTAAAGTCAATTTTGGTTGGACATCTCAGAGCTACAAATCATTCCATTATAAAAATTCGTTAAACATTACGAAATATTAATTAAAAACCATAACAATATTATAAAATTAATCTCATATTTAAAATAACATTTTTATCATCATAAAAATGTCAATAAGTATCATCGTAAAAATATACAACGGGCTATTAGAATTGCATTTAAACACACGGGATTCATTTTCTTGAAATGCATATTTATACGAATCATAAATTCATATATGTGTTAAATTAATTCGTAAGGTATATAGTAACTTTATAACTGTATATTAGAAAGATAACTTACATATATTTTTTTCTTTTTTATGTTTTAAAAAGGGCATTTTTGACTGTATCGTCAATAAAAAATATAAGTTGAAGCCTGACATTGACTATCAAATGATTGTATCTCACTACTAGCATTTTTACTGAAGATAAAATTATATATTTTGACTTCTAATTCTTTCCATAATAGTTTTATTAAGTTTTTTTTTTTTTTTTTTTTTTTTTTAGAATGGATTTATTTATTGTTTGGTTTATTACCAATATAGTAATATATAACGTTGCTGCGTGTTACTGACGCAAGCCAACGTGAGATACGATAATTTTCTTTTTAATTATATTGTTCATAAACTAGAAGAAATAATGATTTGACTGTTTGTGAAACGTTTGTAACCAAATCGATTTTTAGACTATGAATGTTAAGATTAAAATTAAAATGTCGGCGACATGCATGACGAGGCTCCTACAGATACAATTTTTTTTTCCCAGTTGTCTATCTCTATTATAAATAATTCTTGCATATTTCATAATGATTACTAAGAAATAATTCTCTTTATGCACATTTATACAAAATTTTGTCCTATATCACGATGTTAAAAATTTAGAAAAAGTGGGATGGCAACGCAACCTGTAAGACAATTTTTACCAAAAGTTGATAGACACTAATTTGTGTCAAGGTGCAAGTACATACCAATTTGTATGAATTTCTGTGCAGTAGTTCCAGAGATACAGTTGCCACAAAATTTTGTCTCACACACACACAGGCAGGCAGACAGACAGACAGACATTTTCTAAAAATGGTCAAATCGTGTTCTACAGCTCTCAAAACGTGTAAATTCATCAAAAACCCGAGGTCGAAAATTTTTACGAATCCAATACTTTCTTCTATTGAATGTAGAAGAAAGTAATAATATGCTTATAGCATTTCTTAAATCTCACAAATTTCAACAAACATTAAACACATGTTTTTAGTCCTCAATTTATCAGTTAAATATTCATAAAAAATTCGATTGATTAAAGAAAGAAAAACATTTATTAAGTTTATTACATTTGAAACAAAATAAAGGATTATCAACTCGATACATCATTTACTTTATTGTCCCTAGTAACTGAATTTTAAACACAACTTCACAGCAAATAAATATTAAATATATTAAGTAACAGGCATATAAATTAGTTTAAGAGTATTTTTATATATTATTACATTATTTGAATTAAGTAAATACACACCTGTACATAGTGTACTTACTAAGAATAATTAAATAAATGTTCATCACTTTGCGATAATCACTTATTTAACCATCCCATGTATTTGGATATTGAACATTAAATTTTATTGCTATAAAATTTAATGTTCAATCCAATAAATAAATATTATATATTTTAAGTAACGTACACAGAAATTCGTTTAAGTTTCTATCTGTATGTCATTTTATTATTTGAATTAAAAAGGGTATATCTAGATAATTTACATTGGTTGAATGTAGTAGTTTTACATTACTCAAGCTTATTAAATTTAATGTAATCAGATCTTTCACATTTTCTTGAAGATAAATAATCTAACATTTAATGCTTTATCATAAAGTTATATAATGCACTGATTTACCCTACTTTACCCCCCGAAAAAAAATCTAGTATTCTAACAGAAGAAATTTAAGTATTTCAAAAGGTTTGATGTAATTTGAAAGTAACATAATACAATCATTTAATAATCTCAATTCATTTTCTAAAAGATTCAACTTTCACTAAAAGATATATAAACAAAAAAATTAAATAATGGAAAAGTTTCCATTCTGCTCAAGCAAAATCTTATTAAAGATATGGTATTTCTATTGTTTTAATGTAAAATTCGATAATATTTTTTTGTGTTTAAAACATTCCAAATAAAGTTCATTTTATTAAATTACCAATGAAAGTCAAGCTTAAGTATCTTTGGAATGTATTAGTGACTTATCTAATGAAAAAAATAGTATTATTAGGACGGATTATATTTCAGTTAAAATATTAAGCAACACACTTATTTGTGTGAATAAATATAAACTTTTCATTTTTAATTTCCAAATATACATATGCAAGTAAAGTATTGTAAGGATGAAAATTTCGATTTTGGAATTTGCTGTATTTATACATTTTGAAATATCCTGAGTTCACTTTAGGTATTTTTAAAGTAATATGTGTATGTATGGGTGAATATATGTTAATGGACACGATAAAGTTTTTTAAAATTTTATTAACATTTTATCTTTTGTTTATTTAATGACTCTTACTTTAACATAATTGTATGCACAGTCATTAATTAATTAATGCTCTAAAAGTCGATTTCAGTCATTCTCGATTATTTTATTACATTATGATATAACACCACATTCGGTCGTAATATAATAATTAAAGTAGAATTTTATGTAGTGATTTAATCTCTTTCTCGTATTTACTATATTTTCTATTATACAAACAAAAATACCTGGTAAAGAAAAAAGAGACACTTCCTTAGTAACTCTATTACGTACTGGCAATTGCAATACTTTCTCCTATATCATTCTGTATAAAAAGGGCACACTTCGCTTTACATGCTCACAATTTTAATCGGTATTTACCTTCATAATAAAGATTTTATGTATGTACTTTGTTGTAGTTTTAATGGATAATTACTTAGATTTATCTATAAGAAAGGTTCAAAGTATGAAAATGATGCACCAAAATTCACCCGATATTCACTGAAACTGTATTTGCAAAATTTTGCGTAATACCTTTCACACATAACACATTTATTGCACTTATACACTATAGAAGCTAGGACATTGTCTTTAGATAAAGAAATATCTTGCACAGTAACAATCTCAAAAATATCAGCATTTTTTTTCTATGCTTCTTTCGCGAGTTATTTGCAGTAATATTTCCTTCAATTGTTTTCATTTATTTTCAATATATCTAAATTTACTCTGTTTCACTGTTTTACTTTCCTTGGTATTTTTTTTTTTTTCGCTTTTTTTTCTTTGTATACATCTGCATATTAGAAACATTAAAATATTCAAATATTCATATTACAAGCAGCCAAGATTTTTAAAGGACAGCTTTTTTTTTTTTTTTTTTTTTTTTTTGTCTATTTGCAATATATTAATGAAATGAGCGTCTCCCTTCAAATGTCACTAACTGTTCATCATTTGTAATCTTTTGATAAGAAGAATATGCATCTTATAAACTAGTACTATTTTAGGTGATATTTATTGTTGAAATAGGATAATACATTTAATTTTTAAAATAATGATAGAATCAAAAGTATTAATGACCTTTTTTTATATTTTGCTAAGATACACATCTGCTGATTTTGGTGTTTAGTAATTATTTTTTAATTTTTATTTATTTATTTATATTTTATTTCTTCTCAAATCTTACGCAGATTACTTTCATTTTTACATTTTCGAATCTCTAAAATTCCGTACTATAATTCCTTGAAATTTTCATAGATCACATGGAACGATATTTTACTTAATTTATTATACATATAGAAAACATATTTGAACTAGATTATATTGTTATATTTTCTTTACTAAACAGAAATATGTTTTTATTTAACGCAAAATCATTTTTATTAATTCAATCATGTTTACGAAAAATACAAAAGCATTTCTCTTCTTTTCAAACAGAGGGAATGGATTAGCTGTGTAGGTTGTCAAAACAGTCAGAAATTTGCTGAAATAGAATTCAAAGATGTCTCTAAAATATAACTTGCCACATTCGTGATTTATATTTTCTGCACGATTATGCTGTTTTATTGATAGTATCATACAATTTATTAGATATAACGTTATAAATTTATAACTGTAATTAGTCTTAATAAAAGCTTTCGTAATACAGACAAAAATATTGTAAGTATATCCACTTATATTTTTGGGCCTGTCATTATTTACACAAACATAAATAGTATTAAAAACAAAAGTAAAATTAGTAAAAATTAAAAAAAAAATAATAATAATCAAATAAGTAATTTATTGTAGTACCCTGTAGGTACATAGAGCAACAGGTAAATCCTTAAAATAAAAATAATTATAGCGGAAAGGAAAGTACAGTTGTAATAAGTAATAATTGTAATGTCATTTCAGTGGAAAGTTTTACATGAATAAATTTATCTATAGTTATGAAGTGTTTGCCATAAAAACCATATGGGGGCTTGTGAAGGGAAAGAGTAGTGGCGAAGCATTCTGATATATAAAATGAAAGAATTGGGACTTAATATATTATAGGAAGATAAAAATAATTATTGCGCAAAAGCAGCTTAAATGTGTGTGTGTAGCGTAAAAAAATAAGTGAAATGGCGAAAGGTAGCTCATAGAAGGGATATGATGTTAATTAAACACACATATAACTTATACTGACTGGAGCTTTTGCGCTAAATAAAGGAACACAATAATAATATACGACGTCTTGAACGCCAAAGAAATAATAAACTAGCAGACAGCTTTTCATTAGAATTTAATGTATCGTTATTGCTGCATGATGCATAATGCACTGATGCATATCACGTGCACTTATTGCTACCCAAATAGCTATCTACTAGTCTGTCATTTCCTTTGGCGTTCAAGATATTGTTATATGTAGTGTTTTTCTTGTGCTAAAACATATACGTCACCAATATTTTAAAATTTTTCATTTTGAAAGGCTTTTTTTTTTTTTTTTTTTTTTTTGAAAATATTTCGTTATATGTATAATGATTTAGACACATAGATATCTAGTCAATCTACACTCCTGCTCAAAATTTAGCAAGATTTGCAAACGATCCTTTTTTTTTTTTTTTTTTTAATTTAAAAAGTTGTCACTCGATGAAATTCTTTCAAAAATTGGGTATTTAAATAATTAGATTTCCCTTATGCTTTCAGGGAATATTGGATTAAGACACAATATTTAGGGGATCCGTAATAAATTGAGCAAAATTTATAATGTTTGTGATCACCCTGTATCGTTAAATGAACGAAATGATCTGTAACTTTAGGATATGTTAAAACAGGCTCAGTTCATTTAGTGGATGAATTTGTGTGACGATAGCATATTAAATAATGCGATAAAACATTTATTTTATAAAAAAAAAAAAAAAAAAAAAAAAAAAAAAAAATTAAATTTATAATATACAGAGTTTTTAATGAAAATTATTCCTACTTTCAGATAAGTTTTAAAAACACTTTTAAAATAATATACTGCAATCGGAATACAAATATGTTAAATATCTCATGACGCATGAGCATTTTTATGAAAAACATTTTCCCTACGCCATTTTTCTGATTTTTCTGATGCCATTCTTGCTGATTCTTATGTAAATGACACCGGAATCCGAATATGACCGCATTTTGCCAAGTCACCCACCGTTTTCTAGAAACACCACCCCCTCTCTCAATTTCTCTCCCTGTTCGATAATTTTATGACCATGAATTTGATTTGATGAATGAAAACTAATTAAATTGACCAATAAAAACAAAAGCATATATATAAAAAAAAAAAAAAAACATTGATAACAGACTAAAAAATTGTAAGATAAGTAATGCATAATTTTAGTGGCAACCCTCCTCCCCCCCGCCTCCCAAAACTTTTCCAATATGTGAATGTTTTAGAACTTTCCAACTCTGTAGTCCTTTAGAAGATATTTAACGTTTAAAAAAATTCTCCTTCCCCCTACTACAAATCGAATTTATAGCCATGAAATCTCCGGAAAATGATACAAATAGGGAACCATCCCTGAAAAACGGTGGGTGATAGGACAAAATGGGCTATGTTTTTTGTTTATAATATACAGAGTTTTTCACGAAAATTATTTCCACTTTCAGATAAGTTGAAAAAACACTTTTGAAACAATATACTTCAATCATAATACCAATATCTGAAATATCTCATGAAATATGAACATTTTTATTAAAATCATTTTCACTGTGCTTGTGCGAAAGAAAAAAAATAATGCATAGGTTGAAAGCTAGATATATTGGGCAACTTTTGTCAAAAATGCATTTGAATCGAATAAGAATTAAGCAAATTATACGAAAAAGAACGAACTAGATTTTAGATATTATAAGATATAGTGGAAATTTTTTTAACGTTTTTTTTTTTTTTTTTTTTCATGCCGCGTAATTAAATTAAAGATCCACAATTATTTTAACTGCTTAGCATTTTTTTTTTTTTTGTGTGTGTGTGTAAAACCCCTTATCATCTCATAAATCTAAGAAGATAAACAAAAATATGTTAGAGTTACAAGTTTATAATGGGTTTTTCCCAAAAATGTACATTTGGAGCGTGGTTGAAATAACGGGATTTTCAAATTAAGTAAGCATGTTAAAAACACCTTAAGAAATTTCAACTTTTGGAAAATATCTAAAATTTAGCTCGATCTTTTTTCGGATAATTTGCTTAATTTTTACTCTATTCAAACGCAGTTTTGAGAAAAGTTGCCCAATACATCTAGCTTTTAACCTATGATTTTTTTTTTTTTTTAATCTTTCGCACATGCGCATTGAAAACATTTTTCATAAAAATGCTTATATTTCATGATATATTTAAGATATATGGTGTGCCCAAATGAAAAGGATACCCTAGCTGTAGCGGCGTTACATCAAATCCCAGTGAGTTAATGTGTTGGTCGATATATGGCATAGTGGTACTGCTGCATGCCACATGCGCAGTTAACGGCTTCGTATCAATATCCTCATTGCTGGAGAGTCAATTCCGCAGTTCATTGCGTGATGAATTCCTCCAGATCAGCACAAAAGGTGAGCCCAAATGAAAAGGAGACTAAAGTTATATGTGAAGAAATTTTAATAGCAATATTATAATTACTGTTCATGTGGTATAGTACAACTATAAATAATTGTCATTTGATACACTTATTCCAGCGCGTAGGAAGGGAGTGGATGGCTCAACAGATGGGTCAGGCAAACATCCATTCTCCCCGTCTTCTGATTCTCTGACAGATGCTTGTGCACAAACTTCGCCATTACCGGGCTTTTTGTTGATTATGTGATGCACAGTTCCTTTGTTTATCGACAGTTCAACAGCAATTTCACGTATGGTAATCTGGCGATTCTGACGTATGAGCTCATCCACAGCCGATCTTTTTGTGCTGATCTGGAGGAATCCATCATGCAACGAACTGCGGAAATGACTCTCCAGTAATGAGTATATCGATGCGAAACCGTTAACTGCACATGTGCATGTAGCAGTTTTACTATGCCAACACATTAACTCACTGGGATTTGATATAACGCCGCTACAGCTAAGATATCCTTTTCTTTTGGCACACCTTATTTATGTATTCCAATTGCATTATATTATTTTAAAATATTTTTTAAACTTATCTGAAAGGGGGGGAAATTTTCGTGAAAAACTCTGTATATTATAAATAAAAAACATAATTATTTATACATTTATTTATTTATTTTTAATAAATGCTTATATATCCGTTATTTAATATGCTATCGTCGCACAAATTCATCCACAAATTGAAATAATTCTATATTAACGTAAAGTTACTCTTCATTTCGTTAACATAACAATACAGGATGGCTACAAACATTACTGATATTGGTCAATTTGTTACCTGCTCCTCTAAACAATCTTCACTGAGAAATATGAGGAAGACACCCAGTTCTTAAAATACACAATGTTTGAAAACATTTTATCGAGAAATAATTTTTTTAATTGGAAAAAAAAAAATATATATATATATCGTTTGGAAATCTTGCTATTGTATTGAGCAGGAGTAAATATACTTACATACACATATATTTTAATATATGTGTATGTGTGTGTATGGACATAGATGGAGAGAAACAGATAGACAGATACACAATTAGGTAGGTTGGGAACAGACAGAATTATATAGAATGCATTATTATCCCCCCCTCTACCCCTCTCTCTCTCTCTCTCTCTCTCTCTCTATATATATATATATATATATATATATATATATATATATATATGTGTGTGTGTGTGTGTGTGTGTGTGTGTGTGCGTGTGTGTGGCATTTTAGTAAAATGACAGAATAGTTAAGTACACTGTAAAATATTTCTGTAAATTTAATGTAAATATTTATCCAGAGTCTCTGTAAATTTACAGTAACTCTTAGTTAAAAGTGAATAATCGAGATTCTCAATCTTTATTCTATATTTTTACGTAATTTTATTATTTAATTTTTTAAAATTAAAAATGACTGTTTCTACTTTAGAAAAAGCATTCCAAGTCCGAAATATATTCTCACCAATAATTAATTAAATTAATATTAGTTTTTAAAATGAATGTATAAAATAAGTTTTTTAACATCTCCGTTTATTTTTCTCTGTTATTATATAGAATGCATTATTATCTCCCCCCCTCTCCCCCCCTCTCTCTCTCTCTCTCTCTCTATATATATATATATATATATATGTGTGTGTGTGTGTGTGTGTGTGTGTGTGTGTGTGTGTGTGTGTGTGTGTGTGTGTGGCATTTTAGTAAAATGACAGAATAGTTAAGTACACTGTAAAATATTTCTGTAAATTTAATGTAAATATTTATCCAGAGTCTCTGTAAATTTACAGTAACTCTTAGTTAAAAGTGAATAATCGAGATTCTCAATCTTTATTCTATATTTTTACGTAATTTTATTATTTAATTTTTTAAAATTAAAAATGACTGTTTCTACTTTAGAAAAAGCATTCCAAGTCCGAAATATATTCTCACCAATAATTAATTAAATTAATATTAGTTTTTAAAATGAATGTATAAAATAAGTTTTTTAACATCTCCGTTTATTTTTCTCTGTTATTTTATGAAAGACATAATAAAATACATTACACAGAGTTTTCTGTTGAAATGTTTAACAGTGTAGACAGAGTTATTACGGTTCACAGATTCCAGAATAAATTTTCTATAATAATATTCACATCAATTAATCATACAAACATAATAAAAATTATTACTTTGAAAGTGTACTGCATATATGAAATATGTAGCAAGCTTATTTGAGTATGAAACTTCAGCGATGTAAAAAGAAAAAAAAATAATTTATATATATATATATAATCTAAGCGAGAAAAGATTTGCAATTAAATCATTGAAAAGTAAGTTTAAAAATATTTTTAAGAAAGCTAGAAAATCTTTCACACATAACTTAGACGTCGTAGTAAAACATATAACTGTTATTTGTCTCCTTTTAAATTATAATTCGATATAAAATTTAATATGGATCCACAAGAGTTTCAAAACATACATTGAAAACTTATTTTTCCAATTTTAGTATTTTATCACACTGAATTACGCTTTGACAAAGATATGCTGAAAATTGTCATCAATCAACTTATTCCACTGTGTAAGATATGTGAATTATTAAGTCTCTTCTGACCAATAAATGATTTATCACGCTAAGCATTTAGTTCATTTTCTTGCTACTTATTTTATTATATTAATCTCAACAATATATAATAAAATAAATATGGTACACTAGGTGAATAAATTGCGTTTTGCAATTTTTTTATCTAAAATAAATAAAACCATTTATGGTCTTGAATAAATGTCATTCCTATATTTCATCAAATATATTTAAGTTAATAACCATATCATATCATCTGACAGAAAAAAAAAAAAAGTGGCTTAGTTTGTATAAGGAACGATGCGGATTTGGATACATAGTAATTTGAGAATGCTTCAAAATGTATGAGGTAGCAGTTATTTATATTGAACTCTTAAGAATATATATATATATATATATATATATATATATATATATATATATATATATATATATAGTTAACTGTTCTACAATAATCAAAAATAGCAAATTATTTCTAGAGTGTTTAAATATATATGTTTTTATCAATTAATTATATATGTATTATTATTAATATTTTTTTGCCGAAAATATGTTTACAAAATCACAGCAATTTTCTAAAGTTGTTTATTTATTTATTTTATTATTATTTTTCGGGGAGGGGAAGTACCATACTAATCGAATATATTGAATCTGTGGCTAAAGAAAAAGAACTGATGATAGTTTTACGATATTTTAATCTGCGAAAGATTATTTTCATTTGACATTTCGCTTATGAAGTAAAAAAAAAAAAAAAAAAAAAAGTCTGTTTAGATTTTCTTTTTCCAAATAATCTGTTGTTGCAAAATGACTCTTGTCTAATTTGATTGAATTGAAATTTACAAAAAATTAATAAATAAATAAATAAATGAAAATTTCTAATAATTTGGAAAGATATTTAAATAATTTTTTGTTTATAATATATTGAAGGTTTTTGCAATTAATGATTACCGTGTCTGTTTGCTTAAAAAAAAAATAAAGTAAAAAATAAATAAAATAAAAACCCTTTTGTTATGTCTTTAAAGTTTCTGAACTAATGTGTATAGTTTCTGTATATGTCGTTAAAGTATTCAAAAAGTTTCCTCTCTATCATATCAAAGTTTCTACAATTAATATATGACATGTCTGTAAGTTTTGGGAAAATATCCAGAAACATTCCTGTTTATAAGGCCAAGGTTTCTGAATTAGTACTAAAAGTTTCTGTATATAACAGAATAATATATATATATATATATATATATATATATATATAAAGTTACCAATATATCTCAATTAATACATAACGTTTTTATATATAGTACAGTACATTCCATATAACAATAAAAAATACAGAACCTCACACATGAGCGAATGCTTTATCCCAGAAACAAAAAAAAGGCCTATTAATTGACAAATTAAAGAAAAAGCAATGTTTAGGATCACCCTGTAAAAGGTAATAATTGAAATTTGTTGTTGTTTTAGTATCTGATGATGAAGCTCATTTATATTATCTGTATTAGTTTGTATATGAATAACACGAATATTTATATAGATATGAAAGATTTCGATGGTAGTTCGAAATTAAAGTATTATCTTAGATTAAGCTGTTTGTGACAACTATTTTCAAATTTTAAGAATTCTAAAATCTCAGAATTAAATCAGTACAGAAAGATAAAATTATTTGCCCTGGTAACAGTGCTTGATAATCCTCAATATTCGTAAGATAAATTTTTCAATAACATTTATTTATTAATTTATTGGGAAAATTTGAAAATTTTCTGTTTTATGATAAGCCCTAATAAAATTGCAAAGTGATTCGTAAAGCAGTCTGTAATACAAAGTTTTACTCCCTAAGCTTGGGAAATTTCATTATATTTAAAAATTTTAAGAGAGACTTCAAAAGTTATTTTAGGCAAAGATGAATGGTTTAGCTATTGTTAATTTTTTTACCTGTTTAAATCTCTGAACGTATATTTAGAAAAACCCAATGAATGATTATATAGTTTTGAGTATGTTAAAAGACTACTCGATAAATATAATATTGTTTTTATTAAACGTGATGGAAGGGTTAAAACATTAATCTGATCATGGTTTTCAACAAAAACTTCATTCATTTGGTTTATAATTTATTAAAAAGAATATCTAATGCGTAAATGTTAAATATAATTTATAAATAATAATATTTAATATTATTTAATAAAATCTGCTCTTATTTCAACATAATTTTTTTTCCTTTATTACTGTAATATATCTTCTTGAAATTTTACAAAACGAACATATATATATATATATATATATATATATATATATATACATGAGGTGATCAAAAATTATCTTAAATTCGCCATAAAAACACATATTAATTTCATAAAAATAAATATAAAGATGAATCGTATTATGTAATAGATGCGCGCAGTTCAGCCTTTATTTTGTTTTTATTTTTGATTGGTCCTCGTATTAATTTTCAAAAATTGCGCTCATTTATATGCAATATAACATGTTCTTTACAAATCTAAATTTCCAAGAGATTTCATCAGCTATTTCTTTAGATCTTCTTTTTCTTGTTGTTCAAGGATTAGGCTGGGAGCCTGTTCCGATTTCTTGGTCTAGCCTACGTTTTCTGGGACGGCCGTGTTTACGCTTGCCCCGTGGAATGTATTAATAGGCAGCTGTGTGTAATCTTCTGCATGCCATACGTTTCTTTTGATATTTTACAAACGTCGAAATTTGAATGCGTCGAAATATTGTTATACGCGCAATACATATAGTACGTTTTTATTTATTTGTTTATTATTATTATTTTTTTTTCAATAAAAGAAAATATTGCTTATAGTAAAATAATTTATTTGTAATGTTATTATTTCTAAAAATATTTGAGTGATCCGTATTGTAAATTACTGTTTTATTTATTTATTTATTTATTTATTTTATTTTATTTTATTTTATTTTTATTTTTATTTTTATTTTGTTTTGCTTGATTGCAGAATAATTTACAAGTAATCTAGGTTCTAAAATCTTGTGATGCTTATTTCTACTTAAACCTATTATATATACATTTTTTTTTTCTTTTTTCTAAATTTATATTTAATTGCCAGTGTGCACTTCAAAATTAAATATAATAAATTTAAAAAGAATTTTTCAAATTAGTATATTTTCAAACATGTTTATATGTTTTTATGCAGAAAAAAATAGGAATTACATAAACTATTCTTTTATATCATTAAGTGTTCTTCGAAAGTACCATATACATCTGAAATGCAGAAACTTTTCTTTCCAGTAAGTACCTTTTATGGAACATTAACCATCACTCCATTAAGTGAGAGAAAATCTCGAAGTGTTAGACGAGTCTCTAATGACCTACTGCACTGCAGCATTAATCAAAATAATAACACGTAGCAAACAAAATAACAAACTTCAAGTAGATTTTTTTTTATTAGTATTATAACTGTTATTATTATACAATAAATTAAATACAATTGTGTATAGGAAAATTGTTGGTAGTTTCTAAAGTTAAAAAAATAAAAAATAAATAAATAAATATATTAAATAAATAAGATAAATAATAATAATAATAATATTAATAATAATAATAATTAAGAAATTAAGAAATAAATTAAGAAATAAAAAATAAAACTATATGTTTTGTGTTTATAGATATTTAGATAATGATATTTGGACGAATATAGAAGAGAAATGGAATTATTCTAACACATCTATATATCAACATGCGGAAATGAACGTTGTCGTATTTTTTTAACATATTATAGTAAAAAAAAAAAAAAAAAGATTGGAAGTGCTATCGTTTGAAAGGAGGTATTCAAAAATACATTCATTTTTCAGGAAAATTTTCTATTTATACACGTAATTTTTTCTTATGAAAATTTCCAAAAAAGAATGTTATTAAATATAGAAATTTCTTAAAAAGTAATAAAACTACAGACAAAGTAATTTGCATAGATGTAATATTACTATACCCTCACCTATAGATTCTTATTCTAAGAGAAAACAGCCAACAATGTGGTAAAAATGCTTTTTGAAAGAATTGGTGTTACATGGAAATTTCAAACTATTGAACATACACACAAATTAAAAGAGAAATTTAGGAAGCTCTATTTTTTTCTAATTTATTTATGATCTAACTTTTACTTTCTGTTATGTGATATTATTACTTATCGTTCTTTCATAGGGACGCACAAAATAATTTGGATAGATTGAAACCCATTAATCGACATACAACTTCGGGTAAAGCGTTAGAAAAAAAAAATCCTATTGAGATTTTATATTTTCTCTTTTTAATTACTTCTTTATTTAAAATAATTTATACAATCGTTAATTAATAGATGTTCAGAAAGTCAATCAGAATCACTGCAGATTTTGTTTTCCATACATTAAAAATTATATCAAATACGTATATTTACATTTATTAAAATTTTCTTTTGCGTCTTGAAAATCATTCAAAACTGTGATAATTTTACCATCATTATTTTTATTTTAGTTTTGAAAGTACAGTAAATAAATATTTTCTTTAAATAAAGAAGACATTAGAAATTTTATGAAGTTATAAAGACTGAATTTTAAATGTGTAACTTTATGTATGTATATATATATATATATATATATATATATATATATATATATTGTAAAAAATTGAGGCATATATCATATTTTATCAAGTAAATAAATACATAAAGAAATAATAACAATGAAAACAAACATAATTTTTTATTGGTTTAATACTAATCATTTACTAATATCTACTTGCTTGACAGAAATATATACAATTCCTAATCGTATTTGCATACATTAATGTAGCTTTTTGCTTTATTTTAAAGAAATTTAAGAAATAAGATATTATTCTCGTTAATTTACATCATTCCTTTAATTCAGTAACAGCTTTTAAAATGTTGAGTTTTGTGTCTGGTAATTACAGTAAGCTTTTTCACTTTCTCTTACCCATATATATTGTAAAGAAAGTAAAGTTTTTAGTTTAAATTTTTGAAATTGAATTTTTGTTATATTTACACGTTTTGAGGTCCCTGAATCCGAAAATCATATTTTTAACAATTAGTCTGTGTGTGTATGTGCATGCTTGTTATCAGAAAAACTCAAGCACGAATAATTGTAGAAAGTCCAAACTTAATATTTTAACCTACTGACCACCTTTTAAAAGATCAAAATTGTAATGTCGTTTTCACCGCATTGTGTTTTCAATGAACTTAATTAATATAATTTCAATTTGAGATTAAAAATGTATTTGTGTAAATTATTATAAACCTTATAACTACATTTTAAGGCCTTCAAACTTCAAGAACAAGCTTAGATTTCATAATTATATAATTTTAAATAATAATTGTATTGCGGGAAAAAAAGCAGCTCAGTGACCAGATATATCCATTAGCGGCGATAAAATGACTAAATCTGTATTATATAGGGATGTCCTACTAAACTTTTCCTTGCGATCAAGCAAATGGTTCGTGCGCATAAGAGAGTGCACATCCAAGATAATTTAAATATATTATGTATATCAGCGAAACTTTTGATAGGTGAAGTTTGACAACCTATTTGTTGCATTAAACAAAATGAAACTAATACACATTTTTTTTATAATCATAAAATCGTGTTTGACATAGAAAATGGTATGAAAACTATTCGTCATTTTCCATTACAAGGCTATACAAAAGATCCAGAATATAATGGGACTGTACTTTAAAATTTCTAGAATGCTTTTCAGATTGTGATATGTGTCATTAATACTGTACTTAAGTACCTAATGTGGTGTGTACGTAATTTAAAGAAGACTTACAGAGCAACAATTAATTAAATTAGTTTTTTTTTTTTTTTTATTCCCCATACTCATATAGAAATAAAATATTTCTTAAACTTGTTTTTTGCATAATTACACGTTTTGAAATTGCCTGAATACTTGTTATCATACATATAATTATGCAATCTGACATAATAGTGTTGAAGTACAAGGTAGTTGCAACATCAGATTTTTTTCTTGTGTGATTGTGTGCCAGTTATGATTTAAAACAATATTTGAAAATTAGGTGTTATAAATATTTAAATAAAATTTTAAGTATTTAGATAAAATAGCATATTGCTATTTATATATGAATTTAAATTAATAGCGTAAGATTTTATTATTCTACAGCAGAGAAATTAAAATATCTTTTATAACAACGGTAATCCTAAACAATGAAAGTTTTGGATTCTCATACATCTTGCAGATGTAAATTTTAGCGTAAATTTTAGATTTCTATCCTTCCAATTTTGTTGAATTTTTAAAATATCTTTTGTTACTTGCATTTTTAATTTAATATTTAAAAAAAATAATTTATGTGATTTAATTACTTTAGTATAAGATATAATGTAGAAATATAAAATTTAGTTCTTCCTAAATGCAATATAAGCACAATGGTCTCGTAGTGAATCATTGGAATTTGCTGAATTATCCTTACACTCGAAATTGCATAGGCTTTACGAATATGCCACTGAGTGAAGAAAACTCCCAACGCGGGATACGAGTTATAGATAAAATTCTAACTGCCCATTAGAAAACAAAAAGAGAAACCGGGTGCACCAAGCTGCGTAATTTTCTCAAACACGAGCAGAGGCAGGCGTAAGACGCATAGAAAAAACTTAGAAAATATCTACCATCGTTATCTACAAAAAAAAAAAAAAAAAAAAAAAAAAAAACGATCGCATTCGCGGTTGAAGAAAACACGCTAAAACTCAGCATTGTTGAGTTTACACGGTATTTTTGCACAACACAATGTTAAATTAAATCACGAAATCAGCTTTATTAACTGTTTTGAAAATTTCAAAAGTAGAGTCACTATAAATTTAATATCTCGGTAATAAATGGTGAAAATATTATGAATCCTTGGCGTGTTTTTTTAAGGTTAGTACTACCTTACCCACGCAGAAATATTTTATGTGCGCCTGGCATCTTTAGGTTAGACCTGAGACTTTTTGAAAGATGTGTTAAATAACTAGATATTCCCGAAATTCGTAAATTAAGAAAAAATAGATTTTAAGTTTAACATTTTGTAAAAGCTTTAGAAAAATTTTGGGGAACTGTGGAATGATATTATTTTAGAAGGATTGCAATTTTTTATACATTATATAGTACCTACTCGGACATTTTTAATTGCATCGATTTTGACAATTTTCATCATCTTGTGCCTCTTAAGAGACGCAGAATATCCCGATACTTAAACGAATATCGGTATATTTTTAATAAACAATTAAAAATGCAAATTAAATATGGATTTTTCTGAGGACCACCAATAATTTATCGTGACCACCCTCTGGCGACCAATGGCCTTGAATATTAATGGGTCTTTACATGCCCAAACCAGGTGTTATGCCCATGACTTAAGAGTTGGCGTTGATCGCGATGAAAAGACGGATTGTCTGTCCCATGCTTGTGAATATACCTCGTGACTAGATACGTTATTGCGATAAATTTGTTGTCTTGGAATTTGAGACTTTGTTTTATTAACTTATAACCATTGTTAATAGTCTGGAACACTGCTTATAATGCATAACAGTAATCTTTAAGTTTTAAAGATTAATTAGAGATTCTAGATCTTGCTAAAGCACAAAAAACGGTCCTTATCCCTGTATCACTTTATGGTTAATTTGTGTTAGATTAGAGTAAGGGGAAAAGTTCTGACTTCCCCATTTATCCCCATAGGTTTGTTTTCTTTATGGCTAGAAGGTTTTATAGGCTTTCAAAAATTTTCTGAAACAAACCTTGGTTACAGCATTGTATAATTATAAAATATATAATTTTATGCAATCAAAATGAAAAAAAAAAAAAAAATCGTTTCAGTAATCCCACTAATCTTGGTTTGGGCACGAGAATTTTGTAACCTCTGATAATTTTTAATAAAAATGAATGCTTCTTATTTCTTGCTTTTGAGTTATTTTACTGCTAAAATACCAGCTTCATAAGTTAGAAATGTTTTTGAAGATGGTATTTTACAATTTTGTTTAAACATTTCTATGTCAATACCCCATACGTAGTTTATTAGACAATTAGAATTATATATACAATGATAAATATTATCTTTTTTGAAATTGTTGATATGTGCAAAGAAATACGTATATTGGTTAAAAACAGTTTATGTCGTTTTATTTTTTGCGCACTCTTGGCATTGGAAAACTTATAGGAGTTTGGTTTCAATAAAATATTATTAATATCAATTGAAAAAAAAAATATTTTGATGAAATTTGCGTTACCTTCAGCTAATATTTGAATTGAACGAGATGTCTCTTGATTTGTTTATGTTATCACTCAGCTTTTAAAGGATACATGGCAAGGATATATTTATAAATATATATACATATATATATATATATATATATATATATATATATATTTCTTACTGTCTCTCCACTTATACATGGTTACGCAGAAAACACAGATATAAAGAGAAAGAGAGAGAGATAACACAACTAGTTTGTTTTTATTTTATTTTTAAATTTTCCAAAAATTTATCTTGAAAATGAAATATTATAACAAATTATTTGTATTTTTAAAGTTTTTCACTATGGTTCAATAAGTATATGCTATATTCATTTACATGTTAAAAGTAAATATCTACAAAATAAATATCTATACAAATTTCGAAAAAACAATATATCTTCCCGTGTTAATTTCCTGTAATTCAAATAAAGATTTACTTGTTAAGAAAAAATTATCATTTTTTAACATTGCATTTTATCTAAAAAAAAAAATGCATTTTACATAGCACAGCAAAAAAGTTTTACTCATTAAAAATAATAGTTAAGTTAAATGTATATGTAAATTAGAAAATTGTTATACTTGTAGATATCGAAAACGTTTCTAAACCAAAGTAATATTTAAATTATATTTTAAAGATTTTGTGTTTAAAATATTAATATAAATAGATTATACTTATAAAAAATTAACATTTTTGTATGTATAAAATAATAATAATAATAAAATAAAATAAAATAAAATAAAATAAAATAAAATATAATAAAATAAAATAAAATAAAATAAAATAAATAAATAAAAATCTAAAAAAAAAAAAAAATAACTCATTAAAAAAATAAAATACTAGACTATTAAGTAATACTAATTAAAATATTAAAACATTAACGGGTGAGGGATTCAGTAAATAAATTACTGTTTTTTGATTAATATATATATTCGCAAGACATTGCAAACGTATTTTATATAAATGCAGATTTTTTATTTATTTATTTATTTATTTATTTATTTTTTGGCAGTACATTACCACCTATGAAATAAATATACAACGACATATAAGTTCGAAGAGGCGATAGCTAAATAAAATGCTAAAATTTACTTGACATTACGACAGAAAGAAAAAAAAATCTTTCTTTTATGTAGAACTTAAGAAATTATCTTCATACAAATATTTTATCAAAATACTTTTGGACAAAGATAACATTTATCTTCAGAAAGAAAAAAAAAGAAATCGCTAATGGCTGCAAGTTATTTTTTTTAACTGCTGAGATCTAAAATATTTCACCCAACTGATCACACACATTTCTTCATGGTAAATTAACTTTCCATGCGTAATTTATCATTCTGATCAAACATTTTACGAACAAAACTTTTTTGTCTTAAAATGTTAAATAATATAAGAGCTGAAATTACCTGGTGTCACCGCACATTAAAAAAAAGTACCTCTTTAATTTTAATGTTATTTTTTTAATGTAATGAGATATACGATTTAGAAATAAATAGATTTTCATCAAAATGTTAAAAATTTTAAATTTAGTATTTTTTTTATCAGAAAGGGAAACATAAGTTATACATTTTTTAAAATGTCCAAAATAATGAATTAGAAAAAAAAAAATTACTTTTCCTTAAATGCAATTTAATATTAAAAAGGAAAATAAAATAAAATAAAATTTATAATATCAAGATATATACCAGATTAAAATAATAACATTTTCAAAAATTAGAATTTTTAAAACAATGTACAGACTTAAGTGTTGTACATTTCTCTAACAAATACAAATAGAATTACAAATAAAATATATAGAACATGTAACACACAAACACACTTTTTAGATATAAACACACTAAAAAAATACATATTATCAGATAAAATACAATATGAATGTTTTTATTTTTCATTAATGTTTATCTGGATAAAATATCGACTACTCTTGTTTTATTCCGAGCATTTAATTGCAAAACATGATACAAATATCTCGATAATTTTAGTAATTAACTTGAACGTATAATAAAAATTACTGGGGGGAACATAAATTTTTAATTTACCGATTCCATTCTGTTTATAAATTTTAGAATTCAGAAAACAAAAAAAGGCGATTTCCGACTTTTAAAGATTTTAAACGTTTCGGGATCTATTCAATAAAATCTATTTGTTGATTTTATTGAAAAATTCCATCTATCTGTATACATATTTGTATGTGTGTGTATGATAAGTCTTTTCTACCATCTGTAACTGAAGATGTTTTCTGTAGAATTTCAAATAAAATTATAGTTATTTGCTGTATTACATAAATTAGTATTTGCTAGCTGCTAGTTCAAAGTCCATGCATGATTGTCTCTTATATTGCGGTTTTTTCTTCTATGGAAATATATTATTTTAATTTATGTTATGCATAGTTGGAAAATGAAAATACAATATGTAGGTCATTATAAAAATGTGCAAATAAATAAATACATTTCGATGACAAAGTTTAGATCATGAACAAATTCCCTCCCCCCTAAAAAAAATATAATAATAATTAATAAATAAATAAAATAAAATCAATTTTCCTAATTTTTTCAATGAACGTGCTATGCATACCACACAGTATTCATATTTATGAAAGATGACTTTAGCCTAATAGAAGTTATTAAATGGTAACAAAATATTAATACTGTATTAAAAGTTTAGACAAAAAAAAAAAAAAAAATTTATCATTAAGATTCTCTTTTATTTTTGAATGTTAAAAATTATTGTTTGCCATTTCGGTTCAAATGACATATTATTTTAAATCCACAAAATCTTTTTGTAACTTATAATGTAGGCATTTTTGTTTCTGTAAACTATTGTACCCGTTTTAAACATTCGTTTATCTATTACTAACATTAAAATCTCACAAACACTCTTTTTTTTAAATATGTGTTAGCTTTTTATATTGATGATAATACTTTTTAATCGTCACACATGGCATCCCAGACATTTCATTTTGCTTCTTATTGCTTTATAAGCACAATATCTATACTAGTGGATCTGCAGATCAGGAGCCTCAACGTCCTATTTGCATCAGACATTATTCAATAGGTCTTTTTTATTTTGTTCCTTATTATATAATAGTATATATTGATTCGATCGAATTATTACCGAATCATATATACTATAGAATAATCAGATACATTCCTGAGGGGGGCTGTCGCCGCCCTCAACCCCCTGCTGTATCTCTCTTTCTATACCTATTTGTATATCATATAAAGTGTTACGGAATTGTAAATAATTGAAATTATTTTTGTATAAATTCCTAAAAAGAGGATTAGAAAGTCGATAAAATGATAATTTTGTGCATTTCTAGTCGTTTTAGCGTTAAAATAGCCTAATTTTTCTTTTAAAAACGCATTAAAAAGCTCCAATAAGGCAAGAAATGGATTTGGCGCCAAATTTTGCGACTGTTTTCCTCCTTGGCGATTTTTTAACGACCTTGGCGAGAAAATCCTTATTAGGGATATACCAAATATGGAAGCTCTAATATCATTGGCGGATGAGATACGAGAATTTTCCAGAACGGTCTGTGTTCGATAAAATAGTATAAAAGGAGCATTCTTTTAGCCAAGGCGGCCAATCTCAGATCTGTGTCAGTTTCGTCAAATGCTTGCTTTGCTTTCAGCCTCTTTGAATGAGACTTGCTTTATGTGTTATTGATAAACAGTTTGTACTGTTGTTTTGCTGTTAACGGCTGTTGTTTAAGCTATGTTTTCTGGTTGAATTGAAGCTGATACTTGGTTTATAGACCTGTATTTTTCTGGAACTTTCTGTGAATAAATCACTGAATTTTTGCAAGTTTCGCCTTTCATTCTCGGACAACTTACGAACCACCAAGTACGAAACAATGTGTATTTTCAATAAACGACGGTCTTGTATTATTTCCCTGGAATTCATAAATATCAAATTTCATAAATATCAAATTTCGTTAAAAAAAATTACATAGCATATCGGAAATATTTTGCGTAACCTTTAAACTAATTATCAATTCTCTGCCCACAATTTTCAACAGGAAAACATGCTTTTAAAATTCTAATAAAATTTCATTACATTTGATGGGGATGTAACCATGTTAAAATACACTTTTAAGAAATACCGACTATAGACCGTAATAGTACGAAATCCCGGAAAAGTAGCCACAGTTATTATAAACGCCAATAATAAGAATAAACCTAATTAATTATAAATCATTAATTTTTTTTAACTAATTTGACATCATTTGGATGATTACAGTACATACTCGGAATTATTTTGTGTGGTGCCATAAATTATTTAGTCTATACATAACCTTTTTTAAGAGTAAATATGATTTTGAGCATCTTTATAATGTATGTTAACTTTATTATGTTCAATTCAGCATAAACGCATTAAAATGCGCGCTTAAATTAAAACATTTTTCCATAGGCTCTAACGTTACGAAATTCTTTCGTGTGTCTTTGTAAACAAACCATAAACATTGTACACACCAGTAAAAACTATTCAGCTTATTTTGCGTTTAAAATTAATAATTGTTTCAAATGTAACATCGTTTGGATGACTACGTGACATTGTCAGAACACTTTTGTAAGATCCTGTACATTAATTAGAAAGCTTAAGAGCACATATTTTCTTCAAACAACATAAGTTGAAGGATCTTACTCACGTACGCTAGTTTCATTTTCTTCATTGCAAAGTAATGATATTAAAATGCGTTTAAACGAAATTCAATCCATGCGCCGTAATGTTAAGAATTTTGACAAGTCCCTGTACACAGTTTATAAAAAATATAGCAATAACAATAATTATACAGCTGCTTATATGCAAAGCTGGAACGTGTGTGCCAATTTCCAAGTGAAACGAAGGATTTTTGCGGCCGCTATTGCGGTACATACAAATTCTTCCCATAGGCCGTAAAGATAAGAAACACTTTGGTGTGTCCCTGTACACGAACGACAAATGGAATACACACCTAACACTATACAGCTAATTTCGTGGGGATCATGAACATGTGTACCAAATTGCAAGTCAATAGCGTGATTTTTCCGGACGCTATCGCACGACAGACAGACGGACAGACGGAACTCAAAATCCTTTTGAGTCTTAAGAGAGGGCCTCCTTTCACGTTTCGGCAAAAATTGGAAGTCAATAGCTTGATTTATGCGGTGGCTATCGCGGTACATACAGATTCTTCCCATAGGCCGTAATGATAGAAAATCTTTGGCGTGTCCCTGTACACGAACTACAAATGGAATACACACCTAAAACTATACAGCTGATTCCGTTGGGCTCATGAACATGTGTACCAAATTGCAAGTCAATAGCGTTATTTTTGTGGCCGCTATCGCGGTACATACAAATTCCTCCCATAGGCCGTAATGATAAGAAAAACTTTGGCGTATCCCTGTACACGAATTACAAATGGAATACACACCCAAAACTATACAGCTAATTTCGTGGGGCACATGAACACGTGTACCAAATTGCAAGTCAAAAGCGTGATTTTTGTGGCCGCTATCGCGATACATACAAATTTCTCCCATAGGCCGTAATGATAAAAAAAACTTTGGCGAACTACAAATGTAATACATACCAAAAACTATACAGCTGATTTCGTGGGGCTCATGAACATGTGTACCAAATTTCAAGTCAATAGCCCTATTTTTGCGGCCACTATCGCGCGACAGATAGACAGACAGACAGAAAGACAGAAAGACACACAGACACAGCCCAAAACCGTTTTGAGTCTCAACAGAAGGCCTCCACTGACGTTTCGGCAATTATGGTGGTTGTAAATTTCCAACAACTTGATAACACTCGAAAAATATATTCCAATGCTTCATTAAAAAATAAATAAAGAAATATTTTCCGAAACAAGCTTGTCTTCCTTCATCTGTCAAAACTCTGTAACCTCATTCGCTTGAATAACGTTAACACACAGCATATCGACTCACCATTTGTCGATCTTAAGTACTTGATTTCTGTGAAGCCAATTCTATTACATTTGCATCTGTCAACGAAGATTCACTGAAACTCGCAATTATATCTTAACTTTGGTGCCGGCAAATTTCTTATTTTATCCAAAAATGTAACATTATGGAAAATCAAGCAACTGCGTCTTGATTATCACATTTTAGCAGAGTTAGTCCACAGATGATTGTAGACAGATGACTAATCAAGTTTATTTCAGAACTACTAAAAAATGTCATTGTGTTACGCGTCATTCCTATATATTAATGTAGGAATTTTGTCGCGCGTTATTAACCTGCTTTTAATACCAGAAGTGCCTCTATAAATTATAGCCTTTGAAAACAATTGAGTGATACTTGGGTAAGGAATATAATGTGTAAAATAGCTGTTGAATCCGATCGTCCTTTCGTACGATCATTCAGAACGTTGACTGATCATTGTAGCACTATTTAAAATTACATTTAGGTTATTTGTCTGATCATGATGGTGGAATTCTGATCCCTGGACAATACAAATCCGAATTAAAATTTATGCCAGTGCAAAATACTGCAATTACTATCTTATGTATTTTATTCAAAAGATGCTATATATTATAACGTCAGTGCAGAAGTTGCAGATTAATCTACGACTTATCTGGAAAATTTATTTTTCTACTATCGCAATACTATCTCAAAAAAGAAAAGGTAAGCAAATCAGGCATGATGTTGAGGGTGGAAGACATTTTTCTCAGCATTCGCTGTGTACGATTCGCACAGAATTCACAGTAAACTGGGTTATCTCTTGTCAGTGCTCATTCCTTTGTCCGACACTAGATCTTTTTCTAAATTTTTCCCAGAACCGTGGAGGGAGTATCTCTCGTCAGGGCAAATAACTTTCAGTGCAACATTCTGACTAATCCCAGAAGTGAAAGAGAGATGGGGTAGAGAAATAGTGCACAGTATGTGTGCCGTATTGTTAATACATTTCTCAATAACGTGCTTTTTCATCCACATAGTTGGAGCGTAACTTAATTGTGAACGCCACTAGTATATATTACATGTTTTGAAATATCACATTTATGTGTGCTGATGTAATACGCTTTCTATGGTCTTAACAATTTTTATATTTAGATATTGATACTTTGTATACTTCATATATTTCACGCTTTATACAAAAAATGTATTCAGTACATATTAGAAAATACAGGTGTCGAACGAAATAATATTAACGCTTTCGCTTTTTTACGTTTTGTGAAATATCTTGAAAAGTTCTCTAGGAAGTATACTGAAACTTTGGTAGTGTAAAGAACATGTTATGCCTCATATTTTCAGTAAAAGTTGTATCATGAAATGGAAAGGGGTACCAGTAAGAAATTAAACAAAAATCATAACGTTTTGGATCACCCTGTGAAAGATAATGCTTTAAATGCGTTTTGGCTGTAGCATGTGATTATGAGGACTTTTGACATTATCTGTAGAACATTTTATGAGGCTAGCACATATATGCATGGAGATATAACTCTTCATTATAAAAAAATTTAAAAACAATTTCTACTTTTAATTAAAACACGTATGTTATTACTCCCGGTACAAAGCCATTTTCCGGCAATATTGCATACTACATTAGACACAGCATATAGCAATCAGAATGAAAAAAAAAAATGTTGAATATCTTAAGAAATATGACCACTTGTACTAAATAATTTTTAACTACGCATGCGTAAACTTTATAAAAATTTAATTTGCATTATTAAATAGCCAAACGTATTGAGCAACGTATATGGGTCATTCTCACATAATGGTAAATTTTGTGTCCTTGGCTAAAAAAATGTTACTTGAGCAAGTCAGCTATGAAAGTTTTAAAAAAAATTCAACAATTCTTTTCATGCACTACACTGTGCAGTAATTTTAATATAAAAAAAAGTAAAATTTCAATATTTAAAAAAAAATTAAAGTTGTAAGTGTCATTACCAAGGCTCGTCCCAAACTCCAAACTTTATTATTTGAACCATTATTTTAAAGAATTTAAAAATTAAAAAATAAAGCTAACAATTTTCTAGGTATATTTAATTTTTCTATTTTTAATATATTTGGAACTTTAGGCATAAAAGAAAAAATTCTATTAATTATTCTTATTTAAAAGTTGTCCCTAAGGGTAACTGTCATTACCAAGCTGCGTAAGTTTTTTTTAAGTACCTCACTACTAGATGGTGCTGTCATAATTATCAACCTGTCAAAAGTAAAGTATTTCATGCCCTTACAAGCAGACAAGTCTTTTTTAGTTTACGTAAATACAAATTATTTCATTTTGCTGTTTTTGTTCTAAAATTATAGCCAGTGTATTTATTGGGTGTCATTACAAAGTCCATTATTACAGAAATACACAATTAATAAATTTAAATTTACTGAATGGTTTATAAAGATCTTTGGGACCACATACAGAATAAATATTGCATAAGCTTTTAATTGTTATAATTTAACCATAGATAGGCTTAACATTAAAAATGTCATTACCAAGGTGTTCTGAAAACATGGTAATGATTTCTAGGAACATGGTAATGACTGTTTTAGACTTTTTTTTTAATTTTTTATTCCTTAGCAGAAATTGCCAAAATTCCATTTTATGGGCGAATTTAGTCTATCATAAAGCTTTTTGTCTCATTTGTTCTTATAAAGTGAACCTTATAAGATTATTATTCTGTTTATTATTAGTAAAAATGAAGACTAAAATTCTGAAAAATTATCTCCAAAAAAGTCTGCCCAAAAAATCATATACACAAAACAAAAGTACCACCTGTCGTTAAAAAAAAAGCTACTTTGAGGATGAAGTTTTGAAAAGGCAACTGACGATTAATTACAGTAATTGTACTACATATAAAGAAAAACAGTTTTCAGCAAAGACATTAGAGGTAAAAATCTTTGGGAAAAAAGTTACAATTACTTTGAAAAAACAAAGTGGATTAAAAAGAAAACTGAATGACGCTTAATAAATTTGCCCCAAAAATATGTCACTGAAACTAATTTCAAAATAGTGCAGAGCAAGATGTAATTGAGAGAGACCTCTACACTTTAGAATGAAAAAAATATGGAGAAAAAAATAAAAATCCATAGAAAATAGCATGGAATAAAAACAATAAACCACACAGTCACAAGTGTGCAAAAAAACAAAAAGGTGTAACGATACGAACATAAAAAGAAAATAGACAAGAAAAAGTAACCGAAGCTCGGAAGGGTGGGAAAATGGGTCCTTGAGGCTATCGTCAAGGGTTAGCTACATCTCGTCTGATATAAGATTCTGTGGGGGTGGGCAGAAACCTCTGCACTTTAGATTTTATAATGAGAAAAAAACACAGGGGGAAAAAGTAAAAAATCCATAGAAAATAGCATGGGATGAAAACAAAAAATGCACAATAACGTGTGTAAAAAAAAAAAAAAAAAAAAAAAAAAAAAAAAAAAAACACCAGTATGAAAATAAGGGAAAGATAGTCAAGAAAAAGTAACCAAAACTGTTGAAGGGTGGGCAAATGGAGCTTCGTGCTGGGTAGTAAAGTGTAAATCACTTTATGTCGCCAGTTAAAACAGTCAGTCTATAGGATTCATATAGTGAAAATTATTCCAAAAATCTCACTACTATATATCATCTAGACATTTTAATTTTTCTGTAACAAATTAGAATGATAAATACAGCTATCCATAAATAAATGTGTAATTATTTGGCCATTGGTCATTTCTGTGGTTCTGTCTGTCATTACCATGTTCACAAATGTCATTACCATGTTGCAATGGAAAATAAAAAAAATCTGGAGTGACTCCACTCGACTTTCCGAACATTGAGTAACTAACAGTTTTGTAGATAAAATAAAGAAAGAGGAGTTGCTAAACAAACAAAAAAGAAAAAACCATAACAGAGTGTTTGAGTATTTTTCTCCATACATCGCACGAGGTTTTATTTAACGCTACTGAACTTTGAGCCTTTAGATCATAAGGATAAAGAATTTTTCGTTGTGTCCCTGTAAAAATCTATAAATGCTAGATTCACCAAAATGCTTATAGTTAGTGCAACAGTGATTTATAATATTCATACAAATTTTCAGCTCAATTGAATAAGGCGTTTAGATGCTATCGCTGGTCTCATAGGCCATAACGATAAAGAATTTTTCTTTGTCTCCCTGTAAAAAAACTGTAAGTGCTAGATTCACCAAAATCTATACAGATTGAGTATCTGTGACCTATAATATGTGTATAAAGTTTTTGCTCAATTGAATAAGGCGTTTAGATGCTATCGCACTTTTAAAAATTTGGCAAAGAATTTTTCTTTGTGTCCCTGTAAAAAAACTATAAGTGCTAGATTCTCCAAAATCTATACAGATTGAGTATCTGTGACCTATAATATGTGTATAAAGTTTTTGCTCAATTGAATAAGGCGTTTAGATGCTATCGCACTTTTAAGATTTTGGTCCCTTGGCCATAATTTTTCTTTGTGTCCCTGTAAAAAAACTATAAGTGCTAGATTCACCAAAATCTATAGGGTTCGTACTATGGTGACTTACAATATACGTACCAACTTTCAGCTTATTCGAACAAAGCGTTTAGACGCTAGCGTGTTCACTCACAGACATACACACATACATACACACATACATACACACATACATACACACATACATACACACATACATACACACACACATACATACATCATCGTAAAAATAGTGAAAACGGACTCGTTGGACCTCGAAACGTATAGAAACATCAAAATCTCGAATTCGGATTTTTGACATGATTACAATACTTTCCTCACTATAGTGTTCGGAAAGTAAAAATAATTTAAGCTGTAATTAAGGCAAACGATCTCTGCTGGTAATTTTTTTTCTATAACAGACATGGATAATTGCATTAATGTAAAAAAAAAGAGGAATTAAAACAAATTGTTTTTTATTTTTTTCTTAAACCAATATTTACCATTATCTGAGAATGACCCATATAAGAACCCTAAACAAATACCAGGTAAATTCAAAACGCTACGAGAGATCGAAAGAACAGAATTTCAGTTCTCTCAAAGTAAAAGCTAAACTATAAAGGGCTTTACTTAAATTTTTATTTTGATTCAATCAATGCCCAATAATATTACAGTGTTTCAGCTGATTGTAAATAAATATTGATAAAACCCCTTAACATTTTATTATTATTATTATTATTAAAGAAGAACTTAAACTCTGTTTATTCTGTCTCTCGTAACGTTTTGAAATTACATATTTGTTTGAGATTTTCATATAATTTGCCCCATACGATTGGCTATTAAATTATGGAAATGAAATTTTATAAAGCTTGTGCATGTGCAGTTAAAAAATACTTAGTAAAAGTTCTTCGTAAAATAACAATAGTTTTTACAGCAAAATGTATTATTAAAAAGGGTGTCATTACAATAGAAACATATAAATGATATTACATATAAAAGAATTTCTTTTTACAAATGTTTCCACTGTAAACTACCCTGTTTAACAGCAGTATACTGGGTAAATGGGTGCCAGTATACCCTGATGTAAAAACAAATATTGTTTTTTATAGGGTACAACACCGTTTTTTTTTTACAAACAAATTTTCTTATCATTATTAAAAAAAAAAAAAAAAAAAAAAAACAGATAACAGTTAGTTTACCTCTTATATGTTTATAAGTTTTATTTAAATGACGATATAATTTCTGTAAAATTTCATAATGCCTATCTAGTACATTTTTTATATATAATTATTTGAATACGATGAGATGAATGTTGCATACTTTGATGAACCAAATGAAAGGATGAAAACATTTACCCGCTGAACTTCATTATTAACTATATACAATTGTTGAAGAAAATTCAGTAATTTAAATAAATGCAAAGATAGTGTAGCAAACACTGGACTGTGGTTAGAATTTGGAGCTATAAGAAGCAAAAAATTAGATAGATGCATTTATAAGTATATTTAAAATAATTTCTAATTAATTTTCAATTATGTATATTATGTATTTGTAGATTATTATATATATTAAAGTAAAAATATTTTTTGATGTGAAATATTTTTAACAAAATGCCTAATTTCTTGCCATTTTATATAAAGAATGAATTCTTTAAAATAGAAATTTATCGAATTTTAATTGGATAATACTCTTAAATAACTAAATAAATTTTCTCGCAAATTAAGTCTTCTGTTCCTAAGAACAGGGTAAAGTATCTTGCTTTTAAAATTTTCAGTTGTACTTTTAATAAATTTTGCTTCAATTAATGGGCATCGTGAAAGAAACAGAAATCGATAAAAAAAAAAAAAACAGCGGACTTTCTTTAATTTAAAAAGTTTAATATTTCTTTAATGAAAGTGATGTACTGTATGTATACATATACAAAACTCTAAATATTTTAAAAACAGGTCAATTTATAAAATTCGTTATTCTTTCAATATAAACTAAATATTTATAAATACAAATGCATAAATGTACAAAATGACGAATCTTTACTTTTGATTTGGAAGATTAGACTGACTTCTTTTATTTCTTAAAGTATTTTCTTAAATATTAGTTTGAGTTCATAAATAAACATTGTAAAGTACAGAATATGGACAAATTACACAAAAACTTCCCAGCAAATCGTTTCTTAATTTCGTATTTTATGTCAATTTGATATTTTTAAATGGTTCTATATGAACTACATTTATATAAAGTTTTCAGCAAATTAATTATAGCTAGAAGCGCTCGAGGAGTTGCGAGCGGTAACTCCTCTCTGTTAATCCCTTTTAATATTTCTAAGAGTTTAAGATGTTCAAGTGTCCTAAATATTATATTATAAAATAATGGTGGACTTAAAAAAAAAAAAAATAAATAAATAAATTTAATGTCTTACTTTGATTTGAATGAAATCAGTATTTTGGGAATTATCCTTCTGACAACTTTTCGAGGGACAGTCGTTTTGTAAAAAAATGGCGACTCAATTTCTTTAATAAATATTTTATGAGATATTTATAAGTGATAAACATATGGAGTTTTATGAAATCGCTTTATAAATATATATATTTATGTGAAATTAAAATTTTCAAGCTGCTATTATTTTACAACAAAATGTCTCATTAAAATAGCCAACAAACCCATTCAATATATATATATTGAATGATAAGCAAACTTTCCAACTTTGGCTAGAATTAATAGAGTTTTTATAAAATTATCGTGATAAGAAAAATTAAAGTGCTCAAAAAAAAAAAAAAAAAAAAAAAGCTGATTGATCAAGTGGAATAAGGAACCAGATTAAGAACTTCACATGAATATGCACCCGACAAGTAAATATAGTATTTCAGAAATAATCGTTTGGAAAAAAAAATTTCTAGTGGACACTTGATTTCAAAAACCCTCTAATTTTCACACGCAACTACACTGCTGTTTGTAAAAAATGCACCACCATGAACAAATCATCAGAATTAAAGGGGATTTGCAGAAAATGTCAATTATAGGATGCTATGCAAAATAGTAAACTTTCAGAGCGCAGCGCCCTCTGAACTGAGGCTGAAAGCGTATAGAGGGTTGTAGTGGGACGTTGAAAATAGTTAATGATTATTTGTTAGTGGCGAACGTTTAGTGAGACGTAAGTATGCCTCCACGACGGAAGAAGGAGAAATTCCAACAACTTACGGAGTTTGAATGGGGAAGGATTATCGGCCTTCGAGAAGGAGGGTTTCCTATCGCGCAATAGGATTTCGTGTGCAGCGGAACAGTTCCACAGTGATGCGAGTTTAGAAGCAGTGAACCGACGAGCCCCGAACAACTCGAAAAACTGGCAGTGGACGATCGAAGGTGACGTCAGCACGCGACGATCGACACCTGTTCCTCATGGCGGTGAATGACTGTGCATCTTACTCCAGGCAATTGGCAGCACGTTGAACTACTGCTGCAGGTGTACTAATGTCGGTTTCGTCAATTCGTCGACGTCTGCTGCACCGTGGACTGCGTGCAAGGGTGCCTTTATACAGGATCTCCCTCACGACAAACCATCGACGGCTGCGTCTGCAATGGACTCATGAGCACAGAGCCTGGCAAGCTTATTGGCACTAAGTCTTTTCAGACGAATCACGCTTAAATTTATGGAACCTTGATGGCCGCGTTCGTGTTAGACGCTACGCCGATCAACGCTGCCTTCCAGGGTGCGTTATGGAACGACATAGTGGCCGAACATCCGGAGTTATGGTCTGGGGTGCGATTTCGTATCATGGACGATCCAATTTGCTACGAATTGAGGGTAATATCAAATGGTATGTCCGTGAAGTGATACAGCCCGAAGTCGTTCCCTTCCTTCAAGGCATCCCTGGAGGTATCTTTCAGCAGATAACGCACGACCGCAAGTTGTGTGTATTGTCCGGACCTTCTTTGATACAGAATGTATTCAACCGTTGCTTCGGACATCGCATTCTCCTGATCTCGCACCAATGAAAACGACTTATTAATCGTTGAAAAGCGAGTGGCCAGCTACCACTCACCTGTAACTACGGTCTATGAACTGTGGCATCCTGTTGAAGCTTTATGAAGAGCTGTATCAGAATATGTCACCCAATCGCTGTTCGATTCAATGCCAAAGCAGATATGTGTAGTTATTGCTCCCAGAGTTCGCTGCTTTATGCACTAATTTCTCAGGATATATTACTCAAAACTTCCTGAAAATTCAATAAATTGTTCTTCCTCCTATAATGCATGAGCTCAATAGATATCATTCTTAAATTCGCATTCCTCCATGGTGTTGCATTTTTTACAAACAGCAGTTTACTTTGAAGCAAAAAAGTTGTTCAACAAAAGTTTATCAAAGTTGTCATCTATATAACTTTGGTTCGAATTTATGCAGTATTTCAAAAGTTTACAATAATGATAAATTTTTGATTTATAATGATCAGACATTAGTAAATAAGACAAATTAATTAAATAAACATGGTCAAACAGCCCATATAATTTCTGCATAAATGATGAATGAAAAAAAAAGTGTTAAAAAATATATGTATATTACTTTAGTTGAAATAAAAGGATATAATAGTAAAATACAAATATTTTCTGCTTAAATTTAGCAATAATCTATGTATATAACATAACAAAAGGAGTTAATTTGACAAAAATTGGCAAAGTAATCAGTTATGAATTTCATAAACAGACATAAATGTTACCATTATATAACAGTCAGTTTCTTTAGGAAAGAAGATATTTTCAAAATTCAAGTAATTCACACAGAAATACAAACATAAAATACTTTCAAATTAATGAAGCAACACTGTCATTTTTTATTCAAATATAATGCATAATAATAAATCATTATTATAATGATCAAGTCAGAGGAATGAACATACATTAAATAAAAAAAAGGAAAGGGAAAAAAGAAAAAAAAGAAAAGAACACGCACAGAGCAACTCACTATCTTAACTTTATATCTATACGCAGATGAGAGAAAAATCATGAGATAACACTAAGCAAATATACAGATGACAGTAATATCGAGCATAAAATGTATAAACAGGCAATGCATTGACAGGGCTTTTATTTGCAGTCAAGTGATTCATGTGGAAATATTTCTAAAATGTTCATGGTCGTACGGCTGAATTAACAGATTTTGAACGCGGAATGTTAAGTGTAGATAGATGCATGGGGCATTCCGTCTTAGAAATATTAGGGTATCAAACATTTCGAGATTCACTATGTGCCGAAAGTACCTAATTTCATGCATAACTTCCAACCGTGAACAATGCAGTGATCGACCGCGTGCCCTTAATGACTGAGATCAGTGATACGTGCGTAGACTTGTAAATGTTTACAGACAAACAACTGCTTGTGAAATATCTGAAAAAGTAAACGTGGGATTTATGACGGATGTGTCCGTTGGGATATTGCAGCGAAATTTGAATTTAATGGGCTATGGTAGCAGATCACCGACTCGAGTTCCTTTACTAAGAACAATACACCAGCTGCAGCATCTCTGCTGGGTTCGGGATTGTATCAGCTGGACCCTAGACTACTGGAAATGTGTAGCTTGCACAGATAAGTCACGATTTCGTTTGGTAAGAGCTGATGGTAGAGTTCGAATGTGGCGCAGATCCCACGGAACGTTGGACCCAAGCTGTCAACGAGCCACTTTGCCAGCTGGGGGTTGCTGTGTAATGTGTGGTTTATTCTTATGCGAAATGGACTACGTACTCTGATCCAACTGAAGCGTTTTTTGACTGGAAATGTTTTAGCTACGCGGAGACCATTTGCAACCACTCATGGACTTCATGCTCTCAAGAAACGAAAGGATTTTTATAGATGATCATGCACTAAGTCACTAGCACACAATTGTTTACCACTAGTTTGAAAAACATTCTGGCCAACTCATGCGAATGATTTGACTACCTAGATCGCTACTTTCATCTATCAATAGATTTGACTACGCAGACATGAATGACATGGGACATTCATTAGACATAATCTGGAGTTCAGTTCGTTCACAGAATTCTTCATCGGCAACACTTAAACAATTATGTACGGCTAAAGAGGCAGCATGATATAATGATCCTCTGAGAACTTTAAAAGACCGGTTGAGTCCAAGACAGGTCGAGTTATTGCCCCTCGCCAGGCAAAGTGATGTCCGATACGATATTAAGAGCTTGTGAGGTTTGCGTTGATGCAAACTCCATCTTAATTAATTAATTAAATAACTAAATGGATAAATAAAGAGCACGAGACTTGAATATAAATTATAACTAAGACTTTTAATTGAACAGATAATGGGAGGGCGGTCTGCAACTCGAGATTGCTCAGTCAGCGTATTTAACTACTTTATCAAAATATATGTATCAGAAATTAAATTAGATAATTTTAAATATCTGACCCCAGCAAACAGTCGAAGGTGTAGAAACGGATGCACTCTTTTACTCCGCTACTGTGACTTCACTGTGGATCAACGGATTCCCGTCTGATCCCACTTTACGTTCACGAATGCTAGCAGATACGCACACCAACACTCATCCAACTACTTAATCTTCACACAACTAAATCTCAACTACTTCACACCTCAATACTCGCCAAAATAAGAATCTTCACAATCTACACCACCATATACCATAATCTACACCACAATCTCCATCTTATACTACTTCCTACCAACTTCCTTTCTCTTCATTTCAATCAATATTTTTAAAATCGCTTCTAATTCCTCTACCTGTCATAACTTAATTCGTTCGTTGCAGCACCATTTTGACACAAAACTAATCCGACCAAAACTTTCGCCGAGTCACTGGCGTCGAAGCGATTTTACCGTCCCAACTTTCTACTTTGCTGGATCCAGATTAATTTCAAACAAACTGTGGTGACGTTCTATAGTCTCAACCTCACAAACTATAATGATTTTTGTCACATTACTGTCTATACATACTCATATATATATATATATATATATATATATATATATCATTGATCTATTTTTGAATATAAATTATGTGCTGCTTTAAGCGCCTATTTTATGCAAATTAAATTTTGTCATTCATTTTGAGATTATTATATATATATATATATATATACCTGAATTCCTGAGGTAAAAGATACCGTGTCCATTTTTTTGCGAAAGCGTTAGCATCCTGTCTTTTACGTTTTTACTTTTGTTGTCTTAAATTATGACATTATTATTATTTTTTTAAAAATATCATTAAGCGATTACGGCTAGTTACAACGAAGTGCATTAAAGCAAGCATTTAAAATTCGAAAATATCTTTTTGTGATATGGTATTTATTACCTGCGAGGTATATATATATACTTTAAACAATGATGGAAACGCATTCATACAAATTAGACGACAAAGGCAAAACTTAAGATTATGCAAAACTGTATTAATTTAACTAAATTGAAACGAGTAGGCACGATACATTAAAACAAATGGGCTTTATTTAAAAAAAAAAAAAAAAAAAAAAACTCAAACGTTGAAATTATTAAACATTAAATTAAAGATTTATAAATATGAAATGTGTACACACAGTGTATGTTTCATCTTCAGTGAGTGGGAGCAGCAGCGAAGAAAATTTTCTTGTAAAATAAACCTAACTAGTTTATCCATCTGACCGCCGCTGACGGATATATCCGGTTACTGAGCCGTTTTTTTTTTTTTTTTTTTTTTTTTTTTTTTTTTTCTGCAGCACATTTAAATTTATATAATTATGAATTAATAACTTTCTTTTCATAATCGAAGGTCTTAAATAATATTCATGAGGATTCAATGACGTGGACAATTACAATTGCAATCTCAAGGAGAAATAAGTATTATTTTAATATAATGAAAAACTATGCAGTTAAAACAACCTTACAATTTCCCTGTTTTCATCGGCAGTCAGGTGGTTATAAAACATACTCTTAAGCCGGCATACTCTCAAAGGCTAAAATTAAAATCAAATGGAAAAATCTTGTCAAAGTTTAAAATAAATAAATAAATAAAATAATTTAGTCATAATTTCTTCATAAAAAAAATAAACAAATACCGTTTGCATATAATTCAAATACCGTTAGGTTTATACTTTTATAATGTTACTAGATTTAATTAGTTATCTGAGGTCCGATTACTATCCAATGTACATGAATCTAATGTACATTGTACATCCAATGTACTATCCAATGTACATGATAATATTTTATTATTTAAAAATATGTTTGAACGCGTATTATTATTTTAATTATTAATTTAAATATACTTTATTAAGGTAAGTCTTAAACTGAGGTAAAATATTAATTTCCTATACAAATATGTAAATATTTTTAAATTAGAAAAAAAAAAATAACAAATCAATTTTTTTTTTTTTTTTTTTTTTTTGTAAAACATTGAAAATGTCAATTTAATTTTGTAACAATATTTTTAAATGATATTTACTAAATGAATAAAATGTAAATTTGTATGTTAAAAATTATTTCAAAAGTAAAACAGAATTATAATTTTATATAATTTTATATAGTAATTACATTAATATCTGTGTATATATATATATAAAAAGAAAAAAAAAAAAAAAAAAAGCAATTACCTACAGAAAATCAATACATTAATATAATAGTAGATCATTTACACACACACACACAAGAAAAAAAAAATGGCGTGTGATTATATATTTCTCTTATAGAATGTCATGTAATATGTATAAAATTCCAGAATCCTAATATGTGAAAATAAATCACAATAATAGATAAAAAATGTTTCAGGTCAATAAATCTATATATAATCTGAGGCAATTTAGAAAAATGTATCTCGTCATCAAATTCTTTTGAAAGACAATATATATATATATATATATAAATTTATGACTGCAGTTGAGATTTTTTTCATAGAATTATTAAGTTAATGTAAGAATACATAATGACTTATAGCTACAAGTACTCAAAATATCT
The DNA here is from genome assembly GCA_963930645.1 of Salticus scenicus. NCBI lineage: Eukaryota > Metazoa > Arthropoda > Arachnida > Araneae > Salticidae > Salticus > Salticus scenicus. The sequence continues at coordinate 205,218,070 of OZ005650.1, read as the reverse complement.
AAGTTTTTCTAACATGTTATGTATTTCTGCATTAAAAGTCAGCTTTATCTAAATAGATTTTACCCCACATTTACCTCCAAATGTTATTAATGTTTAGAGTTTGTATTAAATAAATAGTTTTTTTTTTTTTTTTTTTTTTCCTTTTTATTAAAAATAATTATAAAAATCTACTCATTGTTTTATGAATTTATCAACATTTTATTTTATTTTTTTAATACGCTGTTAGGTTATATATTAAAAAAAAAGTATTTGAATTTGTAAACTATAAATATCTTCAAATTTGATTATATTTTAAGACATACTAAATTTAAATTTTTAGAATATTTTTATCAGACGTTCCTGTTAAAAGAAAAGCATTTAATATGTAGGAAAAATATCTATTCATTTTAGCAAAGAGAGGATAGAAAAGATAACAACATTTACACTCCAAGACAAATAAGAAAATTACTTTAAGTTTTACATATTAATTATTATAATGAGTGCATAATTAGTTCTCTAACAACATTATAATTAATTCCAACTTAAAAATATATCATTTACAAATTATCGTCATCTTTAATGATTAAAGAATAGTCGGTGATCGAACGTTAGTTTCTGAAGATACAGTACTTTTAAAAATAATATTTTAAAACTGATAATGAATTTCTGTACTTCAGATGAAATGATTTGAATCATCATATTACATCAAATTGTTGGAACCCTTATGCTTTTAATGAACTGGCACTTTCATTAAACTTTAAAATATGCTTGTTACACGGGCATACATTAATAAGATCATAATCAACTTTAATATACTTGTTTTCAATTCAAATTATTAAATTAGTTTTGCGTAGTTGCATTAATTGTCTTAGATATTGTATATTAATTTTAGTAGCATACTTATGTAAAGCGTAAGATACAAATTTATAATTGCCAAATTTTATGCATTTTACATACAAATAAATTAACATGGTTTTTGACTTAAAAAATGAAATAATTCAGTTCATTATTTAATGTTATTATTTTCTATAAAAACAGTGATATTAAAAATCTGTAAACATTGGCAACTATGAAGTGTATAGAAAATATTTACTTGTTATATAAATTATCTTTTGTTCTCTTTCTCTAATTCATTCTCTATATATCTATTGATGCAGATATGAGTAAGTATACTAATGGCCATTAAAATTGCTACACCAAGAAGGAATGATAATAACGGAATGAAATTTGTTGGACTCATACATTATAGTAGGAAGAACAATTGATTAAAATTTCAGGGAATTTGGAGTAATGTGTACTGAGAAAACAGTACATAAAGCAGCGACCACTGTAAGCAATAACATAACAGCATTTATCTGCCTAGGCATTGAATCGAACAGCGATTGGATGACATGTACGGGTAGGGCACTTCATGAAGTTTTAATACGATGCCACAATTCATCGATCGAAGTTGCTGGTGAGTGATGGGGGGGGGGGTTGAGTCGCTTTTCAACGATTAAACAGTCATTTTCATTGGTGCGAGATCAGAAGAACAATGCCTAGGCATATAAGTGCTGTTATTGCTCACAGAGATCGCTGCTTTATGTACTGTTTTCTCAGTACATATTACTCCAAATTTCCTGAAGTTTTAATCAATTGTTCTTCCTACTATAATGTATGTGTCCAACAAATTTCATTCCGTTATTATCATTCCTTCTTGGTGTAGCAATTTTAATGGCCAGTAGTGTATATACATATAGAGATAGACAGCTATTATAATAGATTGACTATTTGGTTAATATATAGGCAGAGAGACAGAAAGAGAGAGAGAAATTTGGAATATATGTATGTGTGTGTGTACATATATATATATATATATATATATACACAAACATCATTGCCAAGTCTCGCGATTTTGACGAGAGACTTAATACTGCTAATTAACGACCGCAGTTTTAACTTTATTTAACTGTCGAAAAATAATACGCCATGCTTCTATTAAAAAATATTTATGATAAATCTGATTTAAAAATTCTAATTGCTGGCAGGTATGTGTATGTATATAATATCAAAAATACACATTCAACAGTTACCACGCTTATTATGTAAATTATCTTTTTTTTTTTTTTTTTTTTCTTTATAATCCAATAATAAATTATAGTCCAGTAATAATCCAATAAATGTATACGTATATACCATACACAAGATACTTTGTCTAATAACGTACGTTAAAGTAACATTATTGAATACAGTCTAACGATGATCAAATCCACGTAAATGAATACGCTGTCTGTAGATTAAAATGCATATAAATATGTATAATTAAACAGAAACCTCAAAAAGTACATATATAAAAAATGTATAGTGCATAAGATGTAATTGATAATTATTTATACCCAATTTTAAGTAATTGGGTGATTACAAATCGCATCGTCATTATTTATTACGGCAATATCATATCAGTTAATAACAATGTGAATAATGTTTTTTCAAAAAGCAGGTTTATATGGATTAATATAATAAAAGTCACTTTCGTTATTTTATTTGCAGTGTCGCAGTGACAAAATATTAATTAAACGGCATTTCTCTGGCTACCAATTTTATGAGAAACCGTAGTACTTTTTTAAAAATGTAACGAGACATATATTATTTCCATTATTTTTAATGGAATAGTGTAATAATGTCAAATAGCTTTTTAAACAGATGACTACCCAAGTAGCACGGGAACGTTCTGTGAACGTCTAATAACGGTTACAGTCGTTCAAACACCGTGTTTCGTGTCAAGAGAACGTTCGATTAGACGTTCAAAAATAGTATTACTTAGAACGTTCTGAAAAGGTTTGCTTTGTACCATCTAGAAAACGTACAAGTCTAGTTCTATGAAAAACGTTCAAGTGTATCACCGTCGTAGCACGTTCTGTAACAGTGTGATTATAACGAATATGAGAAAATTCCTTTTTTTTTTTTTTTTTAGTTTTTTTTTCCTTATTTTCAGTTTCAAATTTTGTTGACATGTAGAATAATCATTGAAATGTAATAGAGATGCGGTGAGAAAAAATTACATAATTTTAAACTTTAATTATATGTTATTATAATCATAATAATTATTTATAATTTTATTTAAGTTTTATGTTGTTCAATTCTGTCAAACACATTACTCCAGATTACTTTTGCAGATATTCATTATTATTTGTTTCTTAAATTGTTAATAAATTAAGTTACGAAAAATTAATTTATTTTATTTAATTTTTTAATTTTATTTATTTATTATTATTAATATTAATATTTTTTTGTATATACCAAGAAAAATGTGTTGGATAATTGGGAATTTTTGATCTCCGGTTTTCCATGGGTTTATACACTCTTGAGATGTCCAGAACACAATTCTATCATTCTTTCAAAATGCCAGTCTGTCTATTTTTTTTTTTTTTTTTTTTTTTTTTTTTTTGTGTGTGTGTGTGTGTGTGTGTGTGTTATCAACGTTTTGTGGACTCTGTATCTCACAAACCAATGGACGGAATTTAACCAAACTTGATGTTTAGTTAGACTTTAAACTAATTTGCTAAATATCAGGAATATTTAATTAGATATTGACCTAAATATCAGCTTTGGTGCTCATTAGCCTCTGGAATGTATCACCAGATAGGGTTCGCTTCTATTCTGTAAATTCTCCCTTTTATGGGGAGATTATATCTCAGCTTCTACGGTGCACAAATGCACCAAACTTAATATGTGAAACAGATATTATGTAACAGTACGCTGATTTAATTCGGGTGCATATATTGACCAACTGAACTGGTGGCACTGCTCTCCTGTAATTTAACCCCGTTAACGTAATGGCAATAATTCAGTTTTTGTGATATAAATAATTATAAACACACTGAACTTGGTATGTAAAATTAATATCATATAAAACTTTGCAGAATAATTTTGCGTGCATATCGGACAACTGGAGGCACTGGTATGCTGCAAATTAATTTTATTCAAGGGAACATAACGCAATAGCACATTTTCTATGATTTATAAATGCTCTAAATTTGGTACGTGAAATAGATATTACGTAAATTTTACTGATTCACTTCGGGTACATATCAAATGACAGGTGGCACTGTTACGTTTCAACTTACGGGAAGCCTGTACCTCACCTTCTATAATACGAATACTTATCAAACCTTGTATGTGAGACATATATATAATGACAAAATGTGCTGCTTCAGTTTCCGTATATATCCACCGACGGACGGTGCTTCTATTGCTTTCTGCGATTTTTCAGATATCTGTATTTCAGCATTTTTTGGTGAAAAATGGACAAAATTTCATATATAAAAATGTTAATTATAAAAACCTGTGTTGATTAAATTTTTATGATTAAATTAATAAATTTTAAAATTCTATGGATGCTGTATCTCACGAACTAATGAACGTAATTTATTCAAACTTTGTTTACTTGGACTATGACCTAAACTGGTGGCGATTATGTTTGTTAATAAATCGTTCAATAGGTAGCGCTGTCGTACCATTATTTTCAGAATTTTTAATATGTCATAATAGGTCAAAATTTCGTATAAATGTGCATGAGTCAGCATCGTTTTTAACTTTTCCCTGGAAAATTAAATATGTATATATACATATATATATACATACATTTATATTAGTAATATTTAATTAAAAAAAAATGTGGGCAATTTGTATAGTTCATCGCTTTCGCTATTGTATTAAAATTTTCAATATTCTTGCCAGAAAAGTCGTCTGTACTTTTAAAGCGAAAGGATGAACCCTAAATCTGTGATAATTTAAAACAAAGTTATCGACTTTTCACATTTTTCAATATGTAAAATACATTTCTTAAGATACATATTTTGTATACCGTAAAATTAATTTTTTGGGATATTTAGTGTTATATTTGTTTGAGATGAAAATCGTATACATTTACCATGGAAAATAATTTTGATAGATTATTTTAGCAAATAATATTTGACATCGACCTGCGCAGGAAAATATAGAAGAAAGTTTTAGGATGGCCTCAGTATAATAATTTTTACAAAGGTTAAGTTTTGAACAGTATGAAAAATATTTATTAGAAACGGGTGTTACTGAATAGCAAACAGCTTCAAGATACAGACAGATAAGTTCGTTCACTTACTTTTCCTTTTTATAAAATTTTCATACTTATGCATTGAAATCTTACAAAATTTATTAAAATTTATCAAAAAAACATATAATATTTTAAAATTAAATTTGAAATTTTTTAATTTTTTACATCTTTCACGCTAACTCCTAAATTTATTTCGTTCGATATTTTATTATTACAGTTCAACGTTGTAGTTTAAACAAACCCATGCGAATTTTTCGAACTTTTCTTTTCTTATTTACTTTTAAAATTTGAAACTCATAAATATTATACCGAATTCCCCATCTAATTAAAATATTAATTTACCAGAAGCCAAATTATTATTAGTACCAAATTAATATTGTGCAATTGTGAGACCAAGATCATTCAAAGTAAGGTTTCAAAATAAAATTCATGGTTGAAGTCCCAGTTTCATACTTCCGCAGGCAGTACAGTTATAGTATAGGATTTCCATGGTGCCTTTTAAATTTTTGTCGCGATGTTGGTGATGACTTTTTATTTATTTTGGTGTATTTTGTTTAAATAATAATAATAATAATAATAATTCTTATTTTGATTATATTTTTATGTTTATGATTTTTAGTCAATTTATGACAATTATTCATATTCTGTATAATCTTTAAAGTATTTCTATGTTTAAAATGACGCTTATAAAGATTGAAGAAGCAATTTTTAAAAATACAGTTTAACATAAAATAATGTAGCAGACAAATTTCGTAATTTTTTCTTATTAGTTCATTGAGTTGAGTCCGCATGCTTAAATATTGTTCATTTTTAAATATTATATTTTATCCTCGCATATTTCAATAATTACACTACTATTTCGTTTCGGCAAAAATTAATTGCAACTGATCCACGTTAAAGAAATATATAGATAGATTTGACCATGTTTGATCGTTTTACATTACACTGTAGAAATGTAAAAGCAGGGAGAAGTATTAAAAAAGAATAGCTACTAAGGTGAATCTTAATATTGCTAAATATTTTAAATTTTGAAGTTTATTTATTTAATTTTTATTTATTTATTTGTTTACAGAATAAAATTTTAATTATTTATTTATTTATTTTTCAAAATGTTTCACCATATTTTATACTGTCATATTTCACTGCATGTGTACGTAAAATTTATAAACTCAAAATCAATAATTTAAATAAATTTCGCATACGCATGATTTGAAATATGAAAATATTAAGTAAATTTCACGTAATCTATTTAAATAAAAAAAACAAAATAATAATAATAATAATATATATATATATATATATATTTTAAAACGTATTTAAAATACACCGCTGTTCAAAATTAAAGGAACAAACCTGCTTTTTCATTTTCTTCTTTTATGCATAGCTTTTAAACAAATAAACACATGGACATAAAATTTGGATGTCATGTTCGTTATCATATCATTAATCGAATTTTACATAATTTTAGAATAAGTGATAATTTAAAACTAATAATTATTAATTTTCTCAAAAGTAAGCTTTGGAAAAAATTAAAAATTTCAACAATTTTAGCGAAGAAAACTTAATGAAAAATTGTGTTAATGATGCATTATAGACAAGTGAAGACGCACATGCCCTCACATGTTAAACAAAGTCCTAGTTTTACTTTCTGTGTTTACTTATGCTAAAGTTATATAAAATTCGATTTATGGTTTAAAAAACATACTATCCAAATTTTATACTTCTGTGTTTATTTGTTTAAGAATTATGTGGAAAAAAAAAAAAAGAAAACGAGAAAACAGTTTATTGTTTAAATTTTGTACACTTGTGTACTTCTTTTAACTAATTTTTATTTTTGTTTTCCATTGATTGTGCATTATTATAGTTTAAAAATAGAATATGTAACATATCTGGGCATTAATTTGAGATTTCATTGATAATTTAAAATTTAATAAAATACTTTTGTGTTTGAATGCTAAAAGTTTGCAGTAAGTTTCAAAATTTAGACATAAATAATTTTAAATTTTTTTGCTTAAGAGCCCTCTTCACTCACCGCCGCTGGAAGCCGAAGCTAATGTTATTCAATGGGAAATTTTTCTTTACAAATAACTTATTAAGTAATACATATTTTTAAATTCTGTTTTCACATTATGAAAATTCCCAGCTGTTAAATTGACGGACCTTTTTTAAAAAATTATTTTTTTAATTTTTTATATTTTACTTTGAAGCTGCAAAATACGAATTTACAATATGTGATTTTTTTTCATTTTGCAATTTCAAAATAAAATATTAAAAATTAAAAAAATACTTTTTCAAAAAAGGTCCGTCAATTTAACAGCTGGGAATTTTCTGAATGTGAAAATATAATTTAAAAATATGTATTAGTTAATAAGTTACTTGTAAAGAAAATTTCACCATAGAATATCATTGGCTCGGTCTACCGGCGACGGTAAGTGAAGAGGGCCGTTAACTTATTAAATTAATATCCAAATATGGTTATATTCTATTGTTAAATTATAATGATGCAAAATCTAGGGGGGGGGGATAATAATTAGTTAGCAGGGGGCATATTATCTTAAAAATTTTCAAAATATTCCAGAACTTGAATTTATTTATTTGTTTGTTTTTAAATTCAAATATTTATCTAGAATATTCAAAATACTTGATCTTTTGTTATACAATATTTCAATGCATGTATGCAAAATTTTATATTACTAAGACAATTATTTATGAAAAATAATAATAATAATAAAAAGATAAAATAAAAACTACACAAAAAAGAAAAAAGAAAAGAAAAGATAAATAAAGGAAAGGTAAAAAAAAAAGAAAAAAATAAGTAAATAAAATAAACAGACACTATAAAATTCAAGAACTCGAAGCAATTGTTCCGGGTCGAGAAAAGACACAACCCTTTATCAACCGAACAAAGTAGGCACGAGTGCTGCAAAAAATCTGCAACGTAGCTCTTGTATTTGCAGCACTCGTGCCTATTATGTTCGTCTGACGAAGGGTCGTGTCTTCTTTCGACCCGAAACAATTGTTGCGAGTTCTTCCATTTTATTATACATTAAATACATTTTAGCACGTTCAAAGAACGTTCAAAAATTATTTACATAACGTTGTGAGAACGTGTGTATAGAACGTTTTCAGAACGTTTCTACACTATTTTAGAACGTTTACAGTACGTTTTCTAGAACGTTCTGAAAATGTGTATAACGTTTTGAAAACGTTCTAAAAACGTTTAGAACGTTCTGAGACCGTATACATAGAACGTTCTCTGAACGCTTCTATAACACCGATGGTGATAGCTACACGTTCATTGAACGTTCCCTGAACCGTACTATTGTACTTTTTCAAGATGGACAAATAGACGTCTATAACACGTTCAAAGGGAACGTTCTTAGAACGTGTTTGCAGAACAATATTTGAACGTTCAGAGAACGTTTCGGTGCTGCTTGGGTACCTTTGTGCATAATTCTATAAAAATAAATTCTGCGTTATTTTGTAACCTAACACCAATACAATGTACATTAAATTATGCAGCTAATTTTATGTAGCACAGACATATTTGTACGAAGTTTACGATGTTTTAGTAGTACGATGTTTTCGAATGATTTCATAACCTATCAGATATTTATGAATGTGCGTGAGAACCGTAGAAATAATTGTTGAGTGTTTCAGCTTCCTTCTAAGTTTTTAAAATTGATAATGCTGGTTAAAACACAGAATGTACTCCTCAACGTAGCAGTTCGGATAATCATTTGATTTTCCGCTAAACAAGCATTGATATGCTATAGATAGGACATTGAATGATCCTCACAGAGGGTATTCACAAAAGCCTATAATGCTAGGATACTGAACATAATAATAAACACTAAAAGAAATTTATCGTTCAGACCTGCATCTAAGTAGAGAATTTCTCATTTTGCTATTTTAAAGAAATTTCAGAAATAATCTTTTAAAACTGTGAATTATATAATGTAATTTATCCTAAAACTCATTAGTTTTAAATACAGTGACTATCAAGGATTTTTGGCATAGATTTTGGTTTTTGATATTTTTTGTTTGCAATACTTAGAGAAATTTTAATGCACGCACTGAAAAGTTTAACTCATGGGCTACCAAATAGGTAAGATCAGGGGATTCAATTTTAGCGCAGTTTTACTTAACTGTACAAAATTGAATTAATCTCGCCCTGCCATCTTAAATTTCTACTTTATTGAGTATAGTGGACTTGCAAATCTCATTGTATCAGTCTGATCAATTTTCTAAATTACTGATGTGATTGTTATTTGACCTAAACAACATCCTTCATTTTGCACTAAAGTTTATCTGGTTGTCCTTAATTTTATAGAAGTTTCGTTGTTGGTTTTGTTTTGGTGACCTTTTTGCATCTTTTTGAGACTGTTTAGGATCTGTAGGAATTGTCGAAGGAAATAATCCCCCATGGAAATAACCCACCCATCAGGATACTAAGAGAAAAACACTTCATATTGAAAAGGTTCTACAGCCTTAGTTCTATCTATAAGAAAAGTCAAGCTATATCAAGCTAAGCTATAGACATGACAACTGACCGCATGACTAGCTATGCCAAATAGCCGCAAAGGATATAAAATGCTAATATAAGATACCAATATACGATACTTACCAAAAAATCCTAAACAACAGAAACAAAAGATACATGTACGCAAATACAGTTAAATATTCTTCCGAAAACTGCGCCTCAGTTTGACCTACAGATTCAACAGACACACACACACATAAAAAAAAAATTAGGACGAAAAAGTTATAAAAATGGTATTATGCCTTCTTAATATTTTCAAGCAGACTGAATATACGACAGAGAGTGCATCTCCACATTCACTCACCATAATAAAACGACAACGGACAACATTTACTGTGGCAGTAAATAAAATCTGAGTGTTAACTATCCATTTTGCCAACCAACCTCTATCTCTCCTAATAAATACAATAGTATTTCAAATTAAATAATCACTTACATATAATAAATTATTTTGATATCTTATTTGGCTTTCTATTGAATTAATTTCGTTTTCTTTCACATGCAGATATTTGAATTATTCAGTGAAATTTCGAACATACCGTTTTCTTTTCTAGTTTAAAATAGTCATTTTTTTCCCTTTAGAAATAACTATCAAATTTAAAGATAATTTTATGTATTTTTTATAAATAACTATATACAGTTTGCTTGCACATAAACATTATTTACTTACTGATATATATACAGAGAGAGAGAGAGATCAAAAGTTTACCAAACTTAAATTAAGTTTTTTATTTTATCATAGGACTCGGATAGTGCATTTCTGTATAGCCCTCATTTATTATTTTTTTAAATAAATCTTGAAAATATATATTTGCTGTTACAAAATTATTAATAGATATGTTCAGTATTGATATTTATAGCATTTAGAATATAACTACATATCATGTTTGATGCATTTTATTTCAGAAGTAATGTCTTTGTTTTTGTATGATTATTTAAAAAAAAAAAATGCATGTAAAATATGCTTGAGGTATAAAAAAATACTTCTGCTTGCGATACATACGGTGAAAAATTTCTTCTCATACAATAATATTTGTAACAATGTATATACATAAACTGAAATCTGCTTTTATTTTCTTATTAAAATAATGAAATTAGCATTATATGTTTTTGTTAATTACAATAATTTATATTATTATTTTTTAAATATTAATGCAATATTCTTAATATAAAACTGAAATAAATGTAATAATAATACATAAATTGCTGCGTTTTATTTTTTTTATAACAGTAAAATATAAATATAAATATAGATATAGATTAAAAAAAAAAAAAAAATGTATGTATGTAAATCTTTTACAGTTTTATATAGTAGTATGAAAACACTGTAAATACATTTTCTAAATTTTTACCTTTAATAACGAGAAAAAGGAAGCTGAAACTCATACATAGTTCATTTTAAGGACTTATGCGCTTCATTTATTTTTTCTACACTTTCAGCGTCTATTTATAGAAAGTAATATTTATTGATATCCAATATTTCCTTCCTTTTTTATAAGTTACGACATATTATAAATAGTATTTACAGTTAAAGTTATTATTTATTCTCTGCTGGATGAAATAGTTATAACTTAGTATTTCTAGCTTTCTATTCTTGCAAACTCATATTTCCCTTGGTGCGTAAGAGAAATATTATTTTATGAAAAATCCCAAAGAGATTTATGATAGCAGTTGATAGATTTTTTTTTTCCTTTAAAATACGTTATAGATAGAAAGAAATATTTAAGTAATATGCACATTGTATCAGAATTGAATAGAAAATAATCATAACAATATTCAACAGTAATTCATACCTACACCATTAAAACACAAGCTAGGGAAAAAAAAAAAAAAAAAAAAAAAAAAAAAACTAAAATTTTTACTACATTAAACAAATCAAAATTTTTAATTTTAGCCTAATGTACGTATACTAATGATGGACACTGTTACAGTAATGCACATCCATAAAAACAAGTAACAATATTTTTTCTAAGTCATACATTGTGTTCTGTCTAATTTATAGTTATTGTTACAAATGTTTACTGTACACTGATGTCTTTATCTACGTAGATTTCACTGGTATAATGAGATTAATTTAACTGAAACAATCCCTTTATTTCTTGTCATCTCCTTTGTTATTTTTTTTTTTACAACTTAGAATAACGTAGCGCATCTATTTTATTTTCTTTGCTTTTCATCTGCTTATTTTAGTCCTATTTGCATTCTTATCACTAAAATAAGCACGCAAAAAAACTTTTGGTATTTAGTGTTTGATTTTTTCACAGAACGTAATTTATTCTGAATTAATACAACAATATATTATATTTTCCAGTAATGGGTAGTCTTCTGAACTACTAATTTGATTTTAACTGGGAGACCAGTTGGAAGCTCAGGGTCATATTTTCCCTAATGAACTCTATGTCATGGAAAATATATGCCATGTAATCTATTATATCACGATCGGAATATCTCGATATATTGATATAAAAGTATTTATTTCAAAATATAGAAAGGAAAAAAAAAAAATCGCTGAATATTTCGAAAAACGATACTCTTTACAGAGTGCAATTATAAGTTTAAATAAAAATAGGATCAATGTAAGCCATTATTTCAAACTATAACTAATATGTTGTGGCTGCTACAAGACTTTCGTGTATATCTCCCTATAAAATTCATTAAGTCTAAATAATTTATTAAAATTATCTAACGTGATGAATGCAAATTATTTTGATTAACTGATTATTTGAACTAACACTAAATATCTGAAGAAAGACAGTTTTATTGTCGATAAATAACATCATAAAAAATGCGTTTCTATAATGAATATCTCACACATGGAGTTTCGTAAAGTTACATATCATACACGTTGAGATGTACTACAGCGTCTAGAATAAACAGTGTGGAAAGCGGCGAATAAAATTGTACTAAAAAAATTAAGCCTGTCACCAGATGTCATTGTAATCGAAGTTAGTGTCACGACAACAAAACCGAGACTCCCTATTGGTTAATTATATGCTTAGATCACGTGATTAAACTGACGAAACTGGGAAAAGCCAATCAGGTCTTCGATTTGAGCAATAGCTTCGATCACAGCGGCATCTGGGTAAGCTAAATTTTTGTAGAATCATTTTAACATCACGGTTATAGGCGATTGCCACACTGTTTATTCTAGATTCTGTAGATATAGCCTTCTCGATATTGAGGAAATTTCCAGTATATCAGTCCCACCTATTGGCCTATAAGCAACCAACTTGAATCAACATATGTATTACATTGGTCTTCTCACATACCAAGTTTTATTTGATGATACGCAGTAGAACCTGAGTTATAGCCTCCGCTTAAATTGCGGAATTCGCTGTATAGAAGCGTACCTTTTGGTCAATACGCATTCAAATTGAATCAGAATAATGCCTCATAATGGTCTTCTCACTTATAATGTTTTGTTTGATTATACGCAATAGATCCTAAACAATAACCTCTCATTAAATTGCGGAAATCGCTGTATAGCAGCTCCACCTGTTGAGCGGTTGACTCCAAATGTTGATAGGCACTAATTTAGGTCAATATACACATACATTTGAATTTATATACAGTTCTAAGCAGTAGTTCCGGTGATAAAGTTGCCACAATTTTTTTTATCACACACACAGAGACAGACAGACGGGTAGACAGACATTTTCTAAAAATGGTCAAATCAAGTTCTAGACCTCTCATAACGTGTAAATCCATCGGAAACAGGAAGTCGAAAATTTTTACAAATCCAATTCTTTCTTCTTTTGAATATAGAAGAAAGTAAAAACAATTAAATAAAACAAGTTGGTTGAAATACTTTATTAATAATATGTCATTAAAACAGACACATCTTTATGAAATATTGGTTTTAAAAATTTATACAGATATATATGTTTCTTTTATTATATCGAAGCATATGTTTAACAAAAATAAATATTTTTCTACTGAAATATGAAGAATTGATAATGAGTTGGTTTTTTATATTGAATTTTTATCAAACTTGGTATAGAGAAATACTAAACTTCAATACTGGTTTAATAGCTTAATAATAGATTCTTTTAAGCCTTTTAATGCTAAATAGGGTAATTTTGGTAGAGATGGACCACCGTCAAAGATGGACCAGTCAGAAATTTCGTTAAAACTCTTTCCCATAGATGGTGCTACTATCTCACTCAGGTACGGAAAGACATTTTGTATGGCGTGCTACTATTTGCTTCGCAAAAAACATAATAATTTTTCAGCTAAAAATCATTGTTTCTTTTGGTAAGTCGAATAATTTTTTTACATGGTTTTAATTATACAATCTAAGCTTTTGTATGAAATGTGATCTATCTGCTTTAGGGGTTGTAATGTCTGGGTACAAGTTGGCTTCCAAACAACCTAAAATGGCGACGTGAAATCCACAGTGAAAGGGTAGGGGGGATAGTACTTTTCACTCATGCGATCGGGACAGAAAGACCACGTCTAGACGAGAGAGATGGACCAGGTTTCCCGTCGGAAGGGATGGACCCTATAAGACGTTGAATTTTTTAAATATTGATTTTCAAAGAACTGAATTTAAAATACTAAAGGGTCGTATTTTTCTGTTTTCAGAATATGCCAGTTACCTATATTAGGAAAGGTTCTCCACACGCGGGGAATGGACTGAAGCTAATTTGAAAAATGGGTTTAAAGCCGTCGAGGAAAGGAATATGGGTGTGATTAAAGCGGCAAAAACTTTCACTGTTCCTAAAACTATTTTAAAGAGAAAAATTAAAACTCATAACTTTACCAAGGGTGCCTTAAGATAGTCATCGGTAATGGGTTGTGACAATGAAAACAAAATTGTTTTACACATACAAAAACAACAGAATCTGGGATTTTCACCTTCTAGAGATTCTGTCAGTTATATGGCTTACGAATTAGTGGAAAATTAGTAGATATCTCATACCTTTAATAAGAAGTTAAAATGGCTGGCTCTGGCTGGTTACAGTCATTCCTTGCTCGAAATCAAAGGCTCTCAATAAGAAAAGCAGAAGGAGGGTCGGTCGACTGAGCAAAAAGAATGAACACAAAAACCGTGTATAACTATTTTAAAGTGCTCGAAGGTGTACTTAAGGAATATGATCTTTTTGAAAAGCTCCTTTGTATTTTTAATATGGATGAAATTGTTTTACAGTTAAATAAGCCCGACGAAGTATTGGTCATAAAATGGTCTAAAAATGTGGTTTTAATTGTATCTGGAGAAAAAGGAGAACCTATTTCACTTTTAGCATGTTGTAATGGCAAGGGAACCTTTCTTCCTCCTTATTGTATTTTCAAAAGAAAAAAAGAAAAAAAAAACATGAGTTTTTAGGTAGAATGTCGCCTGGAGCACAAATTTAAATGTCGCCACAGTCTGCTTACGTAAATTCTGATATATTTTTGGAATGGTTAAAAAATCATTTCACTCCTAGGAAACCAAATAGGTAAGTATTGCTTATTCTTGATGGTAACGCATTACATATTAGCAGTCTTGAAATGTTAGAGTATGCTGAGGAGAACGATATAATTCTATTGAGTCTGCCACATCATACCACTCACTGGCTGCAGCCTCTTGGCCGTTCTTTTTTTAAGTCTCTAAAGGCAAATTACTATGCTGTTTGCAATAATTTTCTGAAGAATAATCCTTCCAGAAAAATAAACAGGCTTCAATTTGGTAATTTATTTAATTCTGCTTGGTTAAAATCGGCAAATTCTGAAAATGGCATCAGTGGTTTTCGGGAATGTGGAATAATCCCTTTTAACCGTGATGTGATAACATATTATGCTTATTTATCAGTAGACGGTATTGAAACTGAACTTAGTGTTAATTTAGCACAAACAGCTGCAGTAGACAATGGGGAAACTCAGTTGACCGAATCTCGTTCTGCAGTAAAAAATACTGTTCCTGAAGTCGATTATGCTGTTCCGAGCACATCTAAGCAAAACACTTCTGAAAGTTTCACGCCTACAAAATTTCTGGAGCAAAT
>OZ005650.1:204895958-205202293 GCA_963930645.1 Salticus scenicus | reverse complement strand
GATCTATAAAAAAATCTGGCTGTGAACTATGACTATAGATACATTTTTTAAAGTTTAAGTATGATTGAAAAAATCGATAAATGGCCTTAAACTGTCTACACTGGATATAGATTATTTAATGACGTCTACATTTATTTTATTTATTTATTTAACAATCTTTTTGTTTTTTTGTTTTTCGTATTAAATATTTATGTCAAATTATGCAAAATTTAACTTATAAATCTGTAATTGCTTTTATCACTCGACAACAATTGATAATACCAATTCATTTTCTATTCTTTTTTAATTTATAAATATTAAAATCTTTGTTTTGAAACAATATAAAGGCCACCATAATAACATTATTATGGCCACCAAAGAACTGAAACCACCGCCGTTTAGAATATGGAAAAGGAGGAGAAAAATAGCTAAAACCCCATAGAAATAGCATGGGAAGGAAACCAAAAAAACTCGCAATGTCAAGTGTGTTAAAAAAAAAAAGGCTCACACCGGAAGTAGTAAAAGGACAAAATTGACTAGAAAAAGACATCAAAGATTAATATATTAAAAATTGCAAATATCAATTAAATATAATATATTGTTAAATGGTGGCATTGTTAACAATATAAAGGCTTTTAAATATTGCATAGGTGTTTCAAAAGTATAATTCTTAAATGTTAATTAAGTTGTCTTTGTACTAATTTATAATTTGTTGAAATATTTGCCTACATTGTTTTACATTCAGAAGATTTTTATACACTTTAAAACACTCATAGAAATAGATCTATTCACTGGTTTCTAACTCTTCATAAAATTGCTTAAAACCTATTTTTAACAAAATATATTGGAAAAATTTGAATCGCATAGCTTGACTTTCCTTAGAAAAAGTATCTTATGCCAAAAATATTCCTAATGTTTCATTGAGAAATCCTTTATATTTGTCAAAATAATAATTGGCATCGAATCCCTTCATTACATTTGTAAGAAAGTGATATCTAACTTTTCTTTGCTTAATATTTTTAGTTTTACGTCAATAATGCAACTGAATAACTTGATATACCTTCATATAACTTGCTCTTTGATATACAAATTCACCTGGCGATACAAAAAGTTAAATATTTTCATTTGAAAAGATCTTAAGAAATTTTATAATTGAGGGGGAAAAAATGGTAAAATTAGAAATGTATTTAATGAAAATTAAAATGTGGTGCTATCATGATCTATAAACTAAATGCGATTTATATACTCAAATAAATCTTGCTTATATTTCTGTATAGTTAAATTTTTTAACACAAAATATATTTCTGTCTTTGAATCTCTCTGCTTATTTATCCGTTTTTTCACTGCATCTTAAAAAGCCCAAATATGTTTGGATATCTCCGATACGATATATGACATTAAAGTTCACTATAGCATGTCTTGTAATGAAAATGCTACAAATAACACTGCTGGTTTGTCTACCGGGATATGCGCATATATACCTATGAATTGCTATCTATTACAGGTAATATTAAATCATATTTTAATTTTGACTTTGCTACGTCTCTTTAAATCAGATATAGATTTATATTTATAGAATGTTTTGATATCAACATGCTATTCAATTTCTCATAGCAATGTTATGTGTTAATTGTACAAGTATCACAGTTCATTAACATACATGGCTGACAAATAATCCTGATGCTTTATTCTCTTTTTTTTCTTTAATTATCATATTAAGTACAACATAATTAATACATTTTATTAAGAAACAAAAAATTATTTTTATTGTAAAAATAATGTTAATGCTAATTGAAATATTGGTAATTTTGAAGGTTCGATTTGGGTAAATCATTGGTTTACAAAATCACAAAAATTGTTTTGATACTTCTTAAGTCATAAGGGAAATTAAATCAATGTACATTTATAATGATAGAAGATTCTATAGTTTATTATATGGAGCGTACGTAATTTTTTTGCTGATATATAAGGATATATACAAACAAACAATTTCGTGCATTTTATTTAGAAATAAAGATATGTACTTACATATACTTTTGTGATACATGTTTCTCTATAGTTAAAAATAAAATATATTTTCATAATACTGATGTATTCAGAAAATATACATGGCTACACAAAATTAATATTTCGCGCGTTTTCCTTTGAAAAAAAAAAAAAAAAAAAAAAAAAAAAGAAAGAAAGAAAAAGAAAGAAAGAAAATTCTAGATAAAGAGATATTTTTGAGTTTTCTTCTTTCCTAAGTTAAATCTCTTCCTCCCCTCCCCCTCCACACACTTTTTTTTTTCATGTACTTATTATGGAGGCAAAATTCATTGACGGCTAAATGATGTAATAATGTTCATTGACTTTGAAAATCGTATGATTTATTATTATATATATATATATATGTAGTATATGAGCTGGGCGTCTAGGGGTGGGGCAATGAAGAGGTGCGATTAAGATAACTAAAAACATTTATTACGTTCACAACACAGTTTACACAAAGATAAAATGATAATAATAGCAGGGTTTCCATCAATAACATTTGCTGGTTTCGAGGCCTAATACACATAACAAGCTCTCTTCATTACTAGGACTAACAGAAAGTAACATATATGAGCACTGACTCGCTCTACAATTCACATTAGTACCTACGCGTACTATTTCTAATAAGTGAGATTATGGTATAGAGCTCTCCATGGCTCTACACACTTATACAGAGCACAACAAGCTCTAATTAGCAGAAAAATGAGCCTGTCAGCCTACGCGCTGAAGGTCTCAACCGATCTCCACTGCAGCCAGATCTCAACTCCTCCGTTTGTCATCTCGTTCAATGATAAGCATCAGAGACAGCGCCATCTGTTGGCTCTGCAAGGAACTTCCCACAACGCTCTGCCATTCTGATGTTGCGGTGACCTCACCGTAAACCAACCTGGGATACTAAAGGATATCTGCAAAATACAATTAAAAGAAAAAAAAAACAAAAAAGAGAAACAGACATTAAAAAAATTATGTACATAAAAATTCACAGTTAACTTTTTCTGTAATGTTTATCAGTCCATTTAGTTCAGTCTATTTAGTTTGTGGACCATAATTTCATATGGTCTGCAGAAGTACTAGTATGTATAGGTCCTTCGTGATCGCCTATCTTCTCGACTTCATACCTGTCTTTGGACTTTACTCGCACAACTTTATAAGGACCTAAGAATTTTGGTCTTAGTTTCATGCCGGTTCCAAACTGAGTTCGCTGGATGGCAACTAGATCATTAATTTTATATACATGGGCTTTCTTTCTCTTCTTATTGTAACATCGGCGATTTTCTTCTTGAATCTTAAGAATGTTTTTTCTTGCTTCTTCACGAATGGTGTTAAGATTATCAAGCATGGAATTTATCCTTTCCTCTTCGAGAAGTTCTAGTATTCTCTTATCTTCTTTCTTTCTCATTGTAACTCCAGTGAGTAGTTCAAAAGGAGTTCTTTTGGTACTTCTCGATGTGGTGGAATTAATAGTTCTCTGAACAGCCTCAACAAACTTGTACCACTTGTTAGGGTCATTTATACATAACTTGGATAATACAGGAATGATTGTTCGATGAAGTCTCTCAATTTGACCATTCCCTCGTGGGATTCCAGTTGTGATGGTGTCATGTTCAATTCCCTCTGATTTACAGTAATCTGCAAATTCCTTAGATATGAACGCAGGTCCACGATCGGATATTATTCTTGCGGGGTTACCAAAAATAGCAGCTTGCTGTTTTAATTTTTGCAAGGCGTCTGCTGAAGAAGTTGATTTGACTGGATATAGCCACGAAAATTTACTAAATCCATCGATTACGGTGAAAATGTGATTGTAGTTTTTGTTAGTTGTTGGTAATGGACCCACAAAATCGATGTGATACGTGGATAATGGTATATCCCCTTTAGGGATAGGGTTCAAAAAACCTTCTCCTTTTCCCTGTTTCTTATTTACGAGAATACATTCTACGCAACTTTTTACAACGTTATCTACGCATTTTTTCATATTAGAAAAATAGTAATCTCTTTTTACTAACTCTTCAGTTTTATTAGCCGAAAAATGTCCTAAGGCATGACATTTCTTTACGACCTCAAGTTGCATGGTCTCTGGGACAATTAGTACATCCCTATCATTTAACACTTTATATAAAACATTATTTTTTAACACATATTCGTCATTTTGGTTTTGTTGTAAAAGAGATTTCATAGTATTGATAAACTCATCATTTTCTTGAGCAGTAGCAATACGATGAGTAAGGGTATCAGTATTTACAGCCATTACAGGGTGTCTGCTAAGAGCGTCAACATGCTGCATTTGTTTACCAGGACGGTGTTCTACTTCGTAGTCGAATTCCTGTAGCAGGAAAGACCACCTGGCTACCTTAGGTGTCAATTCACGTTTATCTAAAGTTTTAGTGAACGCTTGACAGTCAGTATAAATTTTAAATTTACTACCTAACAAATAGTTCCTAAATTTTTTAAGGGCTTCTACTATCGCTAACACTTCTAACTCATAACTACAGTATTTTTCTTCTTGTACAGAGGTCTTTTTACTCATATAATGGATTGGATAGTACTGTCCATCGTCATCTTGTTGTAATAGGATTGCACCGAATCCTAATTTAGATGCATCTGTATGAACTTCTAACTTATAGCCTTGCTTAAAAAGGTGTAAGACAGGTGCATTAGATAAAATGTCTTTAAGCTTTTGAAAAGCTAATTTCTGCTCTTGTTCGAATTTAAATGGAGTGGAAGCACGTAATAAGTCACTGAGTGGTCTTGCTATGTTGGCATATGAACGAATAAATTTTCTAAAGTAGCCCGTTAAACCTAAGAAACTCTGCACTTCCCTAGCATTACGGGGTTCTGGGAAATTTTGTACTGCGAGAGTTTTTTCTACTGAGGGTTTAATCGTGCCATTCTCAATTATGTGACCTAAGAAATCGATCTTACGTTTCAAAAACTGACATTTCTTTAAATTTAACTCTAGACCAAATTTTGATGCCGTTTCTAACACACGTTTTAATTTATCTAACCCTTCATTCTCATCTTTAGATGGAATAATTATATCATCTAAATAAATAATTACAGTACCATCTTTTAATAAGTCTTTAAACACATAATTTACATATCTTTGAAACACTAAGGGACTATTACATAATCCATAGGGAACTTTTAGAAACTCATACTGGGCATTATCTGTCACAAAAGCTGTATATTTCCTACTTTTTTCCTCTACATCAACTTGTAAAAACGCATTCTTTAAATCTAGTGTCGAAAAAACTTTACCCTCCCCTAATCTATCAAATAAGTCTTCAATATTTGGCAACGGGTATTTATCTTTAATTATTTTCTTATTTAAAGCACGATAATCACAGCATAACCTTATTCCTCCATCTTTTTTCCTACACACCACTATTGGCGAAGCATAATTTGATGTACTTTCTCTAATTATACCATCCTTTAACCATTGGTCAATTTGTCTATCCACCTCTGATTTCTCTACAAATGATAATCTGCGAGAGCGTGAGCACACTGGTATATCATCAGATAAAATAATGGACATTTTTAAATCAGTACTTTTTGTTTTAACTGGCTTATAACTTTTTATTAATTCGCTTAATCTCTCTTTTAACGACTTATCTAAAATATAACTGACATCGAATTTTTCTTCTTCTGAAAAATTGCACATACTTGAAAAAAAAGTATCTATTTCATTTTCCTTTCGATCGAATACAGGAAAAGAACACTCATTTGCTTCATCGAAATTGCTTTCCCCCGAATTTAGAAGACTATCTTTCCCCCCTACGCTGGAACTCGAAACATCTGCTTCCTCTTTATTTTGTTGTTTCAAAATATGAAAGATATTATTAGGCAGAATTACGTCGCATGTCAAATTGTTGCATAAAGCACCGATTATGTTTATTGAATCATGATTAGGTAAAGATATTTTAAATTCAGTCAGATTTGCATCTTTCTTTTCATTAAAGCAGCTAACTAGAGTGGTTGAAGAAATAACATTTTTAGTCTGTGGAATGCTATTTTTATTTACAATTAGAATCGAAGAACCAGAATCTTTTAACCCTTTAAGTGGAATATCATCCACTAAAATATCAACATATTCGAGCTCATTAACAATTAGGTTAATCGGACTTGTTTCGGATTGAACTACTGAATTCGTTGGAAGATTTTCACGGAATTCTTTTTTCTCTGAACTACGTTTAGGACACACTCTGGCGAAATGAAATGTTTTCCCTTTTGCACCACAAATATAACACATTCTTTCATGCTTTTCGTGAGTTTGATTAGATACCGAATTACGTATTATGGGATCTTTATTATTATAATGTGTCTTTCTAAAAGGAGTTTTGTTTACAAACCGCTTATTCTCTGAACTTTCGTTTCGCGTATTATTATTAGTTTCAATTAACGATTTACCTCTAGAAGAGTAGAATAAATCACACTCCCGACCTAACTCGTTGGGTTTAAACCAATTTTGACCTTCTCGAACACTAATATGTTCCTTAGTTCTAGAATCCAACGTTTCATATAATTTATCAGAAACTATAAGATCACACAATTGTTTAACGTCGTTAACCCCTCTCAATCTACAATAGTAATCAAAAGAAGCGCTTAGACGCGAAGCGAATTGGACATGAGATTCTGACGGATTACGCAACGCATTTTTAAAATTACTTAAACATTCACGCGGCGTTGGTTGGAACTGTCTTAAAATTAATTCCTTAACTTTTTCATAATCGTTAATTTCTTCGGTGGTTACGTACGCAAGAACCTGATTACATTTATCTCCCAATAAATTAATCAATATTTCCGATTTAAATTTAGGGGGTACATTTTTAGAAACGAATGCCTTTTCAAGGGATTGAAAAAATAAGTACAAAGCTTCCGGTTTCTCAGGTACTGAAATGGTTAAAGTTCGAATACTTCTAATTAAATTTTCTAATGATTGTGAAGTAGTTTCTGAATTTGATTGCTCAACATTATTACTAGAATTATTTGCTGCAGCCTGTAACTTTAAATTCTGTAACTCTATTTCTTTTTCTAACTGGGATAATTTAATTCTTTCTATCTCAATTTTGGTTTGTTCTTCTACAGATTTCAACTTTTGTTCTTCTACTAACATTTTAATAACACCTCTAACAAATTCTAAATCATTTTTATAAATATCAGAACTCTCAATTAAAGTTTTGATTTCAAGTACCTTAGCTTCCGCCGGAACAGTTAGGCCTAATTCTTCAGCAATTGTTCTTAAATCGGCTTTTCTAATGCCTTGCAACACGTTTTGGGCCATTATAACTCTAAATAATTATTTATACCAAAAAATATTTCAATATTTCTACCAAATTAATATCATACCTAAATAGAAACAAAATAATATGAGAACAATTTTCTCAAAAAATGATTCTATGGTTTTTGTTCTCAAATCAAAATTATCATGATTTTTAAATAACCACCTGCAGAACAATTTGTAATATACAACAGAATACTTAGATCATCTTATATATTTCTTAATTATTACACATATTTCATATAATATCACCATTATTGTTATTGTTCTCTATTTAATAATTGTTATCACTTTCGTTTTAAAATAATATTGTTATAATATTGTTAAAATATTATTGCAAACAGTAATAAGCAAAATTATAAAAGATTACTCAGAATATTTTTTCAATCATAATTCTTATTTCTATTCATTCTTGTCAAGTAATCTATTTATTTAATTTCATCACACAGTGAAACCAAAAGTGTTCTCAAATATTTCACCATTAATTTCTAATTCAAAATAGTAACTCAAACTATTTTTGCTCAATGCATTAATCATTATTATGTATTATCAAACACAATGATAAATATATAACAATAACAGTTACCTTTTTTAACTTGTTGGTGGTAATATCGCGGCAGAGTCCCCACTTGTAGTATATGAGCTGGGCGTCTAGGGGTGGGGCAATGAAGAGGTGCGATTAAGATAACTAAAAACATTTATTACGTTCACAACACAGTTTACACAAAGATAAAATGATAATAATAGCAGGGTTTCCATCAATAACATTTGCTGGTTTCGAGGCCTAATACACATAACAAGCTCTCTTCATTACTAGGACTAACAGAAAGTAACATATATGAGCACTGACTCGCTCTACAATTCACATTAGTACCTACGCGTACTATTTCTAATAAGTGAGATTATGGTATAGAGCTCTCCATGGCTCTACACACTTATACAGAGCACAACAAGCTCTAATTAGCAGAAAAATGAGCCTGTCAGCCTACGCGCTGAAGGTCTCAACCGATCTCCACTGCAGCCAGATCTCAACTCCTCCGTTTGTCATCTCGTTCAATGATAAGCATCAGAGACAGCGCCATCTGTTGGCTCTGCAAGGAACTTCCCACATATATATATATATAGTATATATATATATATAGTATATATATATATTTTTTTTTTCGGCTTGTATTAAAGTATAAGTTCTTAACATAAAAGGGATTTTCGTAACTGATATAAAACTGAATTTTAAGACGAATAAACCTTTATTTTGTTATGCAATATATTATTTAATTACTTTTCTAATTATAGATATAATAACTCTGAGAACATTTGTATTTTAATCATTCATATGCGCTAATGTTAGTTAAATTAGAAAGATAATGAAAAAAAATATCTAAAAAATATTTATTTTCGATTTGAACATCTCGATAATTACTAAAGAGATCTTAATGCATACTTAATATTTAATAAGTGACTTAAACTAATTTATTTAATATTAACCTTTTTTTTCTGAAAGGGAACATTTGAAAGGTTACACAGGTCTCTGAAACAGCACTTTTAACTTTTTTTCACTGCTTTAGGTTTCTCTAAAGAGTTTTGAAGCACTGAATCCAGAAATGCTTTTTTTTTTTTTTTTTTTTTTTTTTTTTTTTAATCACGAAAGTATTTTTCGCAAAGAAACAGTCAAGATCGGAGGAATTTGCACTTATGCTATAATAAATTCGAAATAATTTCTGTATAAAACACATTAAAATAGGCCAATATTTAAGCATTAACTTTTAATTGTGTTTCTTTATGTCGAAGCTCCATTCAGAACTTTTTCTCTTAAGTTATGTTTTGTGGCCTTCAGGGAAGGGTGATTCTCTATGCAGCAATGAACAATAATATGCTAACAAGTTAACACTTCATCGTACCTGATAATTCATCGACATTTTTTTTTTTTTTTTTTATTTAATGTCTTGATAAAATGTTTTTCCTTGTTCTTCACACATCACCTAGATTTTCCGGGAAAAAACTTAAGTGCGAGATCAAAAAGTAGAGCTTTAAGCTTAAAAAATCCCATTTTTTTCAAACTGTATCTGATGGAAATTTTTGAATAGTTTCCCTTTAATCAGCATCCAATAAACACCAGAAAAACACATCATCTTCAAGATAAAAAAAAAATAATAATCGCAGACCTGTTTTATCAGTGCATCTGAGATCTCGAAAGCAAGTATAGAATATTCGATACATTGTATTGCTTCATACACAAAGGTTTTTATTAGAATATAAAATATCAGAACATGATAGATCCATTAATCTAGAAAAACAAGGAAAAGGAAAAACACAATATATTAAAGAGTTTTTTTTTTTTTTTTTTTTTTTTTTTTTTAAGGATTAGGAGAAATATTTGTTTCAATCTGGGTAAAAACGACGTTGCAAGTTTTTGTAGAATAGTTTTGTGCAGCACCTTCGGTACCTAATGAAAGGGACGATATTTTTTTATCCAGGGGTACAGATATTTTTTTCGACACGACAATTAGATATTTTAAAATAAACTTAAATATGAAATTTAGGCAGCAACACTTCATTTTAACTCATTTCAGTTATTTTAATAAGTACGTGGCCAACTTTTACGGTCAAAAAATGAGATAAATAATAAATTAAAATTAAATACGGAATTAATTGTTTTGGTAAAATTCTTCTTGCTCCTAATTTTCGCCAAAGGGAAGAAAAGTAGTCTATCTATACCTGAATGGTTTTCATTCAATTCTAAGCTGTTTTTACGTTTGATATTAATTCATTGCATTTACACAAGTACACTAAGCGACAAAAAAAAAAAAAAAAAAAAAAAAAAAAGCCGCACTGCAGTAAAAATGACTTATACCTTTTTTATTTGTAATAACTTTAAAATTAATGTTTGAAACAAATAAAACTCTCTTGTTTGCATAATACCAAAGGTATGAAATG
This sequence comes from Salticus scenicus, assembly GCA_963930645.1. Classification (NCBI taxonomy): domain Eukaryota; kingdom Metazoa; phylum Arthropoda; class Arachnida; order Araneae; family Salticidae; genus Salticus; species Salticus scenicus. The sequence goes on along the minus strand of OZ005650.1, from coordinate 205,192,074 downwards.
ATACCTATGTATATTTTCGATTTAATAATTCGCTTTATTGCACTTTACGAAGTAAATTTTAAAAATCTGCATAAAACTTTCTTTTTGAACATAATGCAATAACTTATACACTTTGCATTCTATTATGATTTATTATATGAAATAAACAAGTTATATTTTAATATATGAAATAAAACTATTTATTTATTAGATCTAAGCAATTTTTTGTTAAAAATATGTATTCTGCATTGGGTTAATTCCACCTTTATATGGAATTACTGCATTAATGCGCAATGGGATAGTTTTTTACAGTGTTTTAATATAAATGTCAGAAATTTCAATGTACCAAATATCACAAATAAATTTTTCTAGTTCTGGCAGAGTTATAGGCTGCAAATTTCGAATCCTCTCCCCTCTCCCCTCTCCCCCGCCTTTTTATAGACGAAACGTTTTCGAGCGGATCGCGATTTTGACCATTTCCATGTCTGCTAAAGAAGAAATTCTACTATATCCTTTGTGTTATTTAACTTAAAGTGAAAAAAAGTATGATTACATACAGAATTATAGGTTCTCATGGGAATGTATAAGAAATTTTGACAATTTGAAGTGAATAAACTTACCACAGACGCCGTGTAGTAAGGTGCCTTATTATCTCCAAATGCTGTTTACGGAAATGTCTAAGATACCTCCAAAATAGTCGGTCAGGCACCACATTTATGCAGATTGTGTTTTATTTCGAGTTAATTGATCCCTTGAGCATAAAAAATTCCCCGAGTGTTTGAAAAGTTATGCACCTCCGTACCATAATGTACGGAGAATTTGTCACTGTTTTAAAAGTGCGATTTTCATTAAGTTGGTCGCATTTTCGTCTTCATTCTAGCTTTTTTCAACTGCACGAAATAAAGAAAACTTGATTCATCAAAGAAAACCAGTTCAGCCTAATAATTAACCGATAATGTTTTTAAATTTTGCTCAACTAAAGTATTGTTTTTTCTAATTCTTTTCCTTAATAATGGCTTTTTTCGCAGATCTTCCGTTCTTTAACCCGCTTTGTTTAATTGTTCCCGCATTGTTTTTGGAGAAAGTAATTTACTATACACTTTTTAAAAATCTTTTTTTAAGTTCTGAACATGATACAAATCGATTTTTTAAACATTCGTATTTTAACTTGCGGTTATCTTGCTTGGATGAGCAACATGAAAGCCTAAAACCAAATTCCCAGTTTAAACAGCCAAAAAAAATTATATTTTGCTAAAATTCATTTTATCAATATTTCGTTAGCATTTAATTATTTTGCCATCTCACGTATTAAAATATTTTTTGATTTTCATTTAAAAATTAATACTTTTTGTGGCATCGTTAACTGCCTTATTCTTACCATTTTTTAAATAAATTCTAAAATTACAATTTTCCTGACAATTGCATTTTGTTTTTAACATTAGACTCAAAGCTAAAGTGTATGTGGAGGACAACATAGTAAAATCTGTTCGAAAATTTGCTTTTTAAATGATAAAATTGGCGGTTGTAGAAGGCGAAAAAGAAAACATCCAAGTGCGGCTTTTTTTTTTTTTTTTTTTTTTTTTTTTTGTCGCTTAGTGTATATTATTTTTTATAAATTATATGTCAGAATGATATTGACAGATAGTATTTAATTTAATTTAATTTAATTTTTATTTTAATGAGAATCTTTATGCACTTAACTAAAAAGGATTTTCTCACCCTTAAATGCTTATTTCAGTTATTTCAGTTATCAAATGTTATTTCAGTTTGTCATTTTTATCCTGCTACGTGTAAGATTTTCACACTAATATTCAATAACTTTAAATATAAGTTTTATAATGATGTATATATATATATATATAAACCTTAATTTTCTATGTGTAGAATTTTAAATAGCTAATTCCAATTAAGAAAAAAAAAACAAATTATTACCACTTGAATAACATATTCTAAAAATGGAAATATTGAGAACATATTAAAAAAAATAATATTAAAATGTATATTAAAAACTGCGTTATAAATATTACCTTTTTATAACTTTTCTCAGAAAAATATAGTGCAAATAAAATTCACAAATAGTTTCATTCTTGCTTGCTACGAAATATTGACTGTGTACACAATATTTCTTAAGTATAAATTCAAAACTTTTTGAAGTCTAGGAAATTGCTTTTAGTTTCCACTTCTTTTCAGTCTCATTTCATATTCAGTTTCTGAAAGATAAATAAATCTTTCAATAAGGAAACTTTCTGAAGTGGACTTTTAGGAATATGTATATTTGAGATATTTGACTTATTATAAGAATGCCTATAGTAGAAAAAATGAATAAAGTTTGAAAAAATAAATCAGTATGGTTAAATAGTACCAATGAAAAAAAAAGTAACCTTAGCCATATATACAAAATCTTATAAACACAATTAAACGGCAGTTATTTCTTTTAAACGCATTAACGTTCATTAAATGGTTAGCGTTAAAGCATTCGTATTGTATTACAAATATAAAGGATGTTTATTTTTTACAATTAAAATATTTCCTTAATTAAAGCTGTATTTCGCGTATTTATACAATGTAGCTTAAAACAATATGTATATATCTGCCGACTGATGGATTAAACATTTTGACAACGTCCATCATTCTATTACAATAATATAGCATGTCTATAATTTTTTTTTATTTTAGTCAAAAAAAAAAAAAAAAAAAATACTTTTTTCCTTTAGAGTTTAATTTTCCCAAATAAAATATTCCATTTTTAAATTTTTAGATTTATAAATAACTTTTGATATACATTTTTAATCTTATTTTTTATATAGTATATTTCAATATTTCAATGTAATATATATATATATATAGCACACAATTTCCTGATTGATTTTAATTTTTGAAAAATTAAAGAAATTATTTCATTTTGTTATTAACAATTGCATTTATTGAAGGTATAGGGGAGTTTAAAGAAAGTTTACTTTATTATTGCATATTTCTAACCCATTGGTATATAAAATAGGAATGTAAATCAATGTTAAATAAGATTTGTGCATTTGTATTATCATAGTATCATTTTATATAAATAAATATAAGTGTTTAACTCAGTTCTATTGCCTTTTCAATTATTTCAAACTCTTGGATAAATAAAAGATTCATAATAAAAACAATTATTATTATTTTTTTTCAATTAGCTACGATTCATAATAATATACGAAATACTGCAATTTATAACAGTCGTATCAATGCTTTAGATGATGTAATAGACAATATTTGTTGTATTAATTGGTTAAATACTTATTAGAGCGTATCCTCTTGTATTCAATGTACGTAAATGTTTCCAGTTAATTAAATGCATTGCGTTATGAGGGATATGTGTTTCAAACTGAGTTTCACTATCCTGTTATCTTGTAGTGATCGTGCTTTCAAAATTGTTGATTTATACATTGGAGTGTTTATTACAGACTTCAGTTAGCTGGCTCCATAAAATGAATAAAATGGCTTCATAGAATAAATAAAAATTTAAGTGAAAAAATATTTTTTATCAGTAGAAGCTTTTCATTGCGGAGTCCTGCAAAGCATAAAATAAAACTTTATCATATAAAAACTGTTAAATACTATATATATATATATATATATATATTTAAAATATTTTTAAAAGCTATCGAGACCAATAATCTTAGTCATTAGTTTCTACAGAAGTATTTGTTATGCCATAAATTTCGCAGGTCTCGAAAGCTTTCTAAAAATTTCGAATATTTAAAAAATTTCATTTCTTGCAAAAGTGAAATATCTATATTTATCTCTAAAATTTTCTTAGTGTTGAAATTTTCATTTATTTATCGCATGTCTTTGCAAGAATAAATTTTTATATTACGCTTATCAGGGATACACAATAAAAAGCTTCTACTGTTAAAAAATGTTTTTCATTTTTTTTTAATAAGTTTATAGTAAGTTATTATAAGTTATTATAAGTTAGTAAGTTTTTATTTATAAGTTTTTATTTTTTGCTCTTTAGTTATAAAAATTTCCTAAAAAACGAATCAAAAATCCTTTGGACACTATGTAGATTTTGAAAGATTTTTGTTTTATCAATTGATATCCTTCCTATTAATTATCTAAAAAAATTAACACATCGGCCCTTGGAGAATAGAACGCAATACATGGTTTGACCCAAATTCAAAGTACAGTAAAGAAAAGTCATAGAACAGGGTAAAATTTTCCAACAAATTCTTATATATATATATATATATATATACTAGCTGATCCGACAAACGTTGTTTTGTCATATAAATTATTTCTAGAGAATATTTTGCTAGAAAAAAATAACTAACTTATTGTAAGTGTGTAAGGATGTGGTATATAAGTGGAAGATGTATGGAGCGCTGTGTACGGTGAAGTAATATGAAAATAACAAAACACCAATCATTTTTTTTTTTTTTTTTAATTAAAATTGATTCTTTAAAATTATATACATATCGCTACTTATAACAATATTACTAAAAAACAATATCAATCCCTTAATGCAACAGAGTGTACAGTACTTTTTGTTATCCCATCTTTCGCCAATACAAACAAACTGGATGGTTTGCCCACTCGAGAGCCACGCATAATTGTCCGTGTGAAAAAGATGTGCTCAAATCTAAGACACAGACAGACATCGTTTGGCCCTGAGACTTATTGATAGTCATTGCAAATGCCAATCTAATTGGAAATTGAGGGCGTTTAAATTGAATTGGTACATCTGTGGGTATAATAGTGATTCGCAGTAGTAATATATTTTCACCTCGGAATTTGTCATTTAAAATGATGGCTTCGATAACATTTTTCATTAATTTTTTTATGACTAATCGCGTGCCGTTGCACAACCGTTGTGGGTTTAAATTACGAAGAAAAATAACCGGAGATCCAACCTTCAGTTGTAAAATATGCGGTGGCATGCCTGGTAAAACCAATGAGTTTAAAAACTTTGATGGATAATTTACAGCTTCGGTGGCATCACAACTTGTATCATTAGATTTGTATGACAGCAAGTCTCCTGGTAACAAATGTTGTATCTTGAGATTCAATTCGTTGACGTCCACATTTTTTGCTGCTAAAATTGCTCTTTCTGCCAGCCACTCATGATTTGTGTATCGTCTGTGTACATCGGGAAATATCTGGTCAATAAGAGCATCTTGAGAATCAATGATTGTGCAGAAATCGGTCGGTAATTTTATGCATCCAGTTTCATCTGTAGTAACTTTTCCATAGCCGATATCTAACAATTGTTTTGAGAATGTTTCAGCGGATGAATCTTGAAGCTTTTGAACGCACAAATTTACTTTCAATTGTACTTTTCCAACATTACGCCACAATGACGATGATTTTAAGCACGCGTTGATATCATCACCGTACGTTGAACGCGGAATAACGGGAAGTGCTTGTCTGAAATCACCTGAAAAGAGTAACAGAGTGCCGCCAAATAGTTTGTCGTTGTTTTTTATATCTTTCAATGTCCTGTTCGACGCCTCAATCGAATGTTTGTGTGCCATAGAGCATTCATCCGAGATAAGAATTTTACACTATTTCAGCACTTTGGCCATGGACGATTGTTTTTTATGTTGCACACTGCGTCTGGGTTATTTTGAATATTTAGTGGCAGTTTAAATAATGAATGAGCTGTTCTGCTTCCATCCAATAAAGTTGCCGCAATGCCAGATGATGCAACAGCCAATGCGATGCCATTATTTGATTGTATTTCGGCGCGAATTAGCGAATTAAGGAATGTTTTGCCAGTTCCACATGGTGCACCCCCCCCAAAAAAAAGAATCCACCTTGTCCTGCCAAGACTGCGAGCATGATGCGGTCGTAAATGGTTCTTTGTTCTTCATTCAGTAGTGGGAGATTGCGAGCAACAATCGCTGCCATTTCTACAGTATTGTATTGTAGTTCACGATTCAATTCAGTGCTTATTAAATCAGATGCATTTCGATTTGTTGAATGCATACCGAAATGACTGAGTGGTAAGTTGGCAATGATAATGCAAAGATCTTCAATAGCAATCAATGCTTCATTGTACATAGCGTCACTGAATACTATCGTTAGATCGTTGCACCGTGAACGATGTTGATGCAATATATCATCAGTCATTGAATCTTTGTGATTATCCCATTATGTCTCTGCTCGGGCCGGGAAACATGTAGTCAACAGTATAGCGAATAGTAGACGAATTTGTTTTGCTGTACAGTTCAGTCCTACTTCAGCAAGCATACACTCCCACTGGTTGTCGTCTTCCACCAAGCCGAGTGCAAGGCATGTATCTTTATACGTTGGATACTGTTGTCCATTCACTTTACGTAAATCTTGAAATGACAAAGGGCCGATGACATTAACCAATAACAATCGAAGATAAAAGCACTCAGTCTGCCTTGGATTGACTGTAAATACTCGTCCCAAGGTGTTTGATTTGAATAAACCGGGACATGCATCAATCGGCGTGCCTTGCTTGCAGGGCATCCATTTTTTCGTTGGAGCCCATGTGAAATAGCGTGGTACTTCTGAATAGAGTAATGTCCGTGCAAAAGCACCAAAAGCATCCGCACGATTACACAATTCAAAAAATTCGGTGAGTGTAGTTTTTGGTGGATTTATAGCACGATCAATCGCTGTCTCGCTCGTGAAATATACGCGCTGGACATTTTCAAGATGGACGGCTAAATGAAGAACTGCTGAATCCCGTTCATGAATTGGGAAACCAAAGATACGCCAAACAGCTTCATTGGAGCTGACGTACCGGCCAATTTGGTAAAGTGTTATTTCATCGTTGTTATTCACCGGAGGAGCATTCACATTGGTATTTTCAACTTGAAATACAGCCATATCACTGCCTTTATTCACATACTTACAAATGTATTTTATGCTCTTCACTGAACTGCAGAACTAAACATTAATATGAGCACCAAAAATAAATTAAAAAAACTGGCGTACAGACAATAGCAAGAAATTCAAACTTCTTCACACACCATAAATTTTAAATCAGCACAACCGGTTTCGAAAGGACGTAGCCTTTCTTCATCAGGTGCAAACACGTGCAACTGCCTTGGAGGCAAAAGCAAGACTGAAAGCAGGACAAAATCCAGAGGGGGAGGAGCAACACAAACAACCAATAGGAAGCAACATGCAGGACAGGACCAATCAGAGAGGAACACACGTACACACACACCACAAAATGAGGAGGGAGGAAAGGAGTAAACAATTATTTTTTTTTTTCAATAATATTAAACTAATAAGTAAATTTAATAAAATTTATCCATTAATTATTTTTATTTTTATTTAAATTAGAATTATTTTATTATATATAATATGATGTTATAAACATTTTATAAATTCCAATTCCCTTCAACCAAATCCCCTGTTCCTGAGCTTCAAAAATGGGGTATCTATAATGTCCCTTGTAATAACTGTGATTTATCTTATATTGGTCAAACTAAAAGAAATCTTGAATGTCGTTTACGTGAACATTCTCCGTATGATGTTAATCAAGTAATTTCTAAATCTTCTATTGCGAAGCACAGTTGGGAATTTGATCATAGTTTTAATTTTAAGAGTGCCAAAATTATCTTTCATGCCAAACGCGTTTCCGAACTGGATTTTTTAGAAAATTTAGCTATTTACCTTAATCGTGATAAAATCGTCAATGAAAAATCTGATTCCACTTTGCTGTCTACAGTCTGGAAAAATTTCTTTAATTCAATTAAATAATTTCCTTCATTATGTGTATAACATCATATTAGTTATAATAAAATAATTCTAATTTAAATAAAAATAATATTAATTAATGGATAAATTTTATTAAATTTACTTCTTAGTTTAATATTATTGAAAAAAAAATAATTGTTTACTCCTTTCCTCCCTCCTCATTTTGTGGTTTGTGTGTACGTGTGTTCCTCTCTGATTGGTCCTGTCCTGCATGTTGCTTCCTATTGGTTGTTTGTGTTGTTCCTCCCTCTCTGGATTTTGTCCTGCTTTCAGTCTTGCTTTTGCCTCCAAGGCAGTTGCACGTGTTTGCACCTGATGAAGAAAGGCTACGTCCTTTCGAAACCGGTTGTGCTGATTTAAAATTTATGGTGTGTGAAGAAAATTGAATTTCTTGCTATTAATATGAGCATTGAATGTTTTGCTCAGCAGAGGCGAATATGGGACCACCCAACGGTTATCAATGTCAATATCTATGTTGTTGACATAGATGACCGCCATAGATGATAAGATTGTCCGCCATTATCGGGATTTCTTCGACGATATATTGGATATCCGTCAACATTTGTGATCGTGAAATTTTTCGGAAAACTTTTAGTACATTTTCCATCTGCACAAATAATAATGGCCTAAAAATTCATTTTTCATTTTAACATAAAATAACTCCGTCGGATATTGACGAATTTTTTAAAAGAATATACCATTTTAACAAATTTTAACATTTTAACAATATTTACGTAGAAAAAATATTTTAAACACTTACGGTTAAAAATTCATTTTTCATTTCAACATTAAATAAATTCTGACATCGTGTTTACGATTCTAAAATATTAACTTTGAGAAAATATTTTAAACACTTCGTAAGATACGGTTAAAAATTCATTTTTCATTTCAACATTAAATAAATTCTGACATCGTGTTTACGATTCTAAAATATTAACTTTGAAAAAATATTTTAAACACTTCGTAAGATACGGTTAAAAATTCATTTTTCATTTGAACATTAAATAAATTCTGACATCGTGTTTACGACAACTCACGCCATCTAGGTGGAAAAGTTGTTGAAAGAGTTGGTTAAAAATTAATTACGAACGAACTAATTAAGTTAGAACTTTCATTTGTAAATCTAAACCATTCTCGAATCCACCTGAAGACACACAAATATTTCATTAAACTCAGTCCAGCCGTTTAGGAAGAGTTCAGTGACATACACACGCACAAAAGAAATATACATATAAAGATACACAATATTATATACATAATATTGTTCTCGGATGCTTTTTTAAATATTTTGAATATTTAAAAAAATATATTTCTTGCGAGGTGAAATATGTACATTTTTCTTTAAATATTTATATTTTTGTGTTTCAACAATTTTCATATTGTTGAAACTTTTATTTATTTATTTTATTTTATTTTATTTTATTTTATTTTAAAACTATGTCCTTGCATGCATATTTTTTAATGCTTTTTTTTAATTATTACATTTTTATTCTTGTGCGTTTTAGTAACTAAAAGAAGCTTTTTAATATATATATATATATATAACAATAATCAAAAATTTTTATGATAGTGTGTATACAACGAGGGATCTTTATTTTATCATTTGGCATTTTCCCAATTAATTTTATCCAATAAAGTAAAACATCGGTCTTCGAACATAGAATCATCGCGTTATCAACATGACGCTCTATCCAATTGAGATAACAAGTGACGAAAAACGGTGCTAACGTGTACGTTAAAGTGGAGGCGTTTTGCTTTTCAGTGTGACAAGAAAACACGGCGACAAACTCCAATTTCAATAAAACGCTTCTAAAGAAAATATTTATTTATGTATTTTTCACTTAAAACTATTTATATTTTTGCTTTATTAATATCTAAAAAAAAAAAATATTCTTAAAAAAACTTTTTAAAAATCCGTAGGATACTGTGTAGTGAACGAAAAATTTTCATTTATCAATTGGCACCTTTACTATTAACTATCTACAAAAAATATCGCTCTGGACTTTTGGGGATCGAACGCTCAAACTCTGCGTTATTAAAGTGAAGCTCTAACCAACTAAGCCAAGGAACGATAAACGGAATAGCTTATAATTAGTTTAAAATGGAGGCGCCTCGTTTATTAGCGTGACACGAAGATGCAATGTCAAAGTCAAATTCATACAAAAAGCTTCATAAAATAATTAGCATTTAACTTTATTTAGATTCAGTTCAAGTCATGGTCTACAATTGTTAAATTTTTATAATTGATAAGAATTAATTTAGGAATTTTTTATTCAGTTGTCGATCTCAAAATTTTCTTCTAACAAAACTCCTGATTTATGTACGTGCGTATAGAAATAGTTTTAGTTCATTTTCATATATATATATATATATATATCTTTTTTTTTTTTTTTTTCATTTTTTGAATGAAGTATTTGTATTTGATGGAATTAGTTTTTAGTTTCCCTTCTTCTTAATAAAATTAAAACAAACATATATATGTATATATATATATATATATATAAAATTTTTGTCACGGTGATAATTTAATTTGATTATCAATGATTAGTAAAAGCAAGTTAAGGTACTTACGCAGAAGAGAAATGACACAAACATAACACATAAGCCTAGCGATGAGATAATAGTTTTTGCAAAAAACATTAAAGTAATAGAAACAATCAACATTTTATAGAAAAGAGAAAAGGATAAAATTACGAAAGATTTCCGATTAAAAAAAAAAGAGAATTTATGAATTGAAAATTGGAATATTAAATGCTGAAAAATAGAAATGTTGACTCATCAGGAAACTTGCATTTCTATCAGCAGAGTGCAAGATTTCGGAAAACTGTATAGCTAATTCCAGCCAATATACAGCTCAAGTCTTGCAACTATATATGCATATATAAAGTTTTGGGCGAAATTAAAAAGCCAGGAATAAAAACAGAATCGTAAACCGTGCAGGATGTTCGGAAAAAATAAATCTTAAAGAAAGGATCGTAGTTAGTTTTCATGAAAAAAAACCCCTTAGAGTAAGGAAACATTATTACATTAACTTTATATGTCTCTAGAGTAGAACATAAAATAGTCATTACATAAAAATTATAAAGCCACATTAACCTGAAGACAAAAATGGAGTTGCAGGTTGTTAAAATTGCCTTTTCCTCTTTCACCATAATCAATCTTCAAGTCATGGACTCCGGGAATTTCTTTAAAATGTCTATTGGAATGGTCACGAAAAATGGTGTACGGCTTTCTTTAGTCCTTTCTTATTGTTAAAACATTCCCTTTATCATAAATATCAATAACTAAAATACTCCCAAATGTTCTCAATTAGATTGAGATCGAGGCTCTCAGTCCAAAACACGTACTCTATTGACTTGAAACTATGCTTTTGTGCCGCTTAAGATATAATTAAAGGCATTGTCTTTTTAAAATAAATATTCTCTGTTTGTTATAACGGGTATTTCTGGCAGAGAATTGCGGCAAAAACATCTTGATAATCTTCGATGTCCTTCTTCATATAAAAAACGATATGTAAGTGACTTTTAATGTAGCAAAAGGAATACTACAACATAAAGTTTATACCTTCGAATGGATGCTTCGTATAAATTCTTAGCTGTCAACGAATATTATGCCAATAGCACCGATAGCACTCTTTATCGTTCAAGCTTAAACGTCTTTAGAAAATACCACGTTCAGAACTTGTTTCAAAATGCCACGTACGCATTCCCAAATTGTAGACTGCATCTCTTCTGCTTTATCGTCAATGGATGTATTTCCTTCATATTCGTGTACCGTAAATAGCGATTCATGGATATTTCTCGCCGTATCGTCTTGCCATTAGAACATAAAAGTTTGAAATTCGTTGACAATTGGCACTAAAAATTTTATTGTTAACTCTGTTTGTAACATATATCTTTTGTCGAGGAGTTAAATAACTTGGTGTCCACGAAGAATTCCTTTGGTAGTGTTTCGCCGAATTGTTCAAAACGTAATAATAATAACCTTTTTATTTTATCAGTAACATTACTAGAAATTAATACGCAATGACTAAATTCAAGAATCGGTCCTTTATCTCTTTTAGACAATGAATTAACTCTATCCATGTTTGAGAAAGCTCCCATTTGCGAATGCTAAAATCTAGAATGGTAGTTTTAGTATTGCGCCAGGACATACGATAATAATCATATTCAAATTTTACACCTGACGTAAAATTTAAAACCGGCCACATCATTTTCTTCAGTAACCGTCTTCATTCAATTACGTACCAATATTATACAGCACAATAATTACATTTTACTATTAATGATGTAGCTAGTGATTAATACTGCAATAATGCACACTAGCAAGTGCACTAGATTTCGCTGTGCATTATATTTAAAGGATTTCTTTTTAATTGTATAATTGAAACGTTTAAATAATTTTATTCGATTGGCGAATATTTTCTTCACAGTTTTAGTATGGGATCTCTTTGACAATATCAAATATTTTTTGAACTTCTCGAATCTGTGCAACAAAACTATTATCAAAGCAAATATTCTCGAAAACAGTCAAATAGAAATGTTAATTCTTCAAATATTCTGAAAACAGTTGAAGCTGTTACTCGTACAGTAAAAGTCACTATTCGAAGACAGAAAACGAACGTAAGTCGTTTTCGCAGCAATCACTATAACGCACCTATGTACGCTTCACGCACATAAAACCAAAAAAAAAAAAAAAAAAAAAAAAAAAAACCAAAAAAAAAAAAAAAAACTGGAAAGCCCTACACCGTGGTGCATGAATCTCAGAACACACTAAACTCGGTTCCCCAGCAATCAATATTATGCATGTTAAAACGAAAAAAAAAAAAAAATGACACACATACCTCGCTGGGCATGAATCTCAGAATACACGAAACACGGTTCCTCGGCAAACACTATCACGCATGTTAAAACCAAAAAACATCACTGGACACCCCTACGTCGCTGTGCATGAATCTGAAAACGAACGAAACTCGGTTCCGCGACAATCACTGTCACGCATGTTAAAACCAAAAAAAAAAAAAAAATCACTGGACACCCTGACCACGCAGTGCATGAATCTGAAAACGCACGTAACTCCGTTCCGCGGCAATTACTATCACACATGTTAAAACCAAAAAAAACATTCCTTTACACCCCTACCTCGCTGTACATGAATCTGAAAACACACGAAAACTGTTTTCACAGCAATCACTGTCAAGCATGTTTAAAAAAAAAAATATTACTGGTGAAATCAATTAAAATCAAATAAAACAATCCAATCTCTCGTAATTCCTCATAATGCAGCCCTAGTTCAACGTAAAACTCACTCATATATCAATGAAAATCAAATAAACCAATCAAACCTCTCGTAATTCCTCAAAAATAGCTCTAGTTCAACGTAAAATACACTCAAATGAGTGAAAATCAAATAAACCAATCATTTCTCTCGTAATTTCTCATAACGTAGCTCTAGTTCAACGTAAAATACACTCAAATCAATGAAAATCAAATAAACCTATCAAATTTCTCGTGATTCCTTCTAACGTAGCTCTAGTTCAACGTAAAATACAATTTGATCAATGGAAATCAAATAAACCAATCAAATCTTTTTTAATTCCTCATAAGGTAGCTCTAGTTCAACGTAAATTGCACTCAGTTCAATGAAAATCAAATAAACCAATCAAATCTCTCCTAAGATTCTCCATTTGCGTCATTATAGAAATGGTAAGTTTTATTTTCATATTTTTATTAATTGAAAGAAAACTAATCAACCATTCAAAAATGTGACTTCGATGTGCACAACGTCCCTTCGGAGGGCATATTTTTGTTAATCACGTGACTGTCCGAGCTACCGTTTTCGAGAACAGTGAAATATACACACACATATATATATATATATATATATATATATATATATATATATATATATATATATATATATATATATATATATATATATAGGGAAGTATTTGAATATGGAATACCAAATCTATTTGAACTCACCATAATGTACTGAATTATTTTGTGATATTGTTGATTCGACTGTTGTAAAATTTTACATGTTATTAATGTGTTTTGATGCTTTTGCTACAAAAAATAGAGTTTATATGCATTCTTTTTTCGAATAATATGGACCAAACGGGTAATATGGAATTATAAAGGGAAATATGGAATAACACTTCACTTAAAGAATAGCAGAAAATAAGGTTGTGTTTTTACAGAAAATCATGAATAACTGTAATATAAACATTTTGAAATTCTTGTTGAAAATAAAGATTAATATATATATATATATATATATATATATATATATATATATATATATATATCAAAATTGCAAACAATGTGGACTATTTACTGCAGGAGGAAGATTTATGATAAGGCCATAATTTATGACTAGGCATATATACTTGTAATTTTTTACACACAATTTAACGAAGCACGGAGAACAATTACAGCTAACATACACGTATTACACAAACGATTACATTTTAAAGCCTGATCTGTTTTAGCGTTAACACAAGTTACGGAAATTAAACAGATCATTGATATAATTATACAGTTCACAGGTGCTTGTATATGTGTGTTCATATGCGTGTTCATTCACCAGAGCACCAATAGATTAAATCAGGAACACAATGATGTATAGGCACCACAGTTCTCTGCCCCTTAGTTTCTTACACTATACCTGATAGGAGGTTTTCATCTCTATTTGATTTTCTTAAAACCTATTTTTTAAAAAAAATAATAATAAATGTTAGAATTTTTAACATGCGAATATTCTGGTTTCAGTTTATCATCAGGAGTACACATATTTTTATCAATAGGATCAGTCATATTAATTACTGTAGGCTTTGCAGTCATCGGGGATCCATGTCGTTTGGTACCGGATCTCTTGCAGCAGTGGACTTTTCACTGGGTGCATTTTCTCATGAATCAGCCGGTTTCCGATCTGGTGTCATCGTCATGGAAAGCTTGCCACCAGACATAGCTTTTACATCATATTGTGGATGGAGATTCATGTCATCTGGAATCACAGGATTAATTGTATCGAGGAAATTTTCCTCACTTTCACTAGTACTTTCTTCCAATAGTACTTTGGAGCCTACATTTGGTATTTGAACTATGTGTCTTTTTCCCACATATGGACCTAGTTGATTTTTATAATGTAATTTGCTTAATCTAGCATTTTTTGTGCCTATTTTCTATTTATCTCCCGATGCAAAATTACGTACATAAACTTTTTGATTTACTTGAAATTTTCTTAATTGTTTGTGTTAAGCGCATTTTTATGTTGCTTATTTTCAACAGGATTCTTACCATTTGGTACGAGCAAATCTAATTTTGAATATATTTATTTTAAGAAATACTGATGCTCGACATTCCCCCATCGTAATATGAGGCATTTGTCGGTATTGAGGCAAAAACTTGTTTAACTTAAATTGTACATTTCCTGGTTCTGCACTTAAGGACTTCAATCCTTTCTCTATTGTCTATACATATCTTTCTGTTTGACCATTGGTTCTGGGATGATTTGATGCACTTATGATATGTTTTATACATTTACTCTCTAGAAAGTATTTAAACTGTTCTGGTGTAAATTGTGGCCCATTATCAGATACAAGGGACACAGATAGCCATATATGGAAAAAAGTGAAGAAATACAGTTTATGGTAATCCAATACTCTACCGCAAGGAAGGATGAACATTTCAAGCCATTTGCTGTGAGCATCTACCACAAATAAAAATGTTTTTTCCGTGATTGGACAAAACAGTCAATGTGTTTTCTTTGCCACGGTGTTGTTGGCCATTCCCAGTGACGTGTGCCCATTTTATGAGCATTATGTTCTTATTTTATGCCAACAATTATTAACAATACTGGCACAATTATTTGCTAACTCCTCAATGTCTTTGTCGATACCTGGCTACCGCACAAGACTACGTGCCAGTGCTTTCGTTTAAAATATTCCAAAATGGCTAAAATGTAAATCTTGTAAAACTTTTTCTCTATGAACTGTCGGAATTACAACACGATTTCCTTTTAATATACAGATATTTAATGAAGAATGGTATTCTTGTTTGTGGCCAAAAAGTAAATAATTTGCCATCCCTGTGCCTGAGATTAAATGTTGTTACATTTCCTTCAACGTCGGATCCCGCTTAGAATTTGAACATATAATTTTTGTGTTTAACGCTAAATTACGAACTTCATGAATAAATAAACCATCAGTTTCATCAGTGTCACGAATTAAATTTGGTGACAGATTTTGTGACGTTTTTTTCTGGTGCTGACGGACGGACGACGGTAGTAGTCTTCACTACGTAATAGAAGACGTGGTAGAGTATTGGAGTTTCCGTGCTCTGCAGATTTCTTATATTTAATATATTAAAAAGCTTTTAAGTGTAATGCATGTCTTTGCAGTCTGGCTGCCGAATGTACCAGAATGGTTTTGGTTGGTAAAAATACGAAAACTAGATGTTTGATATCCGTATACAAGGTAAATCTTCTATCATATACAAATAGAAAAATATTCTTCACTCCAAAAATTATTGGTAATAATTCCTTCTTTATCTGTCTGATTATACCGCGTTTCTGCGGAAGACAAAGTTCTAGAAGCAAAAGCTCTGACATTTTCAGAGTTATCTGGTATTACATGCGAAAGTACTGCCGAAATTTCATAAGGAGAAGCATCAGTGGCTAAGATCAGGGGTAATTTAGAATTAAATGTATGAGAATCCATACGGAAGTAATTTCCTGTTTAACTGAAATAAAATAATTCTCAAAAATTTTTGTGCACCGAAAATGTACAATTTCTCGTAATAATTCGTTTAGAGGATAAGCAGTTGTAGATATTTTAGGAACAAATGTTGAATAGTAAGATACTAAGCCTAATAATGCTTTTACCTGAGTTACATCATTAGGTGTCGGTGCATTTAAAATAGCAGAATCTTTTCTTGTGTTTTATGTATGCAATTTTTATCAGTTTTATAACCACAATACGTAATTTCATCCTTCAGGAAAAATGATTTTTCCTTATTTATTCTAAAGTCATATTCACTTAACTTATCTAGCACTTCTTTTAATCACTCTTCATGTATTTCATCAGCTTCCCCTGAGAAGCATATATCATAGATAAAAACTGAAGTACATTCTATAGCTTATAGAATTTGCTCTACAGTTCTCTGCCATAATGATGACGAACTGTCAATTCCGTATGGCAGTCGCGTAAATTGAAATAACCCCTTAGAAATGTTTATAGTATGTAGTTCTTGTGAATTTTCCTCTACTGGTAAATGCAAGTAGAGGAAATGTATAAAAAGATATGTACCTATGTATATGTAAAGATATGTACCAAGTATGTTTGATTCAAATCGATTTTTCTAAAATTTATTAAACCCCCTAAAGTTGCTAATATATCCTCAATTTTCGGTAATGGGTATTTGTCACCCTTTAAAAAAATATTTACTGTGACTTTAAAATCGTCGCACAAACGAATTTTCCCATTTGGTTTTATCACCGGATTAATAGGAGCCGCCCATTTACTAATACTAACAGGCTTTAGAAAAACTTCATTTTTTAAAGTTTCTAATTCTTCATTTACTGCATTCATTAATGCCTATGTAACTGTTCGCGCTTTACAAAATATAGGTGTTGAGCTAATGTAATTCAACTTTAACATTTTTAATTTCACCTACATTATTCGTAAACAAATTTGGAAATTAATTCTGTAAGTTATTTAAATTTTCCAAAATTGTTACTTTGTTTACCGGAACAGTTTGGAAATGGTTTCGGAATATATCAAATGCGGTTATCAAATCCCTACCTAGCAATAAAGGAAAATCGTCTGTTTTTTCTAAATGTAACTTAAGTTTTCGAATTTTATTTAGTAAGTTACATTTACTCTGACAAATCCGTCGGGTTGTAAAGTTTCTCCTGTAGCTGTTTTTAATTGTACATCGGCAGAAAACACTTTCAATTCCGGAAATAATCTCCAAAAATAATTTATCGGTACAGCGAAAATAGCTGTTCCCATATCTAATTCCATTTCTACTTTAGCGCTATTTTCTACGAAAACCCAAATTATTATAAGTTTAAAACCTTCCGAATGTTATGACAAAATGTGTACAATATCAAGATCGCTTACACTTTTTTTGAGTAACATTATTTTGTGCGTTCCTACACATCTTACTCAGCATCCCACTTTTTTTTTACAAAAATTGTAAAGTTTATTCATAATTTTACAAACATTTGCTAAATGAGAACTATTTCCGCCCCGGTAACACTGAGTTTTAACACTTTATTTGCACTCGCAGTTTTTTTCACGTTTTGTTTTCTTACATTATTTTGAGAATAATTTTCTTTTGGTCTCTTATTAACATAAAGTTTGCTCAAATTCAAATTTTTATTTTGTGATTTTAACATATTATTTTCAGAAGTTTGTATAGTTACGACCTGTTCTACGGCTTTCTCAATTGTTAAATCCTTAACCTGCGACATTGATTTGCTTTGAATTGTTTCATATTTTAATCCATGAAAAAACTGTTCTAACAAATTTTCTGACGGGGGAGGATTTTCGCCCTTAAATCCTCAATGTGTTTTAATTTATTTAAACGAACACTGAAATCTTCAACTGATTCTTTTCCCTCTTAAAATATTTCTGAAATTTAATTCTTTCAGTAAATTTGTTTGGGGCTTTACACAAATGTTTCATTAAGACATCAACTATTTTCGAATATGTTTTTGATTCGTGAAGGTCTTAAAAAAGTAAATTTTTAGTAAATTATATATTTTCGGTCCCAGACAAGATATGATCGCAGAGGTCTTCTTTTCGTCCTTGACGTCAAAAAATAATCAAATAAATAAATAAATAAATAAATAAATAAAATAAAGTGTTTTTCCAATCTGTGGATGTAAGTATCAAAAGATTCAACAGAATCGTTAAATTCTCGGAAATTATGGAATATTTTGAATGTAAATTAAGTTAATTCGAATACCATGAGCAATCAAATAAAAGAAAGGAAAAGAAGAAAAGGTGTTAATGTATAAATGTTTTTTTTTTTTTTGTGCTTTATCTTTAATGTAAACAACGAATTCACCTTAACAGACTAATGATTTACGGTGACACCAATTTTGAATTTCCGAGACACTAGACAAAATATTTCAATGTTGCCGTCAGTCATCCATCCGTTCAGTCACAATATATTTATTTTATCCTGAAGTAATAAGTACTGTCTTTATGAGAATTTGGATTTGTGAATAAACTATTGTCAAGAACACATTTCTTTTGATGCATTTGTGTGATCTGTGTACTTTTTTTGAAGAAGTGATCACTGTATGATTATGCACTAACTGAATATTATGAAATCGAAATTAGATGTTGCAGAATAAAATAGCATATTTTTATTCTTTCCTTTTTAATATTCGTCATCCTTTTCATTATATTTCGTAGGAGGAAGATTTATGCTAAGGCCATAATTCATGACGAGGCGTACTTCTGATTTTTCCCCCAAAATTTAATGAAGCACGAACAACGATTAAAGCTAACATATACGCGTATTACACAAACAATTGCATTTGAAAGACTGATCTGTTTTAGTGTTAACACAAGTAAAGGAAATTAAACAAATCATTGATTGGACGATACATTTCATAGGTACCTGCAAATTTGTGGGACGTCCCTTTCCAGAAGAATAATAGATTAATTCAGAAACAAAATTATCTATACGCACCACAGACTAGTTGGTATTCCATATTAACCGAATCCCAAACTTAGAGACTAAATCAACCTCAACATAACTGTAGAAAAGATTTCATGTAAATAAGTCTACTAACATAGTCAACAAATCTACTGGAAGGCCACTAGGCTTTCATCCATTTCACTGCTTAGTAAATATCTTACGGGATTCGTAATACTTATCTACAAAAATTTCTGAATCTTCATAAACTAAGGAAATTGTATGACACAAAAACTGCTCTTTTCACTGACACTGAATGTTGTGAATCAAGTTTTATTATTATTAATATTATTATTTTTTTACTAAATTGATACTTACATATAATTATAAGTATTAGTTAAAAAAAAAAAAAAAAAAAAAAAAAAAAAAAAAAAACGTTCGTTGTGCCAGTAAGTTTAAAAGTATTTTTCTTAGAGTTTATGTTTGGATCGATATTAAAGCTTTTTTATTTTTTTTTTAAGCTACATTACTTAAGAATGTTTTTACAGCAGATGACGTTTAGTATTTCATGTGTTTTTACGCTATATATTTATTATTACATAAAGTTTTAATCTTAAAAACTACACCTTCTTTAATAATACCATAAAACTTTCTTAGATAATTGCAGATAGTTTGAAAACAATAGAAAATTATAATAAGCATATTTTTTTCTGTAAAAAAAACGAGGTTTTTCGTATTGTAGGTTTATTAAACTCCCCCTTATCTCCTATATATTAAAAAATGGTCATAATAAAATAAAGTAAAATAACATTCTTTTTTCTTCGAGATAAATTTTATCCAGTTTCTTATTTCATCTTCAAAATATATGAATTTTCAGGCTTAAAAAAATATTTCAAGATGCAAACATATTTTACATTATTTTAATAAGACATATAATTGAAGCATTTCTAACAGGGAAAACAGGGATATTTATTTTTAGATGAATGTGTTAGCTATACTCTGGTTATATTTAAAATGAAAATATATGAAACGAAAGACACGATATATGTCAGTAAAACTTCTTAAAAACATCCACATCCAAAAGTTATTACTTTTTTCTTAGAAAATAAATATTTAACGTTCGTAATAGTTTAGATTATGCGTACGTTTGCAAAAGCAGTTTTTTAAATATAATAATAATAATGAAATATGTGATATACATTTGTTAAAAGGATTTAAGCTGTTGTATTTTTTTTTTGAGTCATTTAAATAATGATTCAAATTATGCAGGGTGTTTATAAAGTCCCGTACCCATTTTGATGTTTAATAACTCATAAAATAATAAAGATATAAACAAACTTATGGCATTTATTGATGGAATAACTCATATATTTTCTTTTCAGGTTTGAATATCTTTACTTTTGTAAATATCGTCCGCGCGTGTGGTTAATTTCAGATAATTTCATTTTCCAATCTAAATATCTGTACTTTTCTAAATATCGTCTGCTTATTAATTGCATTTTTCTCTGTTTTGTTTTTGGCAACTATTGCATTGTTATGTTTACTTTTGATGCGTTTGTTCTATGTAGTACTTTTGTATGTGATGTTTTATTCGAGCGGCAGTCGAGTAGTTACATAAAAGTCAGAATTACAACCGCAATAGCCTCTGTGGTTGCCGAAATGCTTCTCGCTACCTGGCGTGAAATTGACTATCGACTTGATATTCTTCGTGCGACGAAGGTGGCACACGTGGACGTTCATTGACAAGGCTCATGAAACTTTTTGAGTCTATCTAACCATTTATGTTATTAATTTTAATCTATCTATATTATTTTTTGAGTTATTAAACATCAAAATGGGTCCTCCGGGACTTTATAAACACCAGTATGTTTGTAGCCTTGCTATTTCTATTTTTTTCTCCTTTTTTTCCCGACCTTTTACGTATACATATATCTGAGTGTATAAATAAATAAATAAATAAATATTTATATATAGAAAAGGAGAGAGAAAGGAATTGTATATTTCTTTTATTTAAGCTGTTTATATTCACCCTTGAGCAACAATCAACTGAAAGCCTTTTTACAAATGTAACGTCGTAAATAGAAAATTGTACACCTTAATTTTTTAATTTTTACTTTCTCTTACCCATAAGGTAGAGAAAGTATTGTTTTTGGGTCAAATTTTCGAACTCGAGATTTTGTTATATTTACACGTTTTGAGGTCCCCTGAATACGAAAATCATGTTTTTAGCAAATGGTCTGTGTGTATATCTGTGTGTCTGTGTGTGTGTCTGTGTGTCTGTGTGTGTGTCTGTGTGTCTGTGTGTGTGTCTGTCTGCTATCAGCATATCTCAAGAACAAATAGTAGCAGACATTCCAAACTTGGTATTCTAAATGTGTATCATATATAGATGCTACAGTAAGCTTTTCGTTAAGATCAATCAAATGGTTCGTGTACAGGGACAATCAAGAGAATTCTAATACATTACGTCTATGGGGGAAATTGCAGGTAAGTATAGTTTAACGTCTATAGACTGCACTAAACCAAATGAAACGAATATATATATTTTGTAATAGAGATAGTCAACTGGGAAACATTTTTTGTATATGTAGGAGCCCGGTCTCCCTCCCTGGGGGGAAGTCCCCCTCAAAGGGAGTAAATTTTCATGATGGGTATATTTCAAAAGAGCTCGCCAATGCCTTTAAAACGAAGGGTTGAACCATCGATCTGCGATAATTTAAAACAAAGTTATCGATTTAATTTTTTTTAATATTGAGAACAAAATAGATTTTTTTTTGGATATTCAGTGTTATACTACTTCCCTAATATGGAAATCGTCTGCATTATTATAGAAGATAATTTTTTTAAATAATAATTTTAATAAATTATTTTTTAAAAACAGAATAATTTTTTAATAACCGAATTAAATTATATTTTAATCTAGGTGCATTAATGAAACGGGGGGGTTGAGGGGGCAGTAGCCCTCCTCACACAGAATTAATTATCATATAAAACTCTTCCGAAGCCTAATTTGAATTGTTTAACATAGGATTACATAACATCGTTATGTTACCTCTTAATCTCCAACCTGTATTTATAGTATTAAATTTCAGGGTAAGAGAAAGTCATGTGAGTGACACACCAGATTATTTCCCTTGCGTAAATGGAGAGTAAATTGCAATAAATAGGTTCCACAAAGATCATTCCATCCAAACCCGGCCTATGTCCCAGTATTCCCAGTTTCCAGCCTGCCTAAATCTCCGACACCTTACAGAAACATCATTTTTCCAATAATTCATTTAAAGTACAATTGGCGTATCTTTTGTATTGTGTCTTTAATTTTGTATCAGTTCTATTGTATTAATTGTAGTCTAAAGTGAAGTATTTTTTATAGATCTTCACCTATTAATATGGAATGTCAGCCTTTCTTCACATATTCAGAATTTTGTTACAATATAGTGAGGGACAGGACATAAGACTATGGCCGAAGATGAATGCTTTAACGATTGAATTCCACACTCCACAGACCGTTTTTGACTATCCACATATCAGCTCACTCCGCCTTAGTTAATGGTCTGAAATTGTAACAAATGAAATTGCTTTCATTTATTTATAAATAAAAATTATTTAAATATTTGCATTGTCTAATAGTATTGATCGTTAAAACCATTTACAATTCTATAAGTAATACCATGATTATTTTTAAAATTAATTTAATAGGTATGCCTGTTATCTGATAAAAAATGAATTTTTGTTAAATGTAAGACCGTTTTGGGTTGCACGGCAAAAAACTACATGCTTAATTTATTTTTATTTTTTGGGGTGGGGGGATTTGGTATAATATCAAAAATAGTACCATCCATCGAGATTAACACTACTGCTTTTAGTTAGTGGATTGAAATTCAATTGCATCTTATTCAATATATTTTATACAATTCATTATATTCTGTCTGAAGCTGCTTTGTCCCATTATCAATTAAATGTAACTAGAATCGCCCAGTGGTCGAAACGCGACCACTTTTTTTTGCAAAGAAAAGCAAAGTAATTGCCTTATCGTAAATATTATGATAATTCTTGTAAATATTCTCGTAAAATAAAAGATTCGCAATATGCTTTATAATTTTCGATATTTCTTTAATTTTTTTAATTTTCTTGCTTTTTTTCCCTAACATTTTTAATTGAGTTGTAATTTCAAGGTTTTGCCAATTATATAAAAAGCTTACAACATTTAAGTTCACTTACTTTTTTAACATAAAAATAAACACCTATTTATACATGAATATTAAATTTAAATATTATACCTGTATAAACAAAAATATGTGATAAAACATACTTCCTAAGAGCTTTAAAATTTTATTTATATTTATTTATTTTTAAAACATTAATTTAAGTTAATCATATAGTCTTATAGGTTTTTTCTTTGATTTTTTTTCATTTGCAAACAAAAGTAGGCACATTTTTAGTATAGAACCAATTCGGCGACATTTATTATTTTTTGCCAGTTTGGCGATGATTTAAAATGGTTATCACAATTGCATAAAAAAAGACATTTATGAAAATCATTCGAGCTATTTCGGAACCAGTTTTAAAATTTCATTAAGGGGTTCATATACAAGAACTGTTCTTAATGTGAATACGTATTTATTTTATATTAAACTAGCAGGCTTTGCCCGCTTCGCTGGTCATTATATTGAAATGAAGTCTCAAAATACCATATCATTGATAATAATAATAATAATAAATTCATTGAAATCAGTCAAAATCTAAGTTAAAATTCTCGATACCTTCGATAGAGGTTTTCCCACTCGACACACTTCACAAAATCCCTTTATAATGCATGTTGCATACACATACCTAACCCACATATTAAAAAATCGCGATTCTAAGATTATTTGAAGCAAAGTTATGTTTTAAACCGTATTTTTTAGCCTCCCCCCCGGCCCACTCTTAAAGGAAAGGAGGGGGAGATTTTGCAAAATATCATTATATTATGAGTTAGATACATATAACTGACCCACAGATGGAAAATCGCTTCTTCATAAGATAATTTACTACAGAGTTACACATGAATACATATTCCCCCCCCCGCCCCTTAAGGTTAGGTGGGGTAGAGTTTCACAAAATCACTTTATAGTGTGTGTTGAATACGCAAAAGCAGTCCACGCATCAAAAATCGCCATTCTAAGATAGTTTGGAACAGAGTTATGCAAGGAAACATGTTTTTAATCCCCCCAACCCTCAAGGGGGTGATAGCACGAAATTCCAGATAACCCCTTTGTTGTTTGTTTGTGTTCAGTACACATAACCAATCAACCTATAAAAAATCGCTTTCCTGAGATAATTTGGAGCAGAGTTACTCTTTAAAACGTGTTTTTGCCCTCCCACCCCGCCTTTAAAGGGGGGGAAAAGGAAAATTTCATAAAATCGACTAATAGTGCGTGTTGTTGACTTGTTGTTTGTTTGTGTTCAGTACACATAACCAATCAACCTATAAAAAATCGCTTTCCTGAGATAATTTGGAGCAGAGTTACTCTTTAAAACGTGTTTTTGCCCTCCCACCCCGCCCTTAAAGGGGGGGAAAAGGAAAATTTCATAAAATCGACTAATAGTGCGTGTTGGAAATGCATAATCAGCCCGCAAATAAAAAATCGTCTAAGATAGTTTAGAGCAGAGTTACGCATGAAAACATAATTTTGCCCCACCCCCCAAGGGGGATAAGGTGGAATTTTACAAAATCCCTTAGTACTGTGGGTCTTGAGTACGCATAACCAATCGACATATGAAGAAATCGCTATTCTGAGATAATTTCGAGCAGAGTTACTCTTAAAAGCGTTTTTTCTAAAATCCCTTTATAATGCGTTTTGGGAATGCATAAACAACTCATATGTAAAAATTAAGCCTACTGAGATAATTTGAAGAAAAGTTATGCTTAGAAACATGCTTTTTGCAACCCTACCCCCAAGGGGGGGGGATAGGACAGAATTTTACAAAATATTTTTTTAGTATGTGTCTTGAGTACGCATAACCAATTGAAATATCAAATAATCGCTATCCTGAGATAATTTGGACCACAGTTACTCTTATAAGCGTGTCTTTGCCGTCTTCCGCCCTTAAAGGGGGGCAGGGTGAAATTTTGTGAAATCCCTTTACTGTACGTACGTGTTGGGAAAGCATAAACAATCCACATATACAAGTTAATCTTGCTGAGATAATTTGAAGCAAAGTTATACTTGGAAACGGGTTTATATTGCCCCCCCCCAGCCCCAAGGGGAAAAGGGGGGACTTTCGCAAAACCCCATTGCAATGGGTGTAACCTCCCTCCCCCCCCCCCCCCCGAAAAAAAAAAAATCGAAAATCGCAGAAAACTAAACATGAGGGTTTGGAAATATTCTGAAGAAGGCTCTTGATGATTTTCTATATCTTTGTGCTGTTATTGGTATAGTTTTACTCAAAAACCCGTATTTTGCTAAATTTGCCTGCGAAAATCATTTTTACCCCCACCCGACCCATAAAAATCCAAAACTCAAATCGCAGAAAATCCTTTTTTTGCACTCAAGTCTAGTCTCTCCCTGTGGAATTTCGTCACCGTGAAGCAATTTGGCGCCGAATTATGCTTATAAGGGGGGTTTTGCCTTCTGCCCCCCCGGGGGAGCGGGGATATTTCGCAAAATCCTGCCATAATGGGCGTCAGTGTTCTAAAACCAACGTGCTCACCAAAATTTGCGAGTCTATCTCCCATAGAATCGCAACGGCTGTGTTGAGTCAGTGAATCAGTGATTTTACTATTTTATTCCCCACCCCACCCCACCCAACCCCCAAAGGGTTAAAAGTGGGGGGGACTTTCACAAAATCCCATTACAATGGGTGTTGGACACACGTAAATAAGCCACACACTAAAATTTGTGACCTCAGCTCATTTCCACGGATAAATTTAGTGCTAAAAGGGGGGATCGAATTTGCCCCCTCATAACTCCCCCCCCCCGAAAATCAAAAATTGGAAAAAATCAAAAAAGAGTTTTTGCAAATACCTTCAAGAAGATGCTTGGCTTTTTTTTTTTATATCTTTGAGCTATTATTGCTAGAATTTTACTCGAAAATCCATGCATTGCTAATTTTGCCTCCAAAAATGCTTTTTACTCCCTGTCCCCCCTTAAAAATCCAAAATTCCAAAATCGCAGAAAATGATTCTTTTGTACTTAAGTCTAGTCTGCCCATCTGTAATTTCTTCACCGTGAGGTAATTTGGAGCCGAGTTATGCTTGTAAAGGTGTTTTTGCCTTCTGCACCTCCGAAAATCATTTTCACTCCCTTCCCCCCTTAAAAATCCAAAACTCTAAAATCGCAGAAAAAGATTTTTTCGTATTCAAGTCAAGTCTCCCCATCTGCAATTTCTTCACCGTGAAGTAATTTGGAGCCGAGTTATGCTTATTGTAACGTTGTTAATCACCCAGATCCATTTCAGAATAGCCGTGACGACGTGGTTAAAACTATATTGAAGGAAACATTCTTTGCATGTGAAGTAAGAGAAAGCAATCAGATAAACAGGTGTTTTATTAATAGTCTCATGGAAACAGTTATTTTCAAAAGTCTATTACATCTTGTTAATTACTGATAAAAAGACGAATCCCATACGGTAAATGGGACGGGAGAAGAGGAGGAGACCAGTAAAAAATCACGTCTTACACCAACGGATTCAAAAACGAAAAACTTGATGAGATCTCTCAGTCTCAGAGTCGTAAAAGTGCAACCCCAAAAGGTTGGCTTCGTTAAAACTCAGCCAAAATAATGCCAAGCTGTTTCTTTGTCCTCCTAATATTTTAATACAAAATTTTGAATATAAAAATGGCGTTACAAAAGTCAGATCGACTTGGCATTCAAAAGCATCGCCAGGTGTCAATCATCTTCAACGTACAAAAAACGACAGTTTTAATAGACGCCACTTACGCGGGGAAAATCTATTACAAATCTATTTTTAGAACTATAATGACCTCCTCGAATAATTAATAGCTTTTAATGTAAACACAAGGATAATAAATATGAACTGAAATGACTATTTTTTATTTTATTAATAGCTATTTATGTTAGAAATACGCTGATAACGACTTTTAAATTACATTCTCAAAATAAATAATTATAGCTAAATTGATTTAATTCTGTCGGGGAAGAAGTATAAACACAATTACTTTTCAAAAACCCCGATATAAAATTTGCTTTATGTTATTCCGAGAGCAATGTGTTTGTAACTATTAAAGGATAACGAAACGCTATTAAATGAAAGATTTTGATTTGTAAAGAAAACGGGAAATTCTATATTATTAATTAATTGAATTACATAAATTAATTTTTTTTTATATTATCCATATTAATCCCTCCTTTTGTTATATATTAAATTTGAATAAATAAATAAACTTTTAAAGTACATATGTGCGAACACTCACACACTTATAAAGGTCTGTTTTGGCTTCTGCCCCTCCGAAAATCACATTTTTACCCCCTACCCCTCCTTAAAAATCCAAAATCGCAAAAAATGATTTTTTTATTTTCAAGTCTAGACTCCCCATCTGCAATTTTTTCACCGTGAAGTAATTTGGAGCCGAGTTATGCTTATAAAGGTGGTTTTTGCCTTCTGCCCCCCGGGATGGAACGGGGGGTAATTTCGCAAAATCCCGTCTTAGTGAGCGTCAGGGTCCTAAAACCAGCCTGCTCAATAAAAATTGGGACTCTATCTCCCATAGGATCCCCACAGCCGTGTTGAGTGAGTGAGTGATGAATCAGTGAGTTTACTCTTTTATATACATACTCGTAGATTAACCGTGTTTCTAACCAACATAATGAACATCAAATAATTTAATGTCATTTATATTTTCTTAACGGTTGTATACGACGGTACTTAGCTATGACTTCGATTTATTGGAAATAGGGCACAGCTTCAGTATGAGATTTCCTTGACGATATTTGGAAATTTAGTAGCTCAGACATGCGTCGTGAAGGTTTTTATTTACGCATTTCCGATAACCATTTTAATGCATCAGATAAATGAAAAAAAAAATTGCCCATAGACCAATTATTACAGTGAAATGGTACAATGACAACCTTTTAGTGTGGCAATGGTCCTTAATAAATAAGCCACGTGACACAAAGCACTACAGTAAGCCAAACTCACCAACGTAGAAATTTTCTCGCCAAGCTCTATACTCTGCTTTCTATTTCGGAGACGGCAACTTGTCCTATTTTTGTAACTTTTTATTTATTTTTTCCTTTAAAAGTTACATTGTTTTGAATATAAAACAATTTTTTTCTCAAGCAATGCTTGTTAGTTGTTGTGTAAAAAAGCCGTAAAAAAATGTTTTGTAAAAGGAGGAAATATAGCATTTTACTGATGATTTTTTTTACATGTAATTATTTCGTATTTATTATTTAAAAGCTGGAAATGCAATGCTTTACACAAGTTTTGCTTAATGTATATTTTAATTATATGTAAGTATATATATATATATATATATATATATATATATATATATATATATATATATATATAAACAAATAATCGCCAATGACGCACAATAAATGACAAAGATGTTTACTTTTTGTCTACATTCTGCTGTTTTACCTTTGCCACACTTTCTTACAGTTGACAGCAAAATTATTGAAGCGCTGGCAAAATTTAAAATCGAATTTAAAGGATGTGCATATAATACAGTTTTGTTAAGTAAATATTTGTAGAATCATATTAGCCTCTATGATGTTCATATAAAAATAAGCTGATAATAAAATTAGAGATTAAACAACAACAACAACAAAAAATCAGATGTTGATATGTGCTTCAATAAATTTGTTATTGACTGTTTTTTTCCGTAATAAAGAAATGCTCCGTCCACTGTAATAATAAGTCTATGAAATCGCCAAGGGGATCCCATGTCAAATCTGTGCCAAAAATATTCGATAATCGATATATCTATATAAATATTTTTCTAAAGTGGTCCAGTTATGATTAAATTTTGTCGAAACGAAACGATAATAAAATGAATTATAAGTAAAATACCTGATTATAAAACATATTCATGGGTTATATTGAAATCGAGGACACATTACAATCGTTATTTGGTCATTTTATAGAAAAATGTATTATTGAATGTGGCACCTTTACAATTTTTGCAAGCATCATTTTAAGCAAAGCTATATTTAAAACTTATAATCAGAATATGAACTTTTGTCATGAATTGATTAAAAAACACAATAATAGAAAACACAATCAAAATTGTTAATGTACTATTTCTTTCTTTCTTTCTTTCTTTTTTTTTCATAACAAAAATACTATTGCAAAATCAATAAATTAATTTATAAAAATGCATTGCCACCAGGCGACAAAACAAAAATTCAAAAGTTACCATGCAGATCCTACATTAAGGCTCTACTGACTACCGATGAATTTTCATTCTTTATACTGAATTTAATCCACTACCATTAATGAAAAAGTAATTTAATCTCTTCTAGGCTCAAATACTCTGTAATAAAATAGAAACAATATGTAACATTTTTTTTTTAATTTATTTTTATTTATTGCCAACGTACCTTGGTGATGAAATCATTAAAACGACTTCATAATGTAATTCTCTAACGCAATTATTTTTGAGAAAAACCTGCATGGCCTTTATAAAATACTTTGAAAATCTCTTTTTCAATAAGAATATTTTGCGAACTATTTAATATGACATCTGTAACCACCACCAGGACTCTTTATATATGTATGCTTTCTGTTCTCATTATCCCTTGTATAACCTGAAGATACCATGAACTCTCATAGCGAAAAGCTTTTTTTTTTTTTTTTTTTTTTTTTTTAATTTGAATAAATATGCACATGTTTTAAAGTGTTTCTAGCTGTTAATGCCTTTTTAATTATCTTCAAGATGAACAATATACAATAAGTAAATTATAATACTACTTTAGAACATCCAATTAGGCGATTATGTTTTAATCTCCACTATTTGGCACAAGAAATGTCTCAATGGTTCTTTTTGGTCTTTAATATTTTTCTGTAAAATAAAAAAGTTGTTACAGTTGATCGTGTGTTTGAGATGTATACACATTCTCTCTGTATGGTTTTTAATATTTTTAATAACGGGATTTCCCTTACTCTAAGAACATCTTATAATTTTAAGAACTCATAAAACGAATATGAAATTTAGATTTATTTATGCAATCTATTTATCCTTATCTAAATAATTGGAATGCAATTCTGAATTTTAATAATGTACCTTAAAACAAATACGTTGTTGAGAAATATTTTATGTAGCGATGACTGTCTCTCTATATATGTAAAGATTACTTTTCATTTTTTTTTTTTTTTTTTTTTTTTTTACAAGAAGTCAACCTCTTAGCTTGGATTAATACAATCTTCAGAATTTGTCATTTCATCGGTTTATCTTTAGAAAAAGGAATAAAAACTTTAGTTGCGTAATAAGAGTATACATTCCTTCATTTTATTTTCCAAGTGGTTTTCTTGTTCGTTAAAAATATGAAATTCTATCAATACAGGGATCTCTGAGTCCAGATAAAAACGTAGTTTTTTGTCCTTACACGCACCAATGCTGTCAGTGTTGTAATCTCAGCCAACTGGATCAAAAATTTAAATCTTGTAATTTTTGGAATCATTGTCCTTTGATAACTGAAGCGCTCCAGATTTTACTGAGAAATTCCACCCTGTCCATAGGCGCACAAAGGGTTTCCTTCTTTAATAGGAAATAAAAGTTAATGGTGAATATGTCAATCAAACGTGTTAGGAATTTCTCCAGTTTACAGACTATCCATGCTTAAGTTTCAGAAAATCTCAAATCTAACACATGCAACACAAGCTCATCATTTAAACGTAACTGAACTTACCAGATTGCGAATGAAAAAGAAGCTGAGCACACACACACAGACACACATACATACAGACGTCACGAAAAATCGTATAAAGTCCCTTATATCTCTAAAACGAGAGCTCGTGTTAAGACGACACTTGCAGGTGTACAACCAGACATCATGACAGTCACACGTATAAATTGGCAACATTCAGCGATCATTCGTTTTCGAGCAATGTGAAATGCAAAATCCATTTCGCAAATTGGGATTACTATACTTCCTTATACTTTGTATAAGGAAGTAAAAATACATTTTATTTATATTTTAGTAAACACTTTATCATTAATCCTTTCATCAAGCGAGTTTGAACTGACAATTAGGATATTAGGGACTTTTTCCTCAATTCGACACGTCTTACTATTACACCGATATGCTCATATTGTACTAAAAATTGTTTAGAGTCAAATAGAAAAAAATATAGGGTATTCGTATAAGATTAAAAAAAAGCCCCATTTAAGGGACACCCTAATATATATATATATTAAAAATTTAGTTATTTCTCGTTCCTCGAATTTTTCTGTCTTTGACCAGATCCATTAGGAAAACAATAAAAATAAAATATTACTACTTACTAGTTCAATAGGGGGTATCGAAAAAAGCAAATTTTTTATGATTCTTTTGAGGTAGAGCGGAAAAGTTGCCTCTATACATAAGTAACTTCTGTTCAAAATTTCACAACCCTAGGATAATGTCTTCTGTTCTATCAAGGGACGTGAAATTTCAAAAATTTAGTAAAATCAGCATTTTTTTTTTTTTTTTTTTTTTTTTTTTGAAATTTTTTTCAAATTTCACAGCATTTTGCGGTAGTGTGCAAAAGTTTGAACCTATGTATGGCTAATTACAGTGCAAAATTTGGCTTCCCACGGACAATATGTTCCGTTCTGGCAAGGAGCCTGAAATTACCCCAAAATCGACAAATACACATTTTTTTCATTATTTAACTAACATTTATTAAACATAAACCAGAATTGTCATACACTCGCATACTATTAGATATAAGAATTAAGAAATAAGTATTCAAAATTAAAAGTACGAAAATGTGTGTTTTGTTAGGTCTTTGGGTTTTGTACTGTCTCTTGCACCTAAATTCAGGCATGGCCTTTCTCGATTTCAGAGTGAAGCGAATAAATCCATCCCGTTTTTTATGACCAGACGCTTTCTTTGAGGCCTCCGTAACTAATTTTACTGTTCTTTCCACAGCTTGTGTGTGGCATGGGAACTTTGTAAAATTCCAGTCAATTGGTATTGGTTCTTTAAATATTTTTTTTCAAATCTTCTGTAGTCATATCATTCAGTATTGCTGGCGGAGTTATTTCGCTGGACGACCAGTCAATTAGTTCGCTGTAGTCGTTTGCTTCGAAGTTTATTTTTGGAATATCGAACTTTCTAATCCCAACGTGTCCAACCGTCTCACATGATTCTCGCGCTTTTATGAATCGTCGAATGCCAAGGGCTCTGATATGTGTTCTCTTATCAGTCAGCATCGCGAGCAGAATGTTTTCTGGAGATGCGAAGTAAGCATTCCGAGAAATCACTGGGTCGATGACCTTGCGGTGAACTTGTCTGTTCCTTAAAGGGGACCTTGGATTCCTTCGGGCAATTGCAGTTTGTAAACGTGGAGCACTTACAAGCTGCTATATCAAAAAACAAGCATGATTCTTCTTTAAACTTCTCCACCCTTGCTTTAGTTGCTATGCTTTTCTCTATTCTTTTATAAACAGCCTTGATATCGATATATTTCTTGTGATATGCATGAATCATATTAATGACGCGTTTCTTTGAAACTGTCGAAATGGAAGCATCAGAATACAGTATTTGCAGCTTTACACAAACTTGCTCTGCGATGCAAGAAAATGCGGGTTCCTTGTTACCAGTCGTTTCTGGTCCAAGACTTCACCTTTCGTAAATGCAGCATTTAATAACATCCTCTTTTGTTGGAAGCATCCTAGCAAAATCTGTCGGTGATCCGAAAATTGTGCAGTCTAATGCTCCTCGCTTTGAGAATTTTGAAGATTTTGCCATGTTTTGCTACTCACTGCTAGCTCAGTTCACAACCTGTAACAAAAAAAAAAAAAAAAAAAAAAAAAAAAAAAAAATTAATAATTAATAATCATTAATTAGTGGTAAATAATTAGTGGTTAATGATAATCTGGAAAATCTGCTGCTTATATAATTGTTAATAAATCATATTTATATCTCAAAGTATAATGAAAAAACAGTGTATTTGTCGATGTAGGGTAATTTCAGGCTCCTTGCCAGAACAGAATTTTGCACTGTAATTTTGCACAGAATTTTGCACGCCAAATTTCGCACAGTAATTAACCATACATCGGTGCAACTTTTGCACACTACCACAAAGTGCTGTGAAATTTGAAAAAAAAAAATAAAAAAATAAAAAAAAATTGAACTTGGTTGCAGACTTTTTCTAACAAATATCAAGTTTCTTGCAGTTTAACCCTTTCATTCCCCGTGATGCCAATTGGAATCATAACATTTCAGATTTTCTTTCTTACCATCTAACACTCCCGCTGATTCAAAATGAAGAATATTAAAATCTATATACATTTTCCCACCGAAAAAGAATATTTTATATGATATCACTATCCTTGTTGATAATTGAAAGCATATTTTACTCAATTCTGATAATAATATCGGAATCAGTTACCTGTTTCGGGCAATTTAAGTAAATTAACTGTTTTAAATATTTTTTATTTTATTTTTTAATCTTTATAATTTGCATTTTAATTAATCGCAATATATATTTCTTCCAAAATTTTGATATTTTTATTTATTGAAAAGTTATGAATGGCATCAGTGGTTACATTAAACATAAATGAACACCTCTCAGTTGCTTTGTTAGCTGTATTAATTCGTACTTTGCTACTACTCCTATTTAAATATATATATATATATATATATATATATTACCTTTGAAGTAAATTTATGACTAAATATAAGATTTATTGTTTTATGGAGGGAAAACATTGGGAATGAAAGGGTTAAAACTTGGGCAACATACTGCATTTTCCAACTTCCCTTCGCTTCCATCGTGACCGATATGTTACAAATATTTCGTAATACCTTTTGGAGCCATTTTCTTTAAAAATGATCAAAACTGTCACGGCATGTTTCCAGACTGCACCTGGTGTTGAATCCCCAAACTGCCGCCAATGGCCCACTAGTGTGGGTGACATTAACCAACTCAACCTCTACCTTAACTATTTCACCTCAATTTAAGGTGATTAAAACAATTCATTTTTACTTCCTTATACAAAGTATAAGGAAGTATAGTAATCCCGATTTGCGAAATGGATTTTGCATTTCACATTGCTCGAAAACGAATGATCGCTGAATGTTGCCAATTTATACGTGTGACTGTCATGATGTCTAGTTGTACACCTGCAAGTGTCGTCTTAACACGAGCTCTTGTTTTAGAGATATAAGGGACTTTATACGATTTTTCGTGACGTCTGTATGTATGTGTGTCTGTGTGTGTGTGAGAGAGTATGTCGCATAACTCAAAAACGGTTGGACGTAGAAAGTTGCGAGTTGGTACATAGGTTTGTTATAACATCCAGTTGTGCACCTCCCTTTTTGGACTTTGTATGATTTTCCGTTTTGGAGATATTTAAGAAAATTAGGTTCATAATGGCCAAAATGCATCAAAAAACGGTAATAACTCAAAAACGGTTTGGACAAATCTTGCAATTTAACTGACTTTCCGACTAGCTAGACATTTGAAACTTTCAGAAAAGTTAAGAACACGTTGACAATGCATTTTTAAAAATATTTTTAGCCAACTGTTTCTAATACCTGCGGCCTTCAGCAGCGTTTATGTGATTCAACAGAAAATTTATTTAACTAACATCTCGACTAGTTAGACATTTGAAACTTTCAGACTAGATCAGAACACGATGAAAATGCATTTTTTAAATACTTTTAGCCAACTGTTTATGGTCCCTGCTGTCTTCGGCAGCGTTACCAGTACAAATCTTGCAATCTATTTTTAACTAACTTCCCGAATAGTGTTAATTTAAAACTTCTGGAAAAACTCAGAACACGGTGACAATGCATTTTTTAAATATTTTTAGGCAATTGTTTCAGGTGACTGCTGCCTTCGATAGCGTTTATATGGTTCAACAGAAAATTTATTTAACTAACTTCCCGACAAGCTAGACATTTGAAACTTTCAGAATAGTTCAGAACACGGTGAAAATGCATTTTTTAAATAATTTTAGCCAATTTTTTCGGGTCCCTGCTGCCTTCGTCAGCGTTACCAGTACAAATCTTGCATCGATTTTTAACTAACTTTCAGAAAAGCTCAGAACGCAGTGATAATTCATTTTTAAAAATATTTTTAGCCAACTGTTTCGGGTCCAATGACAATGTTTTTTAACATTATGTATATTTCTAAAAGTGTATAAGGAAGTCATATGGTGCCCACATCAGATTTTTCTAGTATTGTGAATATGAAGAGATGATTATTGTGAATAACGGATTTTTATATAGAATATCAAGTTCCTGGCTTAAGCGATTTTTAAATTGCAAAAAACAACTTCTTTTTTCCTTTTGTAAGGAGGAACAACTTTATAATATTAACGTGATTTTTTTCAAGTATTGAGGAACATGGGTTGCAAATTTATTTTATTTATTCCGAAAAAATGTATGCATTAGCATACTTGACAAAAAATTAAATTTTCACACTTATACATGTATATAAAGTGAATACTGTACTAAAAGTATTTATTAATATTGATTTGTTATACATATTATTTATATTAAAATATACAGTATTACATAGATTTTTTAATATATTTTCCTTATTGCATATACATATTTCTACTCTATTTAAATTGTAGATTGTTTGATTTCATTGGTATTCCACATAATTAAATTATATATTTTCCTTATCAGGCCCAAGTATTTGAATTGAGAATAAATGATATTCTTGCACGTCTATTTAAATGTTTATTGTGTGACTGATTTTTAGCAAGGAACTAATCTGACTAAAACATTTTTCTTTACTGTTTAAAGATAATTTATCCTGCTGTGTATTACCTCCATGCATAATGATGAATCTTACGCACATAAAATGAAATAAATTTTTATCTTTAGAAAACTACGATGCTGAGAAGTCTCAAATGAATAAAATAAAACACTTGAATCTAAAATAAAATGCTTTCTCTCCATGTGTATTTCTTGAATGTATAAAAGTATTTTATATGTTCAAGTATTAAACAGTTAAATGCCATATTTGGTTGAGAATTAAATGTTTCAGTATTTCCGATGAAAAATAATATGTAACATTATTTTTTACAATTTATTTAGATTTAAAAATTCGTATGAATTTCGTAATTTCAGTGGAGAATATCGTTATTGTAAATAATTGACTCTCAAACAGATAAATAAATATCTGAATAAGTTTTTAAAATGTATTGCATATATTTATTCAAAGATATATTTTTAAATTTTGAATAAATATATTTCATAAATAAATGGTAATATTTTTAAAATTACATTGTACAATTCTGAAATATATTCCTTTATAAAATATATAATGTATTAAAATTTTACACACAAATTATTAACCTAACATTTCAAATTATGAAAAAGTGCTAACAATATTTAGATTTAAAGTTACAAGTTTATATTAATAGTTATTATTTAAAATTTATCTAAAATATAGTTGACTGCCGATTTCATAAGATTTTTGGTAGAAAGTTTTATAAAGTAGTGGCCTTACAAACTCATTCGGTAACCTTAATAAATCTTTTAAAATTGTGCTGAGATTGTTAACATAATTTGTCCATAGAGAGTTTTGCTAGTTGAGAATAAAACGTCTAGTCGAATTTCGTTCAGCTGGTGCTAATTTCGGAGGGAGTGTAGATTCATCGTAGAGTTTGGTTAGCTGGAGGTAAAGTGTCCATTCGTTATTTGTTTTGTTGGCGTTGGTTTCGGAAGAAGTGTGAAAAGTATAAGGAGTTGGGAAGATTTAGAGTTCGCTTATATGCCACTAATTTAAGTGTGGTGGTAGAGATGTGTTGTAGTTATGACCAGTTATCTGCGCTAGGGTCCTGGTCTAAGGGGGGGGGGATGTCCTTTTTAAGACTTTCTAAAGGTATTCCGTATTTACGCGAGTTTTGGAGAAAAACTCCAGTAATTTCACTTAAGATATTTTAAGGAAAACGAAGTGAAGCATTTTTCAAGATAAGCTGTTTAAGAAAACTTTAATGCATCTTAAAAATACTTGTAAAGTATAGTAAGGGGCACACGCTATACATGCAAAGAAGTTAAATCTGTCAAGTCAAGTTTAAGAATGCATGGTAAGTTAATAACCTTTTACGCACATTAAAACTAATATGTGTTCTATACTAAATTTAAGTAATAGTTTCAGTAGGTTTAATGTAGCAAAAGAGCTATGCAGTGGGATTTTCGCGAGTTATTTTTAATATTATGACAAACATGTAAAGATTTTAATAAATTTAACGACCAATAAAAATAGATTTTTAAGAATATATATATATGTATGTTATTTTAAAGCTTATGTGTTTCTGAACATGTGAAATAATTGTATTATATCTGTCAAACGACTTTTTTATAACGGGCGTTTTTATAAACATGTAAATTATGGCTTTGCGTTTGTATGAAAAGTAAAAAAAAAAAAAAAAGTAATAATAATGTTTTGGCTTTAATTCTAAAGAATATCAATTATAAAATAACCAAATACTATAACGTTATAAGCTTATCTTGATATAAAACCTTAAAACTGTGATTTACATTATACTTGCAGGCTTTGCTCGCTTCGCTAGTCACTCATTAGAACTTGCTTGGAGTTCCTGCTTCCTTCACTAGTGACTTCCTCACTCACAGTATATGGTGTCAGTGTCCCTATTGCTTGAGACAACCAACGCCTTACCTTGGACTCGGATGTTTATCGGCAGACTGGTTCGAAACGGATAATTAAGGAGAAAAAAAAAAGTATATCTTTTATATTTAATTCGTTATTACATTAAACAACACTAACAGAATGTTCATAAAATATGCTGTCAAGTAATTTCTTATATTTTATATGATTTACTCGGTCGGCCAGTAAATGACAACAATTCCACTTCAAATATAGGACTACAATATGTTAGGAAATTTAACTTTGTGTCAAAATAAAAATATTGATTCATTTGTAAATACACGATTGGAATTTAAACAAGATCGAAAAATATTGCGGTATACATTGGTTATTAACACTTTCCAAATGTATGTAATTGTTGTATTGTATAATTTTTAATGCTCTTTACATGCGTCATCACACGACGGACAGACAGTAGTTCTGAAAGGTATACAGATAGACTAATTGAATTCCTAATCATCCTTAAACATTGTTAAAAATGTTAAAAATGCTTAACGCAAAAGGAAAAGTAGCCCTTTTATTCTAACTGCAGCCCTTAATGTATCTGAATGTTTTAGAGTAGCCCTGTAAATCTGAAGGTTAACAAATCATATTCTACATAAAATATTATTTTAGCATATTCATATATCTGTCCTAAAATGCAATGCATTGGCATTATTTTCGGTGTCCCTGTACACAAACCAGTTGTACAGGACCTATTAATGCATTTTAAAATAGGGAACATTCCATAATAAACTTGAATAACACACACACACACACACACACATATATATATATATATATGTATATATATATATATATTTGTTTTAAATTCCTAAAATGTTTTCGGTTGCTGGGAGCGAACACACGGACAGATAGACAGCTATAAAGTCGGACACATAGATACAGAGATTGAAATCATAATCACACTTAAAAAAAATGTTAAAAAGTGCTAAATCGTTTAATGTAAACGAAAATGCAATTCCAGCAAATATTCCAATAAAATCACTCAATTTAACTTAATATATTTCGTGAGGCCCTGTAAATCTAATGGTAATTATACTACATTCTGTTGAATTCATTTTTTTGTGCATGTGAATAACAAAATGCTATTTTATTAGGATTTGTTCAAAGTAAATTTATTAAAATTTCGTTTATAGAAGTACCTCTCATACAACGAATGCTTTCAAACACTTTCAGGTGTCCTTGTACACAAACCAGTGGTGGTATTTACTCCATTTTCTACAATAAACATCCGATGGTGAACTTGAATGACATATTTCAATTTCATTGATTTTTTTTTTTTTTTTTTTTTTTTTTTAATAAATGAATTAAAATGTAGTCCATAAAAATACCCTTCATAAAACACAGTGCTTTGGAATATTTTGGGTGTCCCTGTACTAAAGCCAGTAAAGGTATTCACTCCATTTTGAATACGAAACATTTGATAATGAACTTGAATATAGTATAGCAAGTTAAATAAATTCCATGAATATTTGCGGGAGTTAGATCAAAGACAGTCAGGCAGACGGACAGACAAACATACAAACCGAAGTCATTAATACTCTTCAACCTTATGGAAAAGTGTTAAAAACATTTAGAAAGTGATAAAATGATTAATATAAGCGAAAATGCAATTGCAATAAATTTCAAGAAATTCCCATTAATGTAACTGAATATTTTTGTGTTGCCCTGTAAATCTAATGTTATTCATACTGTATTCTATGGAAAACATTATTTTGTGCATATGAGTAACATATTTTAATTTTATTAAGATTTATGCTAAGTAAAGTTCTTAAAAATTGATTTATAAAAATACCTCTCATTAGAACATAATGCTTTTGAATACTTTCGGGTGTCCCTGTACACAAACCCGTAAAGTTATTCATTCCATTTCCAAGATGAAACATCCGATATTGAACTTGAATAATATATAGCAGATTAAAGACATTCTATGAATATTTACGGGAGTTAGAGCGCCGACAGACAGACAAACAGAAGTCATTAACTCTTTTCAACCTTGTTGGAAAATGATAAAAAGGATATTTCACAGCGTCTTTTAGCGCATTGAATAAAGAAAGAAAGCAAAATCTTCAGATTTTCCCCACCGAATGTGAAAAAAAAAAAATTCTTAGTGAAAACTGTCGGAAGAAAAAAAAAATAGTTAACCACACTGAGACATTCCAGAGTATGTGTGAGCCCAATTTCACATCTACAAGTACTGCAGATTTTTGGGGAAATATCTGACAAAGAGAAAGGATGACGCTATTTCGGTTTTATCAATAAGCTATTCGATCAAACTAAATAAGTATTCAAATTAGAGAACAGCTATTCTACAGGACCGCTTTTACGAACTTTGAAATTTGAACAACAGGTCGGACGCCAAATTGACAAAAAATATTAAAACTTGCAATAGGGTCTTTATACTAAAACTGTACTCGCATTACTTTGTGAATAATTAAAAAAAATGCATACGACTATTTAATTAAATGAAGTTAACATTTGAATATAAATAAAGTAAAAATAAAAATGTCATGGTGTCATTTTTATCACAAACTCTTTTGATCATACAGATTTAAATTTCCCTTTCTTCTTCTTCTTCTTCTTCTTTTTTTTTTTTTTTTTTTTTTACTATTGTTCACGTGCAGACAAGTGTTTCTTTTTATGTAAGAAAATACAAATGAAATAAAAATGTTAAGCGTTTTCTTTTATTGGCAACAGGCTGAAATCACAACGCAGGGAAAAATATCGAAAAATTTAGGAGAGTTAGCGTTTTAATAGAGAATACGTTAATACATTTTAATTTATAACTTTTTTCCTAAACAAAAATTTGAAAATTGGACTTCGAGGTGCACACGGAGACGTTACATACTAGAATTGTGTCAAATGCCATATTTGTAAGTGTGGTAAATTTTTCTGTAGATAGCTGACAGACAGAGGGAAATACAGGAAGATATCATTTCGCTTTTATTAATAAGACTAGCAGACTAAGGCAGCTACGTTGGTTACTATATTTAAATGAATAATAATGATATAAAAGAATCACTATTTTCACTTCAAAAATAGGAACTTCAAAAACAAAAACACAAAAATTTATTGAAATCGTTAAAAAACTTGCTCCTTTTCGCTGCTGCCTTCGACAGCGTCTTCCTCACTCACAATATCTTGTGTCCGTGACACTACCACCTGAGACAACCAACACCTTTCCCGTTGGATTTTATTTTGGATAATTATCGGACGACAACATAAAAAATAAATAAATAAATAAATAAAAATAGAAAAATAGAAAAACAGAAAAAAAAATGTTGAAGTACCTTTTTCATATTTAAATTGCTATTACATTTAATAACACTAAATTCTTGTATTTAATTTAATTTATCCGGTACACCGACCATAAATGATAGCGATTTGACTACAAATACAGTACCACAACATATTATAAAGTTTAATTTGACGTTAAAATGAGAAAAAAATGTCGATCCATTAGCTAACGTTCTATTGTAGCAATAATAATGATAATAATAATATAATAATAATAATAATGTACTTTATAGAGCCTTGTAGCGCATTGAACGAAGAAGTATCAATATTCAGTTTTTCTTCGTGGGTGAAAGGGAACGTCTGACGGCGAGAAAGATTGCAAAATGAAGGGACAGCAGAATCTTCAGTTATTTATATTGGAGTGTAAAAGGGATGGACACCCGAAAATCTCGAAATAACGTTTAAATTAATAAATTGCTTCATAATTAAAAATTTGAAATTTAGGTTTCGAGGCTCACAAGGGGACATTCCAGACTATGTGTGTGCTAAATTTCACATCTGTAAGTGCGGTATACTTTTCTGGAGACACTGGGCAGAGGGAAAAACAGACGCTTTTTTAAATCTAAATATGCATTCACACTAGAGAAACACTATATTATATAATTCGATGGTGAATTTTCAAATTTGAACAATTGGTCGAACTTTTCTCGCCAAGTTCTTTACTTATGCAACTGTGACAGCTAATTTTATTCATCGCTGACACAAAATATTAAAAGTCACCAAGGCGTTCGAGTACTAAAACTTTAACCACATTATTTTCAGAGAGGGTAAAATCAAGAAAAAAATATATAACACTATTTGATTAAATGAAATAAATATTTTAAATATAAATAAATTTAAAAATGATTAAATGTTATAACGCCAGTTTTGTGGGAGTTTTTTGTTGATACAGGTTTAGTCTTCCATTTTCTTTTAATTACTTTTCACGCGTAGAGAAAGGTTCTTTTATGTTAGAATAAATAAATGAAATAAAAAGTTACAAGCTTTTTTTTATTTTTTTATTTTTTTTTCAACAGGCTGAAATTACAACGCAATGGAACATGTCGATAAATTTAAAAGAATTAAATCTATTTTAATTAATAGTTTTCTCCTATTTAAATATTTGAAAAATTGACTTGGAAAGGCACACGGGTATGTTACAATCCATCTGTGTGCCAAATGTCATGTCTGTATGTCCAGTGTATTTTTAGTTAGACAACTGAGAGACAGACCGAATCATTTTGCTTTTATCAATATGATAAACATTAAGATTTCTCGAATTATTTTTTCCCCTTAAAATTACCGAAATTCTCAAAATTTTCTGTTATCTCCCTAAAATTCCTAAGCTTTTTTAATTGCTTTGAAATTCCCTCTTTTTTTTTTTTTTTTTTTTTTTTTAGTTTTCTCAATATTTTTTGGAGCATCTGACAGTTTACAACAAATTACTTAGAATGCGAGGTTGAATCTGTCAAATATCAAAGAGGATGAATGGCGTTGGAGTAAATTGAACAAAATCATCATGTGAGAAAACAGGTTGTTGTAAAATTGTTATTGATCGGTAATTCATAAATTTATATTATGAATTGCTGATGTGTAGTTTTGGATGAAGGTATTGCGTACAGCAAAATCTTGTAAATGCACAGAGTATTCAGCATTCCAAACAACAAAAATGTATGCATCATGACAAATTTACCGAAATTTAAATGAAGAATATCCGAATAATATACTTAGAATAGTTAAGAGGTATGAAAATTGTCTTTTATGAAATAAATTTCCATTATTTAAGATTTTAGTAAGTATAAGTTTAGGTATCCAATCAATTATTGCCATTATTAAAATAATGTATTAATTTTCTGTATCATACAATATCCCCTCCGTGGAGGATAAAAATTTTGGTGGTATATCTCGATCATCGCTGATTGCCCATGGCGCAGCACTAGTGCAACTTTAAACCCAACCAACTAACTAGTACAATACAAGTATTTTTCGCAGCGTGAAAAATATTGTTTACAAAAGTACATATATTTTTTTTCATTAAATGTTTTATTTTTTTAACATATAACGTCAAAAACACTAATGATGTGATTTTGTTTCATTTTTTTAACACTGCCTTACTCTATATGTGCATTTGTAAAAAAATACATGCACTACATTAATATTTATAATACAATTTCTGAGGTCTTTATTTTTTTATGCTGTGCGTGTTTTAAAAAATATATTTATTGTATTGTGTTTATTTTTCTTAATACACCATAAAAAAGTATGTGAAACATTTCGTTATATGGAAAGTAATTAGAAAATCATTACTAACTTAAATATGGAATAAATCGAAATATCAATTGTATTCCTTTCCTTATTTTTAAATAATTTTTGTACAAACATCCTTTAATGTTTATTTACATTTTAATACTTTTCCAGGAACTTAAAATAAAATTACATTGACCTGAATAAGCGGCTTTAGAGCTTACATGCCGTTTATCTTGCTTACAAAATGCCTTTTTATGTATTGATGAATTCCACTCACGTAAAATGAAGAGCTTTTATCTCCAGAAAACTTTGAAATAGAGGAAGCTGAAATGAATAAATAAAACTCTAAAATATAAAATAAAATACAGTAACGTTACGTAGAAATGATAGCATTTATCTACTGTTTTCTTTCAGTCTTCGGTTGAAATTCGGTATATTTTAGTATTTTTTTTTAAACAAAAATCTTATTAATATAAATCTTTAAGAATATTATTATAAAGTTCTACTTTATTGTAATATATATGCGTGTATATATGTGTTTCAAACGACATTTTTTACAAAATGTTTAATAAAAAATAAACAATAATTTATCTCTTATGTCAGAACTATTAGTACTTTTTTTACTTACAACACATTCATTTGTATAGGGTGTCTCAGGAACTCTCAGCAACTCCATTCAAACTCTATGCAGCATGAACTACATAAAATATATATTCTTAGAACTATATCTCTATGACAAATAATTTTCCAGAAAAATGCGAAAAAAAAAAAAAAAAAAAAAAAAAAGAAAGACGAATTTGATGATCAGAAGAAATATTAGTAGAAACATTAGCATCCATATTTTCACGTTTATATAGAAAAATGCCCCAAATACCCATCGCATATAACGAAACAAGCATGCGCTTTCTGTGCATTGACTGGCTGCAAACGTTGCGTGTTTACTAAGATTAAATTCATTTTCACGTAGAAGAATATTTATAGCTACCAAATGCAGCTTT
Organism: Salticus scenicus; assembly: GCA_963930645.1. NCBI lineage: Eukaryota > Metazoa > Arthropoda > Arachnida > Araneae > Salticidae > Salticus > Salticus scenicus. The sequence goes on along the minus strand of OZ005650.1, from coordinate 205,147,412 downwards.
TTTAATTACGATAAAAGCACGACTTGACGCCATGAAGTGTACACATGCAAATCTCGATATAAGCAGTGTTTATTTTTAATACAGCCCGCAGTAACCTATTAGAGCGCTAGCTACTGTGGTGGACATAATTATAAGACACCTATCTAACTTGACGAATAGTGAAAGAAAAGATTCAGAGTCAAAAACATAAATTTATTCTGTTATCATATATAATTATTTTATAATGATGATATTTTCATACAATTGAATGAAAAAACTTAAAAACGTAATGGACAAGATTATAAGACACCAATCGTTTTTTTCAAATACAGTGGTCAACATAATTAGCACGCACTAATGGTCTAAAAGAAAATGCTCTAACATGGTTATTCATTTCTTGGTGGAGCCGCCATTGTTTTTATAGCATGAAAGATGTAATTCGGCATCGAATCTCTCAATTCTAACAAAATATCGCAAGACAGTTCTTCCCAAGCACATTTTATAGCATTCTTTAGGTCTTCGACACATATGAACTGCCTCCCATTTCGGTAAACCGCACGAGCTAAAATCCCCTACAAGTTTTCGATGGTATTTAAGTCTGTGGAGCGAGAAGGCCACGGGAGGACATCGATAATTTGTTCTGAAAGACACTTTTTGTTTCGTGTGATGCATAAATCGGCGCGTTATCGTGCTGAAAAGTGTAGTTTTTGCCTCAAAGAAGTTCATCGTATAAGGCTAGTTGATCTTTAAGAAGATTCTTATACTTTTCGGAATTCATTCTTGAATGCACAAAAACAATATCCGTGTTCCCTTGAGCCGAAAATCTGGCCCAAACCATTACTGAGCCACCACCCATTTGGTGGCTCTTTAGTACATGAGGATACTTCCGTAAATCATGCCAATAATATTGAAATCCGTCAGGACCATCCAGATTAAACTTTTTTTTTCATCAGAAAATAACACAAAGTACCATTTGGAGGTCCAGGTCATAGTTTGTTTAGCGAAGTTTAGACGCTCTATTTTGTGCCGGCTTAGATGCGGTCGTTTTTTCTTCGATTTTTTATATTTCACATAGGAAGCAATATGCAACACCTTGCGAATAGTTCTCCTTGAACAAATCAGTTTCAAAGCATTTTTAATGCCTGTAGTGGTCATCTTATTCTGTGTAGCGAGCGAAAGCACATGACGTCTGTCTCTCGAGGATAAGCAAGGAGTACGTCCAGGTTTTTTAATCACCGATCCATTAATTCTTCTTTTTAAAACATTTCTAATTGCACCTCTAGAGCGTTTAATAACTTTTGAAATATTAATAATTGAAGCACCGGTTCCATTTAATCTCCAAATTTCATGAATTTCACTTTCTTTTAATTCTGTACCTCGTGGCATGTTTGTAAATGCGTGAAGTCGGTTATCGTCTACTTTAGTTAACTGCTGACGTCATAACAGCGTGCAGAAAATTTGCATATAGCACATTATTTTCAAAAAAAAGCAGGTGTTTTAATTAAAATGTTAGGGTGTCTTATGATTTTGTCCATGGTATTTTTTTTTTTATTTTTTTATTATTAAACTCTATAAAAATATAATTTCTGTAAAGCAATTAGGTGTGATAACAGAATAAATTTATTTTTTTGACGTATTTCGTAAAACGTTTTTAAGCTCTGAATCTTTCTTTTCACTATTTGTCAAATTAGATAGGTGTCTTATAATTATGTCCACTACTGTATAATCATATTAAAACACAAAGCACGTCTGTAAGACCAAAAGTGTACGATCTGGGCATGCGCTAGAAATTTTTGAACCAATTCGGAACGGGAATATTTCTTTGTCTTTATGCAGTGCAATACGAATGCCGACGATAGAGATCGAGCAGACGACATTATTGTTTAACATGTCTATAGCAAACGCCTAATTGAAGCTCAATTATAAAAATAATTCACACGATTAATTCACTGATTCATACATTCCAAGGCAGTATATTAAACTAAACCAATTCGCGAATTCCTATCGGTTACCGTCATGTGCATTTTCGCCGAAAATTTCCTTACACAGGATTGTATTTCATGATTTTATACTGTGGCGCCAACTAAGAAAAAAAAAAACTTTTAAAATTAACAAATTCTTAGAGTTTATTGTTCTTAAAAATTAACTTTTATCACTTGAAAACTTCATTTAAAAAAGATGGAAATAGATATTTAAAATCATTTTTTTTTTTTTTTTTTTTTTTTTTTTTTTTTTTTAATCTAATTATCATAATTTCCGATAACTCATTTCCAAAATATATTATAGAGAAAATAATTTAGAAATAATAACCTTAAAATATTGATAATTTATACGAGTAAAAATTTGCATAGTATAATTTATTAAAAGAAATTTACTGAGCAAATTAACTTACTAAAATATTAGATTCATTCTTATTTTTTATTTATTTATTTAACAGTATACTTTTGTTGAAATATACTATTTTGATAGAATAAAGCGTTATAATGCTGTTATTCATTTAAGTTTAAGTAGCATAGTCTATTTCTAAGTGAAAATAAAATTATAATTATAAAATATATAGAAAACACAAAACGTTATTAAAATTTATTTTAAATTAAATTATTTTGCCTCATACATTTATGTGATTTAAAATATATATATATATAAATCTCTGAGTTTTCCTTTTTACTTTCTTCTATGTATATGTAATATAGAGAAAGTATTGGATTCGCGAAAATTTTCGACCTCCGTTTTTTGACGGATCTACACGTTTTGGGATGTCCTGAACACGAATTGATAGTTTTTAAAAAATGTCTGTCTGTCTGTCTGTCTGTCTGTGGTTTAGTGTTTTCACCGTATCTCACGAACCAATGAATGAAATTCAACCAAACTTGGTATATAGTTGGACCCTGGCGGGGCATTGTGCTGATTAGATTTTGGGATCAATAGCCCATCAGGTGGCGCTGTGATCGCATTTTATGTAAATTTTTAACATGGCAGTATAGGACAAATTTTCGTATTTTTCACCGTATCTCACGAACTAATGAATGAAATTCAACCAAACTTGGTATATAGTTGGAACCTGACGGGGCATGGTGCTGATTAGATTTGGGGATCAATCGTCCAGCAGGTGGCGCTGTGATCGCAAAATTTCGTATGTCACACCGTATCTCACGAACCGATGAATGAAATTGAACCAAACTTGGTGTATAGTTGGACCCTGACATGGAAAGGGTCTGATTAGATTTTGGGATCAATCGCCTGGCAGATGGCGCTGTGATCGCATTTTATGTAAACTTTTAACATGGCAGCATAGGACAAAATTTCGTATAAATGTACATAATGAGCGTTATTTTAAACTTGTGATTGTAAAATTAATATGAATTATTGATAATAGTAGTAGTTAACTACGAAAAAAAAATTGTGCATGTGGGGCACCGGTTCCCCCCCTGGGGGGGAATTACCCCCCTCACACCCCCCCCGGGGGGGTAAATTTTCAAGATGGGTATCTTTCGAAAGATCTCGTCAATACCTTTAAAACGAATGGTTGAACTATAAATCTGTGACAATTTGAAACAAAGTTATCGATTTTTTTACTTTTAACAAAAAAAAAACCTTAGAAAAAAAAATCGTATTTTTTTTTTTTAACGAAACTTAACCAAACTTGGTATTTAGTTGGTCCCCGACATAAACTGGTCCTGATTACATTTAGGGATCAATAGCTCAACAGGTGGCGCTGTGATCGCATTTTTTCTAAATTTTTAACATGGCAATATAGGACAAAATTTCGTATAAATGTACATAATGAGCGTTATTTTAAACTTGTGATTGTAAAATTAATATCAATTATTGATAATAGTAGTAGTTAACTACAAAAAAAAATTTGTGCATGTGGGGGCACCGGTTCCCCCCCCTGGGGAGGGGGAAGTACCCCCCCGGGGGGGGTAAATTTTCAAGATGGGTATCTTTCGAAAGATCTCGTCAATAGCTTTAAAACGAATGGTTGAACTATAAATCTGTGATAATTTAAAACAAAGTTATCGATTTTTTTTACTTTTAACAAAAAAAAAAAAAACTTAGAAAAAAAATCGTATTTTTTTTTTTTTTAAATATTGTTACTGGTTGAATATGTATTACTTTTAACAAATAAAAATTAGAAAAAAATCGTATTTTTTTTTTTTTTTTTTTTTATATTGTTACTGATTGAATATGTATATAGGAAAATATAGAAGAAAGTCTTGTGGTGGCCACAACATACTAGTTTTCTATTTTTTTAATCGATAGATTATAGATGGCGCCCACTGTCATATTGTAACTGAAATGAAATATTATCGTTATCGATGCTCGATACAAAGATTATCTAGAGATTCTTTGGCTCGATTAATTTTATTTTCATACTATGTACAATCGGCAGCAACATTATTGAAGCGCTAGCAATAATTAGTATTTAAAAGATTTGCACTTAATACAATTTTGTTAAATAAATATTTGTCGAGTCATGTTCTTTGTCGAAAAGTATGTTCAGGATAAAAATTATCGATGAAATAAAATATATATATATATATATATATATGTATGAAAAATTGATGTGCGCTTTCTTTTTCCGTTCTTACACTAATTTATAAATTATTTCTTTTCATTACTCATCACATTCTTCTGGTCATACTTAGAGTAAAATTAGGAAAAATCTTGGGATTTTATTTTTATTATATGGGGCACGCTTAAATCTTGTATATTGGGATATCCTGAAATTGATTACCCCTTCCCCTCCAACCAAAAAAATAATTGATTACAGCAGGGGGTTTTAAAATGGTTAAGAGCAATACGAAATATTAAAACATGAATGTTTAAAACTTTATGGCATGCAAAAATTTCTGCTACACATGGATCAATCATATTTTGACGGGTATTAACTAGTTATTATTTAAAAGATGTGCATCTAATACTGTTTCATTTAATAAATATTTGATCTTAGTCTTTATACTGTTCATAATAAAGTAAGTTGGTGATAAAAATTTAGCGATCAAATCAATATATATATATATATATATATATATATATATATGAAAAATGTGAATGTGGGCTTCAATAATTTTTCTGCCAACTTTGTCTGAAAATATGGATGTTCATGTTTCTAATAGTTTTTATTCATTGCGCGGGATATGACGTCATATTTTTGATGAAAATTATTCGCCATAGAGATGCGGTTATTCAGATATATTTTATGTATTCTAAGCAAGAATTCTGTCTTTGCAGAGCTTGTTCAGTCTTCTAACTCAGTACATACACACACACATGTATATATATATATATATATGTGTGTGTGTGTGATTTAAATAGTGCAGGGATAAAAATGTAAAAAAAAAATAATTGGACAACACTTAGAGCTAAATCAAAAAACGTTGAGAACATCGTCAAGTAAGCAAAGTAAGATGTTTCAAGAACTGCAAGCAAAAACAAAAATGCTCTTAGCCCTTTATATCTAACTGTCTTTTACCGTGCATATAACTCCTCTATAATTTTTCTTGCGCATTTCCTTTTAATATATATATATATATATATATTAATATTATGTTTGCATACCTTCTATTTTATTGCATGATTTTCTTGTGTATTACGTATGCGAACATGTGTTTTATCTCTTTCTTAAATTCTTATGACCTTAAAAATAATATACCTTTTAATATATCTCGTATATATATATATGTATGTGTTTATGTATGTGTATACATATATATTAAAAGGTCATTTCATATATGTTATTTTCTTATGTATATATATTTCTTATATATATATATATATATTCAAAATTAAACATGATGAAATGTGTAATAAAACATTCAAAAAATCCGAAACTATTATATGAGTTCTATGCTTATTGTTTCATATGTAAAAAGAAAAAAAAAATATTTACCCCAGTCTTAAAAATATACTCCCAGACAACACAGATAGCTAACAGGATAAACCTAAGAAATGTTTGATAAGTTTACAATTAGCTGTAGAAATTAAACAATTACGCAAAATCATAGTTTTGAACTTAATTTAAATCAATTCAAAATCTTTTTTTAATGAATACTAATTATGCAAAAGTTTGCCTAACAAATATTATATAGCAAAATATAACAACATTTATGTATGTAACTTATTATGTGCATCGTATTGACTTTTTATCATTTTTATCGCGATATTTCCTATTATAGTACACACATGTATATGATGCATATTTACAAGTGAAAGCATATAATTTACTTTTTAGATGCAGTCATATGCTGAATTGCCGAATTGTGGAACATCTCTCAACATTTGACATTTGACATTTGAATTCAATTAATTGAAATTCCATGTCAAACTTACAGTAACATGTGACAAAAGTTAACAATATTTGAGAAATTTCATGAATAAATGAGTTTTAAAAAGAATTGTTCCCTGTATAATGCATTTAATATGTTAAGTTTCGGAAGTAAATGTTTAAAAAAAAAAATTAAATAAATAAAAGCAATAATAATAATATATGTATATGCATATATAAGTCATTTTCATCCTAATATTTTTATTATTTGATGTCATGTATCTACAGACACATACGTAGGAGAGACCGAGGTTTAGTTGTGCCACGAGGCAAGTAGTGCCATAGAGCTTTCTGAATGAACCGATAGTTTGCAAAACCTGTCACGACATGTGAGTGAACAGGTTGAATATTGAAGTGTGCTGCGTTCGTTTGGAAGCAAAGCGTTGCGTTTTTTCCAGATAAACTTATTTATCGGGTTTTGTATTGCAATAGTAAATTTTGTGAGGTATATAAACTTCCTTAACATTATTTGAATATTTATATCTTGAGCTTTTATTCTATGTACCGGATGATCCAAAAGTCAAGACAAACTTTAAAAATGAATAATTCGAAAACGAATCAAGTAACAAAGATATGGTTTTCACCAAACGGATGAAAAAGAAACCGGGTTTTGTGTGGCAATGAAAAAAAAATTAGTTATGTTTGCGACCAACAGATGGCGCTATAGTGTTTTATTTCACCAAAAGATGATTTACAAATGAAAAAAGTGTTGATAACTTACAAGTTAGCTTAATTACAGTTGATTAGTACTACTACAATTACTGCTCAATGTGCTGTCCATCATTCAGAAGTACAGCTGTGAGACGATTCACCACACCGTTCACAGGATTTAGTAGCATTTCTTGCGTTATGGCAAACACATTTTGGCGGATGTCATCTTTCAGTGCTGCTAGTGATTCCGGTTGGTCGCTGTACACTTTTGACTTCAAGAATCCCCACAGCCAAAAGTCACAGGGTGTCAGATCGGGAGATCTTGGAGGCCATGCGTGATTAAAGTAGCGACTGAGAATGCGATATTTCGATGCATGTAAGCTTCGACAACCATTACCTGCCGCAGTTGCTCCTTTTTATATCGTTTCTTGCTTTGCATAGGCCTACATCAGAAACCCGACAGCGCCATCTGTTGGTCGCCAACAGAACTATTTTTTTTTTCGTTGCCACAAAAAAAACCGGCTTCTTTTCCATCCGTTTGGTGCAAACCGTATCTTTGTATCTTGATTCGTTTTCGAATTATTCATTTTTAAAATTTGTCCTGACTTTTGGATCACCCGGTATTTCATTTCTTAAACATGGTAATCTTTCGGAAACTAATGAATAAAATTCAAAACGGTGTAATTCGGGCCTAGTTGTGGCGAAGTGTTGGAGGCACGTTTTGACAGTATCACTACTTGCCCACAATGATTTTTAATACATGTTTTTATATTTCAGATAAAAAATGGTGCGAAATTACGAAAGGCATACAGAGAGAGCTAAAGCAATTTTCGAAGATTATGAAAGGGCTGTAATAGAAGTAAAATTTGGAAAGTGCAGTTAAAGGAAAACTCATGAACTGTTTAGAGTAAACACAATGTCACTTCTTGCACATATGAATGAAAAGAAGAGTACTTGTAAAAGAAGATGAAATATTCAAATTGGATATAAAAAACCACGTATGATATTCACACTATAGGAAAAGGCCAAACAGGGCATCACAAAAAAAAAAAGAGTAACACAAATCAGTTAGCTTTATAGCTGTCGAAAGTTGCTTATGTGTGAAAAAAAAAAAAAAAAAAAAAAAAAAAAAAAAAACACGGCTAACACCAGAAGGAATAAAAGGACAAAATTGTCTAGAAAAAGACATGTACGATCGAGAGGGGGTGTCGGGGCATTTAACCTATCGTCGATGGTTAATACGACTCGCTTAGTACAAGTGTGGGACTTTTGGAACACCCTGTATATATATATATGAAAATCGTTCTTTCAAATTAATGTCTTAGAGGTAGGAAAGTTCCAACATATGTGTAATAAATTGTATCAACATTTTAATACACTCTCTGCCAAGGAGTATTTCGACATTTTTTTAAGTAGAGATGTTTTGTCAAATATCTAGAAAAGTTCATTAGGAATTATCTTGAGACTTTCGGAGCGTAAAGAACGTGTTACATCTCTTATATTTAAGCAAAGGTTTTGTCCTGAAGAGAAAAATGGAACCAGTAAAAAAATTTAAAATATATATCAAAGTGTATTGTATCGCCCTGTGAAAAGAAATGCTTGAAAGGCGTTTTGCCTGTGGCAACTTATTATGAGAATACTTTAATATTTAGTAAAACTTTTTATGAGACTAATACGTATATTCCTAGAGATATAATGGTTTCTTACAAAACTAGAAAAAGACAATTTGTTTATTATAACATATAGGGTATTAAACCCAGTGCATGGACAGTTTTAGGAAATTTGAAATCCTATGTAAAACACACAATACTTCAATCAGAATGCAAAAATGTCAAATATTTTATGAAATGTGAACATTTTTACTAAATGATTTTTAACTATGAATGCGCGCAAAATTTAAATAAAATTTATTTGACTAATTTATTAGCCAAAAATAATGGGCTGCTTATATGAAAGCCGCAAATAAACATCGTGTAATTTCAAAAAGTTACGATAGAATGAACAGAATTTCCTCTGAAAATAAAAGCTAAACTATAAAGGTTTCACCTGCATTTTTATTTTCATTCAATGAATGCCGAATTGCAATGCAGTGTTCGCTAGTTGTAAATATATATCGATAAAAGCCCCTATGATCTTCCTTTTTTTTTTTTTTTTTTTTTTTTTTTTTTTTCTTTTTCTTTTTTGACAGAGAAGCTGAAATTCTGGTAAATTTATCTCTCATAACTTTTAGAATTTACACAATATTTGTTTGGAATTTTCATAGATGTAGCTCCATACTTTTGACTATAATATTATGCAAATTAACTTTTAAATCTTGCGCATGCGTATTCAAAAAAATATTTATTAAAAATGCTCAAATTTCGTAAGACATTTAACATTTTTGCTTTCTGATTGCAGTATTCTGTATCTAATAAAGTTCGCCAAATTTTCTGAAAAAAGTTAGCATTAGGTCTGGTACCCCCGTAATAATTAAACAATTGGTATTTTTTTATATTATTATTATTATTATTATTATTATTTTAAAGAAACCGTTGCATATCCATGAACATATGTGGTAGTCTCATTCAAAATTATACAGATATTTAAAAGAATACTCTTAATCACATATTAAGGCCAATATTTTGATTTTTTGTATTTTTTTTAATTTCTCCCTATTCTTCTTCAGGACAAAACTTTTGCTGAAATATATGATTGATAAAATGTTCTTAATGCTTCCAAAGTTTCAAGATAATTTATAAATATATTTTCTAGATATTTGACAAAACGTCTAAATTTGAAAATATCCAAATTCTTATTGGGTGATAGTGTATTAAATATGTTAACTTAAAACAATTAAAATTAGAATTATTAAAATCAATTTTTAAGGCTTTTGTTATTGTTTATTTATTTATTTATTTTTATATAAATATTTTTTTTAAATAAATGTTTTTATTAGAAACATAAAACATCACATGCAACTTGATTTTTAAATCATGCTTTCGGTTTTGCATTGTATTTTTTTTTTTTTTTTTTTTTTTTTTTTTTTATGTTTAAATAAAAAAATAAAATAAAACAAAAATAAAATAAAATGTGCATTACTTTGCGGATTTATTAATTTTTGAACATTAAAAATTTGCATGAAATTTCAGCAACCAAACATAAATGTATTTAAAAAATAATATATTATCAATCGATTGACAATGTTATGCAGAAATATGTTTAAAGTATACTGATAAGCTACTGAAATGTAAAATCTACTTAACACTAAAAAAACAATTCGCATGCAGTTACTTTATATTTTTTTATTTAAATTTCTAACTTTATATTCATTTATTTATTAGCTTTCAAGATATTTTTATATATTTAATAGCGTCGCATGTTAATGCTCAAGTATGAGAAATTTCACAACTGTAAGGCCAGTAATTTCGAAAAGCGATTTTCAACGTCCCCCCCCCCCCCTTTATCCAATCATTCAAAATATTATATGAATAATTAAATGTTAATGCGACAAATGTATTCTTTAAGAACGTAAATGTAGAAAAATGTTTCATCGAAAATATTTAAACATTTTAAACGATTTTTATTTTTGTTAATACTTTATTCCCTTCGTGGACACTTTTATGATGTGGATATGTTTTAATTGTGCTCAAAATATTTAATTAAGCATAACTATTTTAATTTTAATTTTAATTTATTTTTTAATCTGTTTGACTGTCATTTCAGCGCTTCTTACCTCATTTATATGTAAAATATATACAGCTTTATGCAATTTCACTAAAAAAATAATTTTCTTATTTCGAAATTTTGAAGATTTTCTTTTATTTATTAAAAAAGTAATTTTATGCATAATAAAATTCAATTTCTTTTAACGAATGTATACAAAATATATATTATAAGAAGGAAAAATTTAAATTGCATTTTCATATATCTGCAGGGATACAATTATTGAAAAAAAAAAAAAAAAAAAAAAAAAAAAAATTATAAGCTTCTATTTAAGATTCAAGTGCAATTTTTCTTTTAGTTCTGCAATTTCTCCTTAGGGTAAGGAATAATGTAGGCTTCATATCAAATACTGAAGTTATGTAAATATGCAACTCTAAAGCTAATGTTCATATTGCAAATGCCTCCTCATTCACGGATGTTTATTATGTTCAGTACTTTCAAAATATCTACACTGCAGAAGAATATTCCGGTAAGTTTCTACATAAATATTTATTTTAGAAAATAGTACATAAAATAAATTTTGCTTACGTATATTTTATTTATAGAGAATATATATATCAGAAAATCTGCTTTAGAATACTTTAAAAATCTTAAAAGGAAAGAAACATGTAAATGTATATAATTGCTTCAAATACTTTTTAACCTTATCTTAAATACAGATGTTGGCTAAGTAAAGTTTCATTTACATATTTATTTATTTTTTTAATTCAGAAAAAATAATAGCTTTTCAATTTAATGTAATAAATAGACTTAACTTTTAATAGTAATGTGTCGTGATTAAATAGGATAGATGTTATTGTATAAAAAGCTTGGTAGAAACCGAGGAGAATATTTCTCGTCCCTGAGAATGTCCTGAAAATAAGGAGGATAATACAAACCCTGATAAAATAAAATTTAGAAAATTCAGGATGTACTATATTTAATTCTTAAACTTAATAATAATAATAATATTAATAATAATAACAATAATGTGTATAAGTATAACAGAAAAATCTAAAAATGCATGAGTGAAAGGAAAAAAATGGAAAATCTTCATAAAATAAATTGTTAACAGATTTAATTTTTTGTCTCTTATAGGATTTAACACAAATTAGAAAACAAATTTGATCTCTATTAACAAAACTATTTTTATCTAGAGCATAATAAATTCAATCAGTTGTGCTTTCTTTTCTTTTGAAACATTGCATACATGCTAGATTGAATTTAAAAAAAGTTAATAAGGCTTTAATATCAATTTTAGAACTTTTTTTTTAAAATATATTGTCCTGAAAATGAAGAAGGTATATATATATATATATATATATATATATATATATATATAACTTTTAATTTTACTCTCTCTCTCTCTCTCTCTCTCTATATATATATATATATATATATATATATATATCACTTTTAATTTTACTGTCTATCATTTTTTTCTGTGTGTTCAAGACATATCTCTACAAGCACCACCAAATTTATATAAGTTGTTGTTGTTCTTTTATAATTTTTTTGGCTTCTTTAATTCTTGTATTTATTGTTTCAAAAGCCATTACATAAAATATCTCCTGAAAAAAAAAATATATATATATATTGTTTAAAGTATATTTCTTTGACCTACTTAATAAAAAAAATGTAATAAAAAAAAAAAAAAAAATATATATTTCTATTTTTTTTATATTTTTTTTTAAAGCCAAATAGTGTTATAGAGGGGAAAGAGTATGAAAAAAAAGTATAATTTTTTATATAAAAATATGTTTTGTAATAATAACAATTCTAGGGATTACCAAATTAGAAGAATCATCCTCTCCTCATACAATAAATATTCACTCTTTCATTTAAAAAATAAAATATGTGTGTTCCCTGTTGAACAACTGTTACACAAAATTTAAAATTTTAGTCTAACCTTCATTTTACTAAATTTGAATGAATATATAAATCTTACCTCTGCGTCTTCCATTTTGCATTTTCTAAAATACCTCATCGTGAACGCTAAGATCTCCCTTTGCTGCAATTCGTAAAACATACAACAAGCAGCGAAACTTAACAAAATGTATAATTTAAATTAAAAAGAAAAAAATATATAGAAGTCAACATTTCACTCATGAAAATTTAGTATTTTCATAATTATGCAAGCAAGATAGTTTTAACGCGGCATATTCCCACACAACCGCTAATATCCATTAGACAGTGTTGGGTATAATTGATTAAAAAGTAATTGGATTACAATTGAATTACAGTTATAATTATTTCACTGTCAATAGATTAACAAGTAATTGATTACAAACAAATTAAATTATTACAAATAAATTGAATAAGTAATTCAATTTATTTCCAATCAATTACTTTTTAATTGATTGACAGTAAAATAATTATAATTGTAATTTGATTGTAATCCAATTACTTTTAATCAATTTTGCTCAACACTGCCATTAGACATCTAAATTACATCCAATCATCCATTAAAGATACAAAATACAGGTCCATTCAATGTCCTGGAGATTCTGAACTATCCGGAAATGTCTGTTAGACGTTTAAATGTAGACGAAATTTAGACGCGCTTTTTCAATCTCTAATAAATGTAATATGTTAGATCAAAATAAGATTTAGATATGTTCAATATCTGTTAGTCCAATTCTTATATTTATCGGATATTTAACAGACATCTAATATATGTAAAAACAGTGACGTTTGTCGTTCGAATAGATATCTGTAGGATGTTTGTAGAAGTTTAAAGGATCATTTTTGGACTTTTATGGATGTCTCATGGATGTAAGTTACTGTGTGGGTTAGCATAACCGCTTATACAATATCAGCGAAAACTAAACTGACCATTACTGAGATAATTCACGTATGCACGCATTTTATTTTATTTTTAACAGTGGTCTTTAGATAAACGAGATTAAAATTCATCATTCTCTTTTCGTTATTTTGCTAAAAAAATATCGTATAATTTTTATCTTATTTTTTATAGCTGTTAGCTGTGATTTTATCTATAAATGCTACGGTGGAGAAGAGGAGTAACGAATAATAGTAGAAAAATGGTGTAAAGTAATAAAAGAATATAGATTTCTCTGTTGGTCATTTATGTAAATTTTATGTTACGGTAAAAGAAAATAAAAAAAGAATGTTACTCAAAGTTTCAACAATAAGAATTTATATTTTTAGTAACTTTTGGAGTTTAAACCAATTCCATGTACTTATGATACATTATTTGGGAAAATAGAATTACTTAAAGCATTATTAGAAATTTAACACACATTTTTACCACTGTTGTCTTACAGTATTATTATATAATATTTTTCTGCGATTAAATTAAGGAAAAAAATCCTAAACAGTGATGAATATCCTGCGTCAGTGTGCCATCCTTTATAAAGTAATAGTTTTTTTTCTATTTATGCTTGTTTAACTAAAATTCAGCATTTAAGTAGTTAACGATAATTGTTTCATTAAAAAATAGATAACATTAAATTATTTAAAGATCTTTAGTAAACAAATATTGCTACAAAATGCATATCTAAATGAAGTATATCAAATAAACGAAAAAAAAAAAATTAAATATTGATTATTATTATAAATTTATCTAAAACTATATATATATATATATATATATATATGTATATTAACTATATATTAAAGTAAACAAACTACAATTTAGTTTACCTAAGTTTTAATGTGAAATATAAAATCCCTTGTGTTTAAAATTTAGAATATTTAAAAAAATTAAGCCACAGATATGTTGAAAATACTTTTTTACGCTATTGTATCAATTTTATTTCTATTTCAGAATGAGTCATTTTATATCGATACAGTCTTCTCACGTAAAACGAGAAAGTGTTCTCACAAGAAAACTTTGAAATAGACAAATCCCAAATGGATAAATAACGCACTACTTCCTGAAATTAAATGCATATGTTTAACTCAGATTTATGAGATTCTTTAGCAGAATGAAATTGATGTACGTTGTCGTAAAAATACAAAGATGATATTAAAAAATATATAGAATTGGATATTTCTGTTTAGTCTTTTAAATTATTATAAACTTTAATTTTAATACTTTAATTTAAATTAAAAATACTTTAAAATGGTTGATTTTACAAGCACAATACATCATTTTTGGATAAGCAATAACTTAATAAAACTACCTTACATCATTTTACTTGTCATATTTTCTTTACACTAACAAATATTTCAGCAGAATACTACTGGTAATAATTTACCTTAAGTCTTATGTTAAGAGAAAAATAAACCGAGATGTTAAAAAAAAAAAAAAAAAAAAAAAATCATGCATTTTATTACTAATACTAATTTCACCAAATCATGACGATAATATATTTGTGTCTTAGAATGCTTTTTCTAAAGTAGAGACATTAATCTGTAACTGTCCTTGAGAAATTGAAGAATAAAAATTGATAAAATCGCAAAAGAAAGAAAAAAAAGAAAAAAATTAACCGCGATTATTTACATTTAACTAAAATTATTGTAAATTTATTGAGACTCTGGCTAAATATTTCAGTATTTTTTTTAATAATTTTTCACATTGTAACAATAATACAATAATACATTTAAACGTTTACCAACAAGACTAAAAAATGTTAAAATTCTTCTTCTTCTTTTTATTATTATTATTATTATTTACGTTTGTTTGGTTGTTTGTAAACAAAAAAAAAAATGAAAAAAAAAAAAAAAAAAAAAAATAGCATAATGTTTTATATTTTTACCTAATAAGGGTGTTTAATCTTCATTACACATTTTAAACAAATTTTCTATCTAATAGAAATTTGAATTATTTGAATGAGATGAACTTAAAGCTATTTGAAAGTTCGCTTTAGAATTAGAGTAACCATTCTGTAAGAATCATACTAAATCATGCTAATAATAAGTAATCAAAAATTGTCGAACGTAGGTCAAGGCATGTGTATTTTTAATAGGCCATAGATTTATTACATTTGAAAAATTTTAAATTTACGTGTGCGTGTGTGTGTGTGAAACAAATTGTCAAGGGATGTTAATAAAGAGTTTTATTGAAGTAAAACATTAGCAACTAACCAATAAAATAAATAAAATTCGACTATTCCATTGTCATTTAAATTATACCTTATAAAGCTCAGGATATAGGTTGGGGTACTTTCTGGGCGCATCCGCCCTTTCATAAGGAACCATCAGTGTGGTTCGCTGCCGTCGAAACTTTTCTTGATTCCTCTGCTGTTGACTCTTCGAAAGATGGCGCCACAATCGATCTAAATCTGTTCGTGACTCGTGCCCTTTACAAACTGATTGATTAGTGACTATGTCTATGGTTTCACGATAATACGCGTAACCCGGGTTATTATGATTGGCGATTTTGCGAGTTTCGTTAAAGTTTATATCAATGTCATTTTCCTGATTAACTTTGGAGTGGTCAGTAAATTTTCCATATTTAATATCGCTGTCGTGTTGTCTGATTCAAGTGAATATTTTTTATTTTGGTGACCCCGATATAGCAACCTGCTTTTTTATCTAAATAATTAAAAGGAATTTGATATATTCCTGACAACACAACAGCGAAATTAAATATGGGAAATTAATTACTGCCCTCACCAAAGTTAATCATAAAAATAACATCGATAAAAACTTTAACGAAACTTGCAAAATCGCCAATTATAATAACCCGAATTACGTGTATTATCGTGAAACCATAGAAATAATCAGTAACCAATCAGCTTGTAACGGGCACGAGTCGAGAGCAGATTTAGGTAGATTGTGGTGTCATCTTTTAAAAAGTCAACAACAGAGGAATCAAGAAAGTTTCGAAAGCAGCGGACCACACTGATGGTTGTGGATGAAAGGGCGGAACCGCCCAGAAAATACTTCAACCTATATCCTGAGCTTTATAAGGTATAACTTTAATTATAATTAAATATGCTCTGAGTAAAATTAAATTTAAATTTAAGTATTTATTCTATTGTCTTTCATTTTTAAATGTACTTTAACAAAATCCAAAATAAATATAAATAAATAAAATAAATAAATGTAGTAATTAATTTAAACCGACGGAATTTAGGAAAATAAATTATCTACATTATTAATTTTATTGATTAAAATTTTAAAATCACAAATTAAATTATGCTTGAAAATAACTAAGTCAAATATACATTGATAATACATTAATAGCCACTGCCCAAGCATTTGCATTGGTTATCGATACAAGAAAAATGTGGTTTCCTTAGAAACCAAGCCAAAATACTCATTTTAAGTGATGGATAACGAATGTTGGTGGGGTAGCGACGACAATGAGAGGGTGTAAACCGCGATATAAATCTGAATATTACATTGTTTATAAATTCACCATAATTATTGTAAAAGTCATTTCAGATATCACTGTTCTGAAAAAAAAAAAAAAAAAAAAAAAAAAAAAATCGAGATCTGATACCATTCTTGCAGATTATTATGTAAAATGAACTCCTGAATCCGAATATGACCGCCATATTGCCCAATCACCCACCGTTTTCCAGATACCTCCCTCATTTTTATCATTGTTTGGTAATTTTATACCCATCAGTTTGATTTGGCGAGGAAGATTATTTTAACCGTTAAATGTCTCCTGACCTGAGGAGCTACATAGGTAGAAAGTTCTAAAACACGAACATTTGTAGTAAGGAGGAAATTTGAGGGGATCTGTGCCCAGAAAACAAAAGAAAATCAATAAAAACATTCAGTTTATGTTTCTATTTTTTTTTCTAAATATTTCTCTTATTTTTTACATATTCCAGCTTTCAGTTTGCCATTTTCTTATCAAAACACCTCAAACAATAAAAATTATACAGTGGAATTATTTTTCAAAATGTTGGTGAGTGGAGTAAAGTCTCAAAGCCCTCGGAAGTACGTTTGACTGAATAACTGTACGACGTTTGCTTTCAATAACTCTCACGTTAAATCTTTTGGGCAGTAAAACATTAACAGTAATATATCCTCCTTTGACACGTGTTAAAGATCACCACACAAGATCACCACCGTCGAGAACACCATAAAGTTCACTCTCTTGTCGCAAAACGTTTACTAAATGTAGATAACCACTGATGAATACAATGATATGAGCGTTGACCTATAACACGTGTCAAAGCAGGAGATTTTACTGTTCATGTTTTACTGCCAAAAACATTTAACGTGGGAGTTATTGAAAGCAAACGTCGTACAGCGAATAAGCTAAACTTTCTTCCGAGGGCATTGAGACTTTACTTCATTTACCAACATTTTGAAAAAAAAAAAAAAAAAAAAAAAATCACTGCATAATTTTTATTATTTGGGGTGTTTTGGAAAACAAAATGGCAAAATGAAAGTGCGAATATGTAAAATATGAGAGAAATATTGCGAAAAAAAAAAAAAAAAAAGAAAGAAGAGAAACAGAAACTGATTGTTTTTATTGATTTTCTTTTGTTTTCTGGGCACAAATCCCCTCAAATTTCCTCCTTACTACAAGTGTCCGTGTTTTAGAACTTTTTACCTCTGTAGCTCCTCAGGTCAGAAGACATTTAACGGTTAAAACAATCATCATTCCTCTCCAAATCAACCTGATGGGTATAAAATTACCAAACAATAATAAAAATGTGGAAGGAGGTGTATCTAGAAAATGGTGTGTGATTGGGCAATATGCTGGTCATATTTGATTTCAGGAAGTCATTTTACATAAGAATACGCTGAAATGGTGTCAGAGGCAATTTTCATGCCGAACTGTGTTTTCTGACGGGCAAGTTTGCTGACAGTATGCTTGCAGTATAGATGATAAGGATCTTCTGCATTTGGAAATCGCTTTACAGTCCGAAACACATACACTGCAATAAATAACTGAAAAAAAAAAAAAAAAAAAAAAAAAAAAAGAAGAAGAAGTATAATACGAGTAGATATCTTTTTTCTTCTGTTTTATTTAAAGGGAAGTACCATGTTTCGTATTTAAAAGTCGGAACTCGCAATATCAAATTACACACTTTTTTTTTTTTTTTTTTTTTTTTTTTTTTTACGGGACTTTCTCATGTTAATATTTTAAAATTACATTTTTAGCGGAAATTGATGTCATTGTACTTATCTGGCATTTATGCTATCAAAAAAAAAAAAAAAAATACTAATACTAATAATAATAATAATAATAAAATAATAATAATAAAATAATAATAATAATAATAATAAAACGGAAATGAAAGATTTTACTTTTTATACTTATTTATTTATATATTTTTTTTATTTTATGTGTGGACCACGTTTTGTTAACTTAATCTGAACACATCTTAGTTTTAAATGCTTAATTATTCCACTTCATACGAAAATACGATCATCAATATCACAGAATCCGAAAAGAGTCTTCATTCAAATCGCTATAAATATTCAATCTGCCTTCTGAGGAGCTCCATAAAAGATATCCTAAATTTGAACACTTTAAGTAAATTCTTTTTAAATTATGTTTTTTTTTTTTTTTTTTTTTTTTTTTTTTTTTTTGTTATAACCTTACATATGTTGGTTTTTTCATAATTTTGAATGCCGTATATTTTTAAACATGGTTTCTTTCGACAAAAGTAAATAAATTTTAAATAAATTATATTTATAATATTTAATTTCAGAAAATTTCCTTATCTTTAAAATTAATTTTTATATGTTATTTTATCTATTATTTATAATTATATATAGTGTTTTGCATATTTAAAGAAATTATAGTAACACATTATTTTAAATATAAAAAAGAATGTGTTAAAGCACATTCTATGTCCTTATTTATATGTTCTTAAGATGTTTTCTTTATATGATCTTAAGATATACACAGTTAAATTGATATTTAGACCAAATGAAACATGGCCAAAAAAAAAAAAAAAATCGAGTCATTGACAAGGCAGCAAACATAAATTTTCCTTCACTATAAATTTTCTCCAGAGAATCAAACATTTTTTTAAACATATCATAAAATAACGCGTAAAGTTCAACGGAAAAAGTTTTTTCTAGGAAGAAGAGGTTTCTGCAAACGCTAACATACGTACTTTGGAAATACTTTTTTTTTTTTTTTTCAGTGGGAAAATACATACATATAAATGACGATGTTTAGTATCTATATGTTAAAATGAAGAGATAAAATACTTTCCCTGCTACTTTTGATATGCTCATTATTGGTAAAGTACTGGATATGCTTCGCAAAGTAAAATTTCTTTGCTAAAGGTATTTTTAAATGCAACATTTTCAGTTTTCAGTTTTCAGTTTTTTTTTTTTTTTTTTATCGAGTTATAGGAAATAGTATTTACTTTGCATATTTAACATAGAAATTCAGGAAATAAATTGTAATTATTTTCTAATATATATAATTAGCTTTACCTCTGTACCTACAATTTAATATCTTTACTTGATAAGAAAATTAAAATTAATAACAAAATATTTTTGTTTTATTCTTTAAAAAGCTTTTATTAGGTTTTAAAATTAAGTTATTATTAATAATAATAATAATAATAATAATAATACAATTGGTTTAATTAGATATGTTTGTAAAAGGTCAATTGTATACATTGGTATTATTAAATAATAGCTATTTACAAGGTATTTAAATTGTTCTACTGGGTGATTGTTTAAAACAAACTTACCAATCTTAATATTATTCCATTTTTAGCAAGTGTATAATGCATTTTACAGGCAAAAACTAGATTAATATATGTATATTTATTATGCATTTATTATATTATAAATTAATTTTTTAAGTATGAAATTATTTGTTTATTTATTTATTTTACTATACTTTTCTGTATATGAATACAATATTATCGTGTTTTACAAGCTTAAGGGTGTATAAATATTTGTGTATTTGAAACACTAGGGGGCTCTGCCCCCTGCTCGCTCCGCTCACCAACCACCGACTCATTTTGCTTATTAGCACATGCAGGGCTCTGCCCGCCTATTCGCTGCTTTCTTTCACTGAAAAGGAATATTAATAGTGCATATTACAAGACAAAAGCAGAAAGTTATTATGGAAATCATCATATTCAATGTCAAATTGAAATATATAATATTTATATTATTTTTTAATAGAAAGAAATTCATAATATCTATATCATTTTGCATTACAGCTTTAGTATATCATCCTTTTGTATTTCTTTTTACAACCTTAGATCCAGACCGCGGTACCCCAGTCGGAAGAGCGTCGAGCTGGTAATTGGAAGATTGTGGATTCGGTTCTAGAGTTCCGGTCGTTAGAGAGAGTTTTGTCTCGAGTTTTGTCGGCCAAAGACCGCCGTGGTTGGTGCATGTAAAATATGTCTTGGCTGCAATATCCTCCATGTTCCCATCAAAATGACATCGCTGGGGATCACCGAAGCGGGGGAGCCATCCCCTCTGTGTAGGACCAAAACTGTGGTGGCATGTCTCCGGAATATCCGTAGGGACGCGTAACAGACCGTCGCTAATTTTCCATAAAGCAGTAATGGTGCGACTTCAAATACAACCTACCTAATTACTTACCTACTTACAACCATGGATCATATTTTAATTTTCTCGTGTAAGAAAAATAATTTTCTAAAAGTAGAGAAAAAAAGTTGATATTTATTTTCTTTCTTTTTTATATCCATGGTTTTGGGCCGCGGTACCCTAGTCGGTAAAGTGCCGAGCACGTAATTGGAAGATTGCCGATTCGATACTTGGTCGGCAAAAGACCGTCGTGTAAAATAATGGTGACTGGTGCACATACAATCTGCCGTGGCCGCAAAGTTATCCATGTTCCCATCCGCACTATACCTCTGGAGATTACTAAAGTGGGGGGAGGGGGGAGCGAATCCCCTCCGTGAAGAATCAAAATTGTGATGGCCTGTGTCTGGAGCATCTCTAGGGGGCATCCCTGACCGTCGAAAATTACCCATAGCACAGTAATGGTGCGACGTTAAATCGAACATACCTACATACCTACCTACCTTCCTAGGTACAACCATGGATCATATTTTAATTTTCCAGTGTAAGATGACTTCATGACAGAAAAACAACGTTACTGGGAGAAACTTTTTTCAAAATGGCAAATAGAGTACATTCATAAACTTGTCCTTTTTAGATAATAACTTCTTTAATTAAAATGATAGAAATTTCTAAGCAGCTGAAATGTCTTACTTAGAGTATCCGGAACACATTGGTCCCTCTCATGATACGAAGGACCCTACCCTCCACTAGAAGATACTGTCGCAGACAAAAAAAAAAAAAAAATGATGCCAGTGACAGTAACTTTTTTTTTTAATATACAGAGAAAATCTTTATTTGTTTATTTTTTCTTAAAATATTTCTATTTTTTTTTTTTTTTTTTTTTTTTTTTTTTATTTTTTTTTAAAGATCGCATAAAAAAATTGGAGAAACTATATATCAATAGTATACATATATAACAAAAAAAAAAAAAAAAAAAAAAACAGTGATTTTTGTTTTACATGCAAATGATCTATATACTATAAATACAATATTAATGTGTTATATAATATAAGGAAGTATAATTATTTGTATATTTAAAATATCGTCTTTTTTTTTTTTTTGCATAAATATTTTTTTCACATCTTCTGAAAATTATAATACATAGCTCTTCTTTATTCTAAGTTAAATTACACAATTTAGGTATTAGTATTGTTTTAAAAGAATTGTATTCACAAAAGTCTAATCTTTCTTAAAATCTAAAAATATAGGCATGCAATATATCTTAAATAAGAATCCTAACTTATAAAAATAATCATGAAATAATCATGCAGCATAAAATAATCGTGGAATGTGCTTTTTATTATGTTCGTTTAAAAGGGTGCATGGGTTTCATAAACTAAAAAAAAAAAAATAAAAAAAAAAAAAAAAAAGAAAGCAAATTTTTTCTGTTTTTTTTTATTTTACATAATAAATATTTTTCTATTTAAATTTTTGAGCATATAAAAGAGCAACATATAAACAACGTATTATAAAAATTTGATTAAAAATTTTGAAAATTCAGCCGGTGAGCTTTTGTCTCCTGACACCCTGCAAAAAATCGGAGGACACGTGTTCTTAAAAACCGAAGCACAGAACTCATTGAAATTTCGCACACTTCTTGGCTAGTGTAGAACAAATTACGCTGCTCTGAAAAAAAACAAAAAAAGTTTTGTGAGGTCTGATACCATTCTTGCTGATTCTTACGTAAAATGATCTTCTGAATCCGAATGTGACTCCCATTTTGCCAAGTCACCCACAGTTTTTAAGACACACCACCCCCGCCCTCAATTTCTTTCCCTGTTCGATAATTTTATCACCATGAATTTGATTTGAAGAATTAGAAATAATTAATTTAACACAAAAAAACATTAGAATATAAAGTTTAAAAAATAACATTAATAACAGATTAATATATATATATATATATATATATATATATATATATATACGATATGTAATACATAATTCTAGTGGCAAATCTCCCCCAAAATTTTCCCCTCGTCGCAAATGTTCAGGTTTTAGAAATTTTCAACTCTCTAGCCCCTCAGAAGATATTTAACGGTTAACATAATCCTCTCCCCTCCTAAAAATCAAATTTATAGCCATAAAATCACACAAAAAAAGATAAAAATAGGGATCCATTCCTACAAAACGGTTGGTGATAGGGCAAAATGGGCGTCAAGAGTTCATTTTACATAAGAATATGCTGAAATGGTGTCAGAGGCAATTATCATGCCCAGCAGTGTTATTTAATGAAAAATTAAAATTTGAAATTGTGGCAGAATTATGTCCAAAAACAATATAGTTTTCTGTATATTTTATCTCACATATAGATTATAAAATTAGTTGTAAAAAAAAAAAAAAAAAAAAAAAAAAAAAAGATAGAAAAATCCTTCGATCAAGCATTTTTCAATTATATTTTGAAGAAGTCTGGAAAATTGCAATAAGATTAATGCTTTATATTTTGAGAAATCCTGTACATTTTTTTTTTTTTTTTTTTTTTTTTTTTTTAATATTATCAGAAAACCAGGACTCCCAGGATGAGTTTTGCAAAAGTACTAACGAATATTTATACAATACTGTTTAAATGTTGCTCTTTTATGTATTCAAAATTTTTAATTAATTTTTAAAAAATTAATTTATTATATTAAAAAAGTAAATAGATTATCATTTTTTTTTCCTTTTGCCCATTGAAACAAATGTAACACTTTATCTAAATCGAACTCTTCAAATAAAAAAAAAAAAATCATGCATGTAATTTACAGTTTCTTTGAATGTAAATTTGAAAAGTATTTTTAAAATAAAAAGATAATAATCAATTAATATATATATATATATATATATATATATATTATTATTATTATTATTATTATTATTATATTTTTAATGGGAATTTCACACATATATATTTTGCATTTTTAAATTCAAAGCTATAAACAATTTAACAATAAAGTAATTAAATTTGAAGGTATATGTATTAAAATGAGTTTAATACTGCTAGATAGTACAATATATTGTTCTACAAATGGGTATATGTGCATCAGAAACTAACATTTCGCTATCTTAATGTATTATAGAGAATAAGGGGGTATCTGTCTCTCTGAGTGGTTGTCTCATATATTAGCTTGTCATTTACTGATTGCTCCGAGTGCCAGCTATTTAGCGCATCATTCACCGCTGTAAATTACAAAATGGAATATACTTCTCTCTCACACACTCCATTTCTGCTTGTGCATATTCACACTAAAATGCCATAAAATGTTAATCTAATGCACTATTTTATATTATAACAATTGATACTGAATAGAAAAAAAATATATATATATATAGGCTTTCGAAAAAAAAAAAAAAAAAAAAATATATATATATATATATAACACTTGCATTGTCATTTTACTTTTCCTTAAATTTAAATTAAAACAAATTTACTCTTTGCAGACTACACATAAAAGCATTGAATTGGTAACAATTATAATAATAATGTTTTTAGTGTTACTAATGAATGAAGAAAAGCATGGCATTATAGATGACTTTGTCTACATATCTGCTTTCTCTGATATGCTGTTAGATATTTTAAAATAATGAAAAAGAAGAATCCGATATTTATTTTACTGTCACCAAGACTTTTATACTGCGTGTTTAATGTATATATATATATATAGATTGAAAACCAATTTTATAGAACCATTGGTTCAAAATCATCATTCTTTTACATCGTGTCATAATATAAATAAAAAAAGCTTTTATTACATTCAAATTAACCCGGGAGGACGGGCGCGGGGTGTTTTGACAGCCCATGCTCTAAAATATTTATCTGCTGTCTCTCCCTATAAACAGAAGTAGCCGGGTCCTTCAGTACCTGCCTCCTAGGTCATCCGCCGTGCGGAGCGTATGAAAACGGCAAATTCAGACTATTTTTCATTCCTATATAACACTCAGAAATTGAAGCTATATGTAAAAACTGCGAAAAATCTAAAGTTTCTGCTCCATGTACACCCTAATTATTAAGAAAATTAATGTCTCAATATTCTTATCCACAGTAATGTATTATTTTTATCTTAATAAATATTGTTAAAAAAAATAATTAAGTGGCGCATGGGAAAAATTAAGTTTTTCGGACAAGGAGGAAAAAGTTGAGTTCTTTTAATTTATTTTCTATTAATTTTTAAAGTTAACGATAATTTAACATTCAAGTCACTTATTTTCAAGAGAAATAGTGTAATTATCATGAATTTCATTAACACATTGAATTCTAAGGTTTTTTTTTCGTAATTATGTTATTTAATATATTTGGGGTGCGCTGACACCCCACGCCCGTCCTCACGTTACATTTCACGGCGCCCGTTCTGCCGGGTTGAAATTACCGGATTATACGAATGTCATAGAAAAAATAAAGGTATATTAATTAAAAAAATACTGTCTGTAGCTCTATGCATGTTTCACTAAAATGTACATAAATGTATGGGATTTTTTTTTTTTTTTTTTTTTTTTTTTTTTTTACATATATAAGAAAAGGTATTAGATACACATTTCCACCAACATACCGTTGAATATTCGCAGTATCTTCTCAAGTTTTAAACACACCCGCTTGATCAAATAACGCTATGTCTCCAATACTGATGTTTTTTTTTTTTTTTTTTTTTTAAGTATAATTTACATTGTGCAAAGTCTAAAGGGTAGTCTAAAGAATTGCAGCCATCACATTGATAGTCCAATTTGTGTTATTTAATGTACTTCACCACAGTCTGAAGATAAACTGTGGCTGCATAGATGCATGCGATTTCTCTCTTAACCAGAAAACTGTGACGGCACAATGAATTTAAAGTAACGCTGTAAATTTACAGTAACTATAAACTTTTGACACTAAATTAATCTTTATTTTAATTATTTATTTTTTAACTCCTAACAAATAAAAAAATCCATACGACATGAATAGATATTGATAATACAATAACAGTATATTTTCATTTTGTTTAAAATTGTTTTAATGTAAAAAAAAGATACAGCTGACTTGCGATTTTTGATATCTGCACTCCGGAAATAAAGGGCACCACGTTATTATTATTATTATTATTTTTTTTTTTTTTTGTGTGTGTGTGTGTGTGAAAATAATTAGATATATTACTGATTATAATACTGACACGATTTTTTTGCTTTATTATATTAGTACATTATGTCATATGTCAAAGTATCACAAAACGAATACTAATAGTTGCAATATAGTGCATTTAAACATACATTTAAAAGTTGAAAAACAACATTCAAGTTGATCTCCTAAAAAATTGCATGTGTGTGAAGGCTCCGAGTAAATTTATAGCAATAAAATAATTTTTAAATATAAAAGTACGTATTAAATGCAAAATTTATAAACGCAGAAACTTTTTTGAGAATGTAGTTGAATGTAACAATTATAACAACTTCTGTACCTCTCATTATAATTAATCTAAACGATAAATTTTTAGAAAATAAGTAAAAATTACAACTTTAAAATATTATTTCACGATTACATATTCAATAAAATTAGCCAGTAATAGCTAACATGTAATATCATCATTAAATATGGTAACAATTAAAATGTCTTGGATGTTTTCAAATATCTATTATTATTATTATTTTATTAATCGAACAATTATAAGAGAAGAAATAAAAAATTACTTGCAACAAAAATATAATTATTGAATTGAAGTTAATATATCTCATGGTATGAAAACTATATGTTATTTTATGAGTGTTCCTTAATATGTATTTAATAGTCAATATATCTGAAATTGATTGCATACATTTAATGCAAATGTGTATTAGAATATGGCTTTTGTAATCTTAACATATCACAGATGATATCAGGTTATAAATCTCTGAGATTATCTTTCGTAATATGGCTTGCTATTTCATCGTTGATACAAAATATCTAATCCTTACTGAAATATTAATAACTCTGCCGTATAAATAAGTTTTGTAATTTTTTTATCAGAATAATTAATCGAAATTATTATTACACAAAATCATTTTCTCTTTCCATCACATATTTAAATATTTTTCAAATTTAGTAAAAAATAGAAAATAATCTGGTGTGTCCCACACACGACTTTCTCTTACCCTGAAATTTATTGCTATATACAGATTGGAGATTAAGGGGTGATATAACAAGTAATGTTATGCAAACCTATGTTAAAACAATTCAAATTAGGCTTCGAAGCAGCTTTATTTTACAGGCAATTTGTGTGTGAGGGGGGCTGCCGCCCCCTCAACCTCCCGTGTCACTACTGTCCTTACATTTATACAGAATTCGAATCTGTTATGAAATTCAAAAGTTCATTTTTAATTAATAGAACAACTTCCACAACAACATTCCTTGAAACTTACCAATCTTGATCAAACTTTTCTAGTAACAAACACATTAACTTAAAAATACAACATTTGGATCGCCTGAAATTATTTATAATTAACGTGTTATAACATACACAGACAAAGGTCAAACGTTAAAGGCTCCGGTATTCAAGAAGCCTCAAAATGTCTAAATATACAAAAAAGCAAGCGATGGATATTTAGCTTTAAAAATATATATATTATTTACCATATGGCTATGAGGAATTAATTTCAATACTTGAGCAGCTTTCCTGCACATGGTAAAATATTGCAGTAAAGCACTTCCACTAACAATAAAAAAGAATGTTATGGCTTAAATATTGGCAGCCCTGTATATTTTCTAAATATTATGTACACATAACGTGGACGACATAAATATAATCCTACATTAATAACACACGGTGCCACCAGAAGTACACTTCAATCAATTTTCAAGTATTGTCGTACTATAATCTTGTTCTTTTGTGTAGCTCTGTAATAGAACAGAGAATAATCTCTATACCATATTCTACTCGAAACATGTTTTTACGTATGTAAAATATACATATTCGTTTCATTCGGTTTAGTTCAGTCTATAGATGTTAAACTCTACTTATCTGCAATTTTCCCCATAGACGTATTGTATTTGAATAATCTTGGGTGTCCCTGTACGTGTACACGGACATTTTCTTCATCTCAACGAAAAGATTTAGTGTAACACGCCTATATCATACACATTTATAAAACCAAGTTTGTACTTACTATTACTTTTGGACTTACTATTACATTTGGACTTAGTATTACGTTTGGACTTACTATTACTACGTACTTTATTTTTGAGATATGCTGATAACAGAGATCACACCTGATAACAGAGATGACACCAATCGTAGTTTTATTTAATGTAATAATTGCTTCCTGTTATACACATCAGTCAGTTTATGTGCCCTTCACACACACACACACACACAGACCAACCGCAAAAAAAAATATTTTTTTGTATTTAGGGGACCTCGAAACGTGTAAATAAAATAAAAATTCAATTTTAAAAATTTAACCCAAAAACAATACTTTCTGTACCTTATGGGTAAGAGAAAGTAAAAATCCTTGTTTAGATGATAGATTTAATTAAGTTATAATTTTTATGTAAACTGTTATATTTAATTGTGATTCTCATTTTTAATTTCTTTTACCCATATATATGGTAGAGAAAGTATTGCTTTCATATCAATTTTTGAAATGGAGTTTTTGTTAATTTTTCGCGCTTTAAGATCCGCTGAATCCAAATTTCATGTTTTTAGCATTTGGTCTGCATGTGTATGTGTGTCTGTCTGCCTATGTGCCTGTTATCAGAACATCTTAAGAACAAATTGTAGCAAGGAATTCAAACTCGATATGCTAAATCTGTTTCATATAATAATGCTATACTAAACTTTTTGTTGAGATCAAGTTCGTATACAGGGACATCCAAGAGATCTTAAATATATTACGTCTATGGGGGAAATTTCTAGTAAGTACAGTGTAACACCTACAGGCTTGCCTGAACTAAATGGAATGAACACTTATACATATATATATATATACATAAAAGCATGTATATTGTAGACTGTGGTATGGAAATCATTCGCCATTCGTTTACAGGGCTACACAGAGTATTTAGATATGACGGTGTTATACTTGGAAATTGCTAGAAATGTATTTCATTTTGTGTTAGGTGTTTTTCTTATAAAATTAAACTTAAGTACACAATGTGATATAAAAATAGTTCATAGGCAACATACACGACTTTCCAAAGGCAAACTGAACGTCCTTTTCTATTAAATGTAATTGTTGAAAATGCTTTGCTACATTTTACTATGTCGACGAACACTGCTGAGTAAGGAATTTTTTTTCCATACCATTCTGTAAATAAAGTATTTTTTTTTTTAAATTCTACTTTCAATTCAAGTTTTTTGAGTAATATCACGTTTTGAGGTGACCTGAATTCTACACAGCACAATTACCAATCACTTTTTTATGAAAGAATAGAATGAAAAACTCCTGTCGTAATAAACTAAATTTCGTTTTTAGAAAATTTTATACTTATTATTTAGAAAACAAAAATAGGCTTTGGTTTATTATTTACCATTCTTCCTCTTCTGATTACATTAAATAATTAATGTTAATTTGATTTTTGAGTGCAAAAAGTTTATTTGTAAGAGAAATTAATCCTTTTTTTATACAGAAAATAAACTCACTAAGCTCCTTCAAGCAGAAAAAAAAAACCGAGCGAATTCAAAAGTTTAATTGAGACATACGGTAAAATTCTTATCTGTAATTGAAACGTTAATTATTTAAAATATATGTATTATTTAACTGCTTCTAATATATATAAAATAAATAGAAAATAATCTTATATCATAGTGTAAAATGTATTGTATTATAAATCTGTAAAACATATTCTATAAATATATAAGAACTTCCTCCAAAAAAAATCCTTTTAATTGATAAAAATATGCAGTTGGAATTAAGTAATTATATCTAAAATTAAATGTAAACTGCTTATGGGTTAAAGGTATTAACACGAATAATACAATTGAAGTGGGTAGATTTATCATTACTTTTCGGATGTCAAAAGTGATTTTATAGAAGAATAAATACAACAAATGTTGTGTAAGTACCAATATATCCAACTTATTCGCATAAATTTGAAAGTAATTCTTCATTAAGCTTTCGTTTGTATCATTCAACTATTAATTCTTCATATAGATTAATTGAGATTAAAATCAGTGTATCCAAAACAATACTTTCAATTCGAACTAAGCTTCTTTCATTAATTCTTCGGAATTATTTTTTGAAGAAATCGTACAAAAGAGACTTTAAGCTTGGATTGTTATTTTGGAAAAAAAAATAATGTAAGAAGATTTCGTACAAGTAATAAAGAAATGCCTGTTTTCTGATTAATATTTTTTCCTCTAATAATACATAATTTTTTGTTTCATAGAGTTATTAAGTTTAATAAAGAAAGCATTTTTTTTTTCTGATGTGAACACAATTTAATAAGTTTACGTATAACGTGGTATTTTGATATTTAATTCAATATTTATATAAAAGGGTAGGTGCAGAAACATGTTTTTATTTTTATTTATTTATTATTTATACTTTTGTATTGGCTTATTTTTCTATAAATCTGAATGCTACATAAATTCATTATGAAGACTGAAGGGCACATAAACTGACTAATGTGTATAAAAAGAAACAATTATTACATTAAATAAAACTACGATTGGTGTCATACAATAAACAAATAATATTTACTTGGTTTAGTCTAGAAAATATTTGAGTATAGCAGAATTTTTATCAAAAAATACTAAATATTGTATAACAGAGTATATGCTTATTTAAATACTAATGCTTATCTATTTAATAGTTTTTTTTTCATATCTATTCAATAATACATCTGACTCTATACGTCTAATTTAATATCTGTGTTAAATGCATGCTCTTTCTCTGGTAAATGCTGAGCATGTGTTGTATTATACTCACTTTCGTGCTCTTTTCGAGGAAAATAACAATATTGGTCGTAAACTTACAAACCAGTTCCAAATTCGGTATGAAGTATTTCGATATCTTATGTTATCTAATTATCTTTAATGCTGTACAAATGGTAAAGGCATAATACCATTAAAGAAACAATATAAATCGGGTGTCCCATAAGACTGTAGACATTTTAAAAATTCATAAAAATGAAAGGAATTGGTAGATTTGAACACGATTTACGAAAAAGTTATTCTTGTGAAGGGGGATTTATTATTTATGTTTATATTTTATTTTATATTTTATTTATTTATTTTATTTTATTTTTTATTTTATTTTATTTTTATTTTATTTTATTTTATTTTATTTATTTATTTATTTATTTATTTATGTTTTTTTTTTTTTTTTTTTTTTTTTTGGGGGGGGGGGTGAGAGGTAAGTAATATGCAAATCAGAAGAGTTTAACGATTAGCATAAATTATTTAGTATTTTGCTTCTTAATTGCGCATACATGAAGTTTTAATTGCGATATCGTCTTGGTGGTTGAAGCGTTATCGATGAAGTTGTTTTACTTCAGGTAAGAACCACCGACTGTAGCTTCAGTTAGCGGTGTTCTAACTTTGCATAGGTGCTGTTTCTAACTGTAATATGTGACAATGACGGTCACATAGAATAGATCTAAATGACTGTAAACATTTCCATGACAATAAATATAGTTTTTCATAGATATGTGTGATTTTCTCAGATACAGCGTCCTCTACTTTAAGCTGTTATTTATTTCTTAACCCCCCCTTCCCCCCCCCCCCAAAAAAAAAAAAAAAAAAAAAAAAAAAAAAAATCCACTTTCACGAGAAAAGCTGTTTCGGAAACCGAGTTCAATTCTGTCATTTCCTTCAATTTTTATGAATTTTTAAAATGTCTACAGACTTATGAGACACCCGGTATATTCTTGGGCCGCGGTAGCCCAGTCGGTAGAGCGCCGGCGTCGTAATTGGAAGATTGCAGATCCGGTACTCGAGCCGGCCAAAGACCGTCGTGTACACTAATGGTGGCTGGTGCACGCAAAATCTGTCGTGGCCGCAGTACTTCATGTTCCCATCAAAAATTATACCTCTGGGGGTCACCGAAGCGAGAGAGCCATCCCTTCCATGGAGGATCAAAATTGCGATGGCATGTCTCCGGACCACATCTAGTGGTGTGTCCCAGACCGTCGCTAATTGTCTATCTGCGCAGCACTAGTGCGACGCAAATCTCAACCATCCAGCCACCCATCCCGTTATATTCTTATTTTTAGTATATTATAAACACTAAGCCATAAAATGCATTTTATTTCCTTGAATCTTAACATTATTTTCCAAAATGTAAGTTAATTAAACAGATTAATTTTACAACTTCTGCACAATATCCATAAACACGGGAATAATATATGACCACAAACATTTAATTCTGGCATAACATTTGGAAATTTTGGAAACAAGAGAAACTATCGTAAGTAAACATAACGCAATAAAAATTATTCTAGCTATTTTCTTAAACAGTAGAATTTAAGGCATTTATAATTTTAACATTAATTTCATGTTTTTATATATAGTTCACGTCGACGGTAATTTTTAGAAGAAGATATGACCACATCTGTAAAAATATTACCGATGAATGTGTGGTATATTTTATTGAAATTCTGGATAGAAATATAATTAAACACTACATATTGTTTCTTTTTAAGAAACAAAACATGTTCTTTCAGGCGCTGTTTTTAAAAGTATATGATACATTTTAATTTTTAATAGCAAAACTAAACGATTATAATTTGAAAAATTATACAAAAAAATCACCCAAAATGACATCGTCTATAAATTACAAAAAAATATTCATTCTCTTAAATTTTCGCGAAAAGGAAAAAATAGAAGAAACGTATATTTCTACTTTTTCTTAAAATAAAAATTTTTATAATAATGGCAATAATATTAAAAATAATAGTTATTCTTACGCATTAATTATAAATGTAAAAATGTAAATTTTAAATAGTTCATTTTTTTACCACATTTTTTTTTTTTTTTTGAGATTTTGGGTTTAAATTTTTCTAAAGTGATATTAATTTCCCTAAAGTGATAAATAATTTTTATTGTATCTCCATTCGCTTTTGCAAAATAGATCACTTATCATTAGATTAAAATTATTCTTCGTTTGTTTAATTTTAGTACTTTCTAATTATATTACGCAATGATTTGCATATATATAAATTATTTTACAAATATACATTTATATATATATATATATATATAAAATAATAAAAGAAGATGTCTATCTGTCTGTCTGTGCATCTATAGGTTCAGCCACTACTGAACGCAGGAGTGCGAAATTTGACATACTTGTGCTCCGAAGCCTTCCCGAGGGGCTCCCGAAAACAGAATTTAAACATTTTAATTAGTTCCGGAGATATTAATTAAAATGTAGAATTATGTCTAATCAAAAAGCGATCTCAATGACTGAGAATTCACCTCGATTGCGTAAAAATAGATATTTTAACGGAGTTAAAAGCAGAAAAAGTGGAAAGTAATTTAAAAATATTAGTCCGATCGTTACGAATTTGGTACCAAATGAAAGGGAAAATTTTTCCGAATCTAAGAGTGCAAGCGGCTTATGGATACAATAATTATAATTTTAAAATTAACTAAAGTATCAAATTTAGTTGACAACAGGCAGACGACTGTCTGCGATGAAGAAGGAAATGGTTGTATTCAATTAAGATATCACGTGTTTTATAGTGGGGGGTGGATTGCAATTTTCAAACTTTTTCAAATTTTCATTTATCTTATATTTAAAAAAATATATTTGGCTTAGACAGCTTATAATAAAGCTACTGTTCAATTTTCATGAAAATATATGAATAAACAAAAAAATTACATATTTATATGAGAAAGATTTAGTTTTCTTTCATATTTTGCAATATTTTAAATTCAGATATGCCGTTTAAATTTCATAGTATTTGGTTTTAATGCTCGATAATTCGATTGTGAATATTTTTAAAAGAGTAGAATTATTAGGGAAGGCTTGAGGGAAGGGTGAAAGGGGAAAAAAGCAAAGAGTTACAGCGTTTGAAAATTGGAATATTTAGATTTTAAGGCAAGGTAAATCGATTCCGGATATTTTCGAGTGTAAAATAATTATTAACGATGGAAAGGGGGGAAGGAGAGCGAAGGGGCAAAGATGTAGAAAAGGAACTGGAGTTTCGGAGAAAACAAAGTAATACCCAGAACACAATTATTCTTTAATATTTTGCAGAGTTTCGAATTCCAATTTCTGCTCACATATCGTACTAAGGATTTTTCACTTTATATAGCCAAGAATTATCCAAATCGGACACAAATCTTTTTATAAAAATGTTTATATTAGCTTTGTATCTCAGCTTCTAATTAACATAAACTCATAAGTAATACATAATTTAAAAATATTTGAATTAGAATTGATGAGTATATCTTGCAAATCTCTGCCACCAGAGGAGGCTTTGATATTTTAATAATTCAATATCTAGAATTCTATTTATGCTTAAATTACTAATAACACATCATTTGAAATATTACGGACTTTAAACTGATATAAGCCGTTAAATTCCGTACGGGAATTTCAGAAAAAAACACACAAAAAAGACAGAATACCTTTATTACAATAACTCCAATTCTAGTTATGATGCAGGATTTCGAATTCCGATACTCCGTTCACATTTCTTATTAAGGATTTTTAACACGCAAGTTTCAAAGAAAAACCACGAAAAAATCAGACACAATTTTTCGTATAACAATGCTTTTATTACCTTTGTATCTCAGCTTCTAATTAACATAATTTCATAGGTAAAATATCATTTTAAAAGTCTTTTAAACTGAAATTGAGAAGTACATATTGCAAATATCTGTCGTCAGAGGGCGCTTTGACATTTTAATCATTCAATATCTCCAATTCTGATTATCAGTAAATTACTTATAGGGAGAAGATTGGGAGACCGTAGGCCCCACCGGGTTGCGGATTTGCCACGACCAAAATTTCCAAGGTCCTTTATATAGTGAGCGAACAGGTTTTTTCAAATCATGAAACGTAAAGCGGCGCCTTAGTCGCTACAGAGAGAAAATTTGCTACAGTTAAAATTTTCAAATATATTTGCGGTATGAGCATGGAAGTTGTTGTAAGTTCTAAAACGGGGATAAGGCGCTTCGGGCGCCACCGAAAAGGACTTTGCTAAAGTAAGAATTTTGAAAGATCGTAACACGGTGAGCGAGCAGGCTGTTTCAGATATTGAAACAGGAAGAGGGCGCCGTTGTCGCATCGAGCGGGAATTTACTGCGATTAAATTTTTCAATAAAGCTATTATCACTATATGTCAATAAGCTGTTGTAAGACCTGAAACGGGAAAAGACGCCGCAGGCGCCGCCGAACGTAAAGTCGGATTTTTCAATGATCGCGAACCAGCTGGTCGCCGCAGGACGCTAGTATATATATATATATAGCAAAAAACATTGCCTACTTTTATTATCATTCTCAGGCTACATTAATTAATTATCTGGTAAGCCTGGTAAATCACATATGTTGTATATTTGGGTTTTATCATACAATGTTGTTTAATTTTGACATTATACATACACATATATATATATATGATAAAAATGTATCATCATGAATGTATTTGAATTAAAAGAATTTCTTCAGAAAGGAAAAAAGGTGGCGTTCAAAGAATGTATCTATCTTATATAATATATTTAGAATTTCAAATGAAGAAATGAAAATAAGATTTAACTTGTTAATATAAGAAACAATTTATTTGGCACTAATTCAAATAAAAGAATAAACAAACTGATGTTCCATATCTTTACACCAGGATATAAAATAACTTATGATTACAAACGAAAAATTCATAAACGTACATATCCTAGGCAATGCTCCAGCTGTTGCTCCATTTCCAAAAATTTATTAGATTTCATATTCTTAAAATATGCACTTGGGATTATTTACCGCAAATTTCTATGTAAATATTTCCTTTTTAGTTTATATAAAAATCATTTTTTTTTTTTTTTTTTTCGCAAATAAAGTAACTTTTCTCGATGAAAAACCTTTTTATATGAACGGTTTATTGTATTTTTGTGAAAAGAAAACATATCGTAAAATTTATAAAACTGAATTATTTTTTAAATTTATGTCGGCTGAAAATATACTAAAATATCTCACTACTTTAAATGTTTGAATGCATACATAGAAAATTTTAAACTAACAACATTTATTATTTTCATACGTATAGAGAGGGTTGTTATTATTTTGTGATGCCTACAAATCTAAAGCAATAGAAGTATATATTGGAGATAAATCGCAATATTTAGACATTTTCTGCTGGAATAATGCAGATTTTATTTAGATTGATTATTTATAGTTATATATATATATTTTTTTTTTCTAATAGTTCATGAATAATAAAGAGACGTTATTTATTTAGATAGAGGCTTAATTATTTTATATAAAGTAGGTTGAATAACAGGAATTTATTATTATTATTATTATATGAATCAAGTAACTTATAAACTAATTTAACTAACTTATAACTATCATAACTATCTTAACTATCATAACTTATATCTTCAACTAACTTATAACTATATTAAATAACTTATAAATGATTTCAAAAGAAATCTGAATGCAAAGGGTTTTTTATTATTGTACAAAATAAATGTTATTCAAGACAGAAATGTAAATAGCGTATATAAATTTTATTTATTTATATTATATTTTATATATAAATAAAAGATTTAAGGATTATTACAATAAATAATTACAAGGTAAAAAGATCTTTTTATATACCATGTTTTTAAATTTTCTGTTCAATCATATAAACGCTACCGAAGGCAGCGGGAACCCGGAGCAATCGGATAAATTTTTTAAAAAAATCATTGCTCTCGTGTTTTGAGCTATTATAAAAGTTTCAAATGTCTAGCTAGTTGGGAAGTTAGTGAAAAATAAGCAAAAGCAAACTTTGTACTGGTAACTTTGTACAAAAGCAAACTTTGTACAAAAGCAAACTTTGTACTGGTAACGCTGCCGAAGGCAGCAGGAACCCGAAACATTTGGTTACAAATATTTTAAAAATGCATTTTCACCGTATTCTGAACTATTCTGAAAGTTTCAAATGTCTAGCTAGTCAGGAAGGTAGTTAAATAAATTTTCGTTCGAATCATATAAACGCTGCCGAAGACAGTAGGGACCTGAAACAGTTGACTAAAACTATAAAAAAAAATGTATTGTCACTGTATTCTGAGCTATCCTGAAAGTTTCAAATGTCTAGCTAGTCGAGAGGTTAGGGAAAAATCGATTGCAATCTTTGTACTGATAACGTTCCCGAAGGCAGCAGGAACCCGAAACATTTGGCTAAAGGTATTAAAAAAATGCATTTTTACCGTATTCTGAACTATTCTGAAAGTTTCAAATGTCTAGCTAGTCGGGAAGTTTGTTAAGTAAATTGTCGTTCGAATCATATAAACGCTGCCGAAGGCAGTAGGGACCTGAAACAGTTGACTAAAAGTATAAAAAAATTGCATTGTCACTGTATTCTGAGCTATCCTGAAGTTTTCAAATGTCTAGCTAGTCGAGAAGTTAGTGAAAAATCGATTACAAGCTTTGTACTGGTAACGCTGCCGAAGGCAGCAGGAACCCGGAGTAGTTGGTTAAAAATATTTAAAAAATGCATTTTCACTGTGTTCTGAACTATTCTGAAAGTTTTCAATGTCTATCTAGTCGGGAAGTTAGTTAAATAAATTTTCTGTTGAATCATATAAACGCTGCCGAAGGCAGTGGGGACCTGAAACAGTTGACTAAAAGTATTAAAAAAATGTATTGTCACCGTGTTTTGAGCTATCCTGAAAGTTTCAAATGTCTAGCTAGTCGGAAAGTTAGGAAAAAAATCGATTGCAACCTTTGTACTGATAACGCTGCCGAAGGCAGCGGGAACCCGAAACAGTTGGTTAAAGGTCTTAAAAATATGCATTTTAACCTTATTCTGAACTATTCTGAAAGTTTCAAATGTCTAGCTAGTCGGGAAGTTAGTTAAATAAATTCTCTGCCGAATCATATAAACGCTGCCGAAGGCAGCGGAACTTGAAGCAGTTGACTAAAATTATTAGAAAAATGTATTGTCACCGTGTTGTGAGCTGTCCTGAAAATTTCAATTATCTAGCTAGTCGGGAAGTTAGTTAAAAATCGATTGCAAGATTTGTCCCTGACAAACACACAAACACACAAGAATCGAAGTTAATAAAAACATGGTAAAATACATTAAAGTAGCGAATTCAGTTATTAATGAAATTGCTCATTTGTCGATAAGTCGGGATTATTATATTTTCTTATTAGAAAAGCTATGTTGGCTGCTTGTTATGTGTTACTCTATGAGTTTGATGTCCGAATGGCATGTGGATAAATACTATTTTTCTATTTTGTACATTTTTTTCCAAAATCTTTCGATCTCTGTGATCTCAGAAAGACATGCTACCTGACATGTGAATCCTTCTATTTTTGAACATTGTCAATTCGAATTCTCATTTCCAGTTATCTTTTTTCATATTTTTATAAAATCTTTGGTTTCCGTTTAATAACTTTTTTGAATATCGCATGATAAAAATCATGATAAAAATCGCGTGATATGTTATGGCCCTAATTGAAAACTTTAGCGTAAGCAATTTTAAATGCATTTTTATATTAATTGATATACTATAAAGGAAAATCTTTGAAGAAATGATTGCTAACATTTAAATTGAATTAAAAAACATTAATTTGAGTGCTGTTGGTATTAATAATGTATCTAATTATATCTAAATTTTATAAAGTTTTTCAATTCTTCACTTTATATATACTAGCATGATTTGCCCACTTCGCTGGGCACTATAATTAAATTTATCATTAATATCTTAAATTAATTATTTCTTTTTTAAT
Source organism: Salticus scenicus (assembly GCA_963930645.1). NCBI lineage: Eukaryota > Metazoa > Arthropoda > Arachnida > Araneae > Salticidae > Salticus > Salticus scenicus. The sequence continues at coordinate 205,108,522 of OZ005650.1, read as the reverse complement.
TGAATAACTGAAACGTTTAAATAAATGTATTTCCATTGGCGACTATTTTCGTCACAGTTTTAGTATGGGATCGCCTTGAAAATATCAAACATTTTTTTTTTTCACATCTCGAATCTGTGTAACAAAACTATTATTAAAACGAATATTCTCGAAAACAGTCAAATAGAAATGTTAATTCTTCGAATATTCTGGTAACAGTTGAAGATGTCACTCGTACAGTAAAAGTCACTATTCGATGAATGGTCGAATCAGAAAGGACGCACGGAAGTCGTTTTCGCAGCAATCACTATAACGCTCGTATGTACACTTCAAGCACATGAAAACCAAGGAAACAAAATCACTGAAAAGCCCGTTGTGCATGAATCTGAAAACGCACGTAACTCGGTTCCGCGGCAATCACTATCACGCATGTTAAAAGCAAAAAAAAAAAAAAAAAAAAAAAAAAAAAAACTACACTGGACAACCCTACTGCGCTGTGCATCAATCTGAAAACACACGGAACTCGTTTTCACAGCAATCGCTGTCAACCATGTTAAAACTGAAAAAAAAAAAAAAAAAAAAACATCACTAGACCAAACGAAACTCGTTTTCACAGCAATCACTATCAAGCATGTTAAAACAAAAAAGAAAAAAAAAAAATCACCATCCTCAAATCAAAGAAAATCATATAAATCAATCAAATCTTCATAATTCCTCATAAAATAGCTCTAGTTCAATGTAAAATACACTCAAATCAATGAAGATAAATCAATCAAATCTGTGGTAATTCTTCATAACGTAGGTGTAGTTCTATGTAAAATACACTCAAATCAATGAAAACAAAACAATCAAATCTCTTGTAATTCACCATAACGCAGCTGCAGTTCAAAGTGAAATACACTAAAATCAATGAAAATCAAATAAACCAAGCAAATCTCTCCTGAGATTCTCCATTGTGCGTCATTATAGAAATGGGAAGTTTTATTTTCATATTTTTATTAAAAAAAAAAAAAAAAAAAAACTAATTAAAAATTCGAAAATCTGACTTCGATGTGCACAATAACAATTCGAAGGGCACCTTTGTGTTATATCACGTGACTATCCGAGCTACCGTTTTCGAAAACAGTGAAATATACATATATATATTTATATATACAAATGTTGCTCACTTAATAGTATAATATATATATATATATATATATATATATATTATTTTATTTTATTTTATTTATATATTTTTTAACTGATATTTTCTTTTAAATTTTCTTTTTTTTATAATTAAAAGTAGTATGTGGACACAGAAATCTTCTTTGTTCAGTCATATAATGAAAAATATATTTAAAAAATCAGTTACATTTCCATGTATTGAAGGTATTTATAAATAAGCAGTTAGGTTCAAACTACAGTTAGCAGTTAGGTACTAACATACTAGAAAAAATCCAATGAATATGGAATTTGCGAAAATAGTGTTACAGGCATCGCAGATCACTCATATTTTTTGTTGTAAAACAGTAATAAAATGGTTACTACACAATCTCTCATTCACAAATGTGCATTTCAAGTTCCACTGAAATTTACCTAACAGCAGATGACTTTTATTTACATGGTGAAAATGAGACACGGTATAGAATTACATTATACAATAAAAAGTACTAAACAGAGTTTCAAACTGAGACAAAGCATCTAGATTTTGGAAATCCTAAACTGTTTCTTTTTTCCTAATTGCGTTTACGAGCACTTCCTAGTTATCAATAGCGTGAAAAAGATTTTTGATAACACCGACAAATATTGATGCCAACATACCTTCATTTATTTATTTTACTCGCGTCTTTATATACAATACAATTAATGCGATTTCAAACTATTATTGATATTACAAAATTAAATCATTTAAAAGTACTAATAAAAAAATTCTAAATAAAATAAATACTTATTTAATATTTCAAAATAAAGTCGCGTAAAATTTAAGTAGTTGTATCCGTCGTAAAGATTTTAAAGAATTGTTATAAATTTCCGATAAAAATCCTTAAAACGGATGGTCATACAATTAGAAAATTTTTTGAATTTTCTTCTATCTGGTATTTATAGATACTCACACCCGTACAGATACCCAAAAAGCTTGTAAAATAGTGGATATCTCTAAAATGAAAATCATATCAAGCTCAAAGTTGAAGGTTGATCAAATATTATGACCATCAAAATCTCAAATTTTCAACATTTTAAGCGAATTAATTTTCGGTTTGAACTAAGATGGATTGTGTTAGGATGGGCATATGAGAAGGCTGGGTGCGATCCCATAATTCAAATTTTTGTTCGACTTTGCGCCACAATAGTTGCAGATGTAATTGGACGCACAAGCTAAACATATCGATAAAATAGCCATAGTTAAAAAACAACACATCGTTTCAAGTTACACAAAAATGTATTAAGCAGATTATTTCCATTCAATTCATTAAATTATTACTAATTTCAGGATAGCATTGACAAGAATGAAATTCTGTGTTCAAAGCTTTAAGTGTTTACTAAGTAGTCAGGCGAATAGTAAATTTTGCTTTTGTATTCAAAAGGGAATTTTTTGAGGAAGACGAGCGCGCTGTATTCATGGTATAATGAGAATGTGGCTAATCTTGTCTAAAGAAGTTATATGTTACTTCATATGCTAATATTTTAGCATAATGAAATTGTATATATAATTCTAAAATCATTAACTCTGGCGGGTTTAAATTTAAGTTTATATTCCCCTGATTACATGTGAGACAGAGAGTATATGATTAGCGGTATTTCTATTATATGGTACAAATCGTTTTGTGCTACATAAGAAGCCTGGAGAAACACATCCAGTTTATAACCACAACTCGAATATTTTAATTGTAGAAGAGTTTTGGATATTGAATTGTCAAACGACAATGCCATTTTTCTTTGTTATCAATCACAAAACTCAATACTTTCAGATGCAACATCTTTCCTTTTATCTCACTTAAAAGTTCATCACTGCGAAGCTAGCAGTGCTTGGATTAAATATAAATCAAAAACGAAAATGCATGAAAGTTTATCAATGCGTTTTACTGATGCAATCAAAAAGTAAAGCTGTAAGAGTCCTTAGTACATGCCACAGTTTCTAGGCATATAGTAATTATTTCCGTTAATCACACCACTGTACCGAAAAAAATCATTTCTCATTCCAAAACAGTTTACTGGTACTAATTCAAACATCGCTGCAAAAATAGCTGCAATATTAACGCTAAAACCTGCAATAAAGCCAGTCTCATACAACTGACAATCAAAAAGAATGACCTGATATGCTTCACAGTTCATCTATTCCCCTCAACTGTGGTTCATTCGAGAAATATTTTCCTATTTCTACGTTGGAATCCAAAGATACACTAAAAAGAATGTGACTAATGTCAAGTAGCTACGAATATATCTTGCGGGAGCAGCGCAAGTCTGCTGAGGATATCGCACAACTCTCTACTACCATAAAAAATAAAGAAAAAGAAGGCACTTGAATAACAAGCCTCTCATTTTTTTCTTCCGGTACTGATGCAGGACAGGTATTTGCGAACACAAATGTACATAACGATCGTGTGATTTTTTAACCAGAACCAAGAAGCGAGTTTCTATCGTTAGGACATCTAACGATTAGTGCAAAGTTGTCATAAACGCATGTACTGACTCACAAATTATGTAGAAACGTAATGTGTTATATGCCACTCATTTTTTCTGAGTTAATCCAGAATTGAATGCCTATATTTATAGATCACGAAACCGAATCAAGGAAAACGAATAGTTTGAACAAGAGTGTTGGATAAGTTAACAAAAATAAACGCTAGTATATCAGATAAGAACGGATTTCTTATGAAGTTAGAAGTAATAATTTAAAGAAGTTTTAAGTAAATTCAAGATCTTAGGCAAACTTTTTTCACAAATGTTTTATTTGAAATGGCTTTACTGTAATTTAGGAAAGTTATGTAAAGTTCGAAAATAATTCTACTTTAATTCTTCAGTATGTAAAAATTACTTGACGTTAAAGGACTATTGTTAGAACTGTTAGATTTTTGTAAGTTAGGTGTCAGTAAAGAAAATTTATTTAAAGAAGTATTTATTTATTTATTTATTTATTTTTTTTTTTTTTTTTTACTTGAAGGAGGGAGGAAATATATGGATCATTGCATTTTTGAGCGATGTTTAAACATCAATAACTCACAATTAATAGAAACATTAAAGGCAGGTAGTTAGCCTACTTAAGTTCTAATAACTCAAGATGTTACATTAAACTTTGTTTTTGTGGTTATCTTTAGTTACAGGATTCATTCAAAAATCCTAGTTGATGACAAACCAGGCTGCAACATCTTGTTACGTACAATTTAGATGATTATACTAAATTTATATTTTTCCTTAAGTTTATCGTCGTATCGTTAAGTCTACCGTAGCTTAAAACTGTTGCTGCATCCCTGGTTTCCAGCAAGCGTCTTTTATATTAAACACGTCTAAAGTTTGAATAGCAATATAACCAAACCATAGTTTAATATGCGTTTTAGAAAATGGAAGACAAATTCTTTAAATAACATAGATTTACAAAAGATTTAGTGTATGTTTATTTTTCATTTTTAGAAAATTATCAACGTCGATTAAGAAATTTCTAATGCGTATATTTTGCTTCAAATTTCCACTTAAAAAATATAGCAAATTTTGTTTCTGTAATTAGGCAAAATTTTGCTAATGCACGAGTTAAAATAGTTTGGCATTATTTGCAACATTGATTCATTATAAATTAGTCGAATCAGTTACTTTAAAAGATAGTTTTTAAAAAATTCCTTGAAAAAAAATATGTACTCGCTACATAAAAAATTACGATTATCATTAAAAATTGACTAAGCATGTAATATCCAAGTTAACCCTACCCATGTACAACAAAAATATAAAAAATATTTACAGTAAAAAAATTAATAGAAAAGATAGAATTAAACTACGCCAGAAGATGTTATGCAATTCTAAATCCCTATATATTTAAAATGCGTAATTTGCAAATGAAAAAAAAAAAAAAAAAACTTTATATATAACGAAAATAATTTTACGATATTAATCCTCCTTCCATCCAAAAAATAAACAAAAAAACTTTAGAATGAACATTTTTTTTTTTCGTGTTTTTTTTTTTTTTTTTTTAATATTAACTGACGCGTTATATAATTACGTGTTAGAAATTTTCAGCATCACTGGAGCCTCTATTAAGAAGCGTATTATAAGCATTAGCTAAATGCTCAAAAAATAAAGGGAAAAAAAATTAATTATCCGAAGATTTATGATTCCATTCTGTTTTCATTTATATATTTAATTTTTTTGTAACGAAAGGAAAAAAAAATATTTTAATTCAAAGAAAGAAAAAATATCACTTCTTATGAATCATATAAAAAGTAGAAGTAAAAATGAAATTCTATTGCTAATTTTATTTATATGCTCAAACGGAAAAAAAAAAAAAAAAAAACATTTTATTCTAATTATTTTTATTTCATTTGTTAAAAAAAGAAAAATAATTTAATGGATTGAATAAACAAGTTATTATAAATAAATAAAATAATTATCTGCATTTCAAGAATTATTTTATTCAATTCAAAGAAAATTACAGATTGTTGAAAGGAAATTGTGAAGTTATTAAAATTTAAGCGTTTTTAGAACATCTTAATTGCCGAAACGTCAGTGGAGGCCCTCTGTTGAGACACAAAACGGTTTTGGGCTCTGTCTGTGTGTCTGTCTGTCGCGCGATAGCGGCCGCAAAATAAGCGCTATTGACTTGCAATTTGATACACATATTCATGAGCCCAACGGAATTAGCTGTATAGTTTTAGGTGTGTATTCCATTTGTAGTTCGTGAATAGAAATCGTCGATAGAAAAACACGCCCAAGTTTTTCTATCATTACGGCCTATATGAAGAATCTGTTTGTGCCGCGATAGCCACCGCAAAAATCAAGCTATTGACTTCCAATTATTGCCGAAACGTCAGTGGAGGTCCTTTGTTGAGACTCAAAAGGAGATTAGAGCTTCCATATTTGGTATATCCCTAATAATGATTTTCTTGCCAAGGTCGCCAAAAATCGCCAAGGAGGGAATCAGTCGCCAAATCCCTTTCTTCCTTTATTGTAGCTTTTTTATGTGTTTTTAAGGGAAAATTAGGCTATTTTAACGCTAAAACGACTAAAAATGCACAAAATTAAGCATTTTATCAATTTTACTAAACCCCTTTGAAAGAATTTATACAAAATAAATGCAATTATTTGCAATTCTGTAACACTTTATATGATATACAAATAGTATACAAAGTGAGATACAGCGAAGGGTTGAGGGGGGCGGCAGCTCCCCTCAGGAATGTTTCTGATTATGGTAACAAGTCGATCGAATCAATATATACTATTCTATAATAAGGACTAAATAAAAATGACCTATTGAATAATGGCTGATGCAAATAGTTTGTTGAGGCTCCTGATCTACAGATCCACTAGTAAATACACAGTGCGTCAAATAACTTATAAATCTCGTCCAAGAACGCAGGTTATAAAGGCGCTGTGAGTGTAAATATGCATGCATCATAACGTCCATCGTCTGCTAGCACACTGCCAACGAGTTGTGCGCATTTCGTTATGTAGCTGAGAGAAGGCGAGCGTTCATTACAAAAGTGAATTTGTTGTATGGTAATTCTTTAGTATGGGACAAAGAGCTGCAATTAAATTTAATGCAAAACTTGGTAAAAGTCCATCGAAAACATACCAACTCATGAAACAAATGTACGGTGACTGTTGTTTAAGTAGATCAAATGTTTTTTGAGTGGCACAAACGTTTTTTAAACGGAAGAGATACCTTAGAAGATAATCAGCGTAGTGGAAAACCAATCGCATCTAGGACACCTGAAGTTATCGAGAAAGTGCGAAATTTCATAAGAAACGATCCTTTCTGCGACAGTAAGAATGATAGAAGACCAGAAATCGTTGCATTAGTCCAGACTATCATAGTGAAAGAAGTTGGTGTTTGTTACACGACAATGCACCAATCACAACTCTCCTATTGTTCCTCGATTTTTGGCAAAAAATAATGTATGTGTGTTGAACCGTCCACCGTATTCACTCGATTTAGCACCGTGTGACTACGTTTAATTCCCAAAACTTCAAATGAATATAAAAGGGTGTTATTTTGAGGATATGTTGATCATGCAAGCAGCTTCAACGCGTCCTTTGCAGGCTATTCCAAAGTTATTTACAATACGCGTTCAAATCATTACTAAATCACTGTAAAAAGTGCTTTGAAGTCGAAGGGTCCTATTAAAAAAAAAGTATTAATTTCTTTTCTTGTTTCCATTTATTTTTACAGACCCAGTCTTAAAACTTAATTGACACACCGTTTATTTGATGAATTCGGGCTTGTTTTAAAGACCATGTAATGCCGCATACGTTTAACGACAGTATTGCCCCAGAGGTCACATGTGAAAAGTATGTAAAAGTAATAAGAGAAAAAGGCGTTTTTAACTGCTTTGTAAAAAAAAATAAGTTTAAAATGTTCGAGTACGTGGTTATGGAACTTCTTCTAGTCATCCGTTTACACATGTGTCTGAAAAACATTTATGTTACGTAAAGATATATATTTCCTTCAGAAAAAATATACATCTTCGTACGTTTTTATTATTATTATTATTTTTTTTTTTTTTAACATTCAAGTTTTTTAAAACAACGAATTTGGCATACTACATTGCACATAACATACGTTTAGAAATTTTGACACACTGCATTAGGCAACATATGCAGCAATCTTAACATAAAAATATTATATATCTAATAGAATATGAGAAATTTTATAAAATAAATTTTAATTGTGCATGATCGAGCGTTAACTGAATTTAATACTTTCTCTTACTCATAAAGTAGAGAAAGTATTGCATTAAGGTGAAATTTTCAAAATTTAGTTTTTGTTATATTTACACGTTTTGAGGTCCGTTGAATTCAAAAATCATTTTTTTAACGGTTGGTCTCTGTGTGTGTGTGTATGTCTGTTATCAGCATATTTGAAAAACAAATTGTAGCAGAAAGTCCAAATTTGGTATTCTAATTATGTGTTATATAGGGAGGCCACACTAAACTTTTCGTTGAGATAAAAGAAAATGGTTTGTGTATAAGGACACCCAAGAGAAATCAAATACATTATTACGGGGGAAATTGCGGGTAAGTAGAGTTTAACATATATAGACTTCATTAAACTCAAAGAAAATAATATATATTTTTACTTTCACTTACCTGCAATATGGTAGATAAAGTATTGTTTTTGAGTAAAATTTTCGAATGTGAGTTTTTGTCATATTTTCACGTTTTAAAGTCCCCTGAATACTGAAATCATGTTTTTAGCGGTTGGTCTCTGTGTGTGTCTGTATGTGTGTCTAACTATTATCAAAATATCTGAAAAAGAAATAGCAGCAGAAATTCCAAACTTGGTATTCTAAATGTGTCATATAGGTATGCTACACTAAACTTTTCGTTGAGGTGACGCAAATGGTTCGTGTACAAGTGCACCCAAGAGTATTCAAACGCATTACGTCTATGGAGAAAACTCCACGTAAGTAGAATTTACATCTATTGACTGCATTAAATCAAATGAAATGAATACATATTTTGTATATTCGTAAAAACATGTTTCATGTAGAATATGCTATGGAAATAAACCATTGTTTGTTTACAGGGCTACACGAAATAACTAGATTATAGTGGGACAATGCTTAAAAACTGATGAAAGTGTATTTAAGGTTGTCCCGTGTGTTATTAATGTAGGATTATATTTATGTGTACCACGTGGTCTGTACATAACCTTCAGAAAATGTACAGGGTTGCTGTAGTGTATTTTAATGTCTTATGGCCTATGAGAGATCGTAATAAGATGCATCCTGCTGAATGACAATAACACCAAGTCCACAACTGAATGCATTAAAACTGGAAATTTTTATTTTTTTTTAAAAAGTCACATTTTGAAACAGTTAACGAGTATACATCCAGTTATATTAATTTCAAAAAAAAAAAAAAAAAAAAAATCGGGAATTTACCATAATAGGTGATAGAGGGAGAGAGAGGGAGCAACAGATTTTTTTTTTCATCTTCGACAGCAGGCGAGGAGAGGCGGAATGATCGGGTTTTCCAAAGAGACACCACAATTCTGGCAGCCAATAATTGTAGCCCTACGAAGCTCTGGTGAAGCTCTCGCCAAAGAAACGCCAAACACAATATTTGTTCACTGACTGAAACTAATGGAAATTTTTAAATTTTGAGAGACGGTTTTAAATAATATAACTCAGTGATTGGCGAATTCGTTTTGACAACAGACCAGCTGGCTGCAAAGAGAGGAAATGAAATAATTTCTCTCTCTCTGTCTCTCTCTCTCTCTCTCTCTTTATATATATATATATATATATATATATATATATATATGTGTGTGTGTGTGTGTGTGTGTATTGTTGCGTACGCGGGATTCTTGAGCTATCTTAGAATGAAAGGCAAATTATGCACAGGTTTAAAAGCTTATTTAGAGAATAATCTTGAAGTTTACAGTTCCACAAACCAACTATGAACTTCCGTTTCATCAAAGAACACAGCTTAAATATCAGCTGAGAACGCCAAATTTACAATATATTACAGGGTGTCCACTAATCAACCCCCGATTTTAAAGTTAAATACCTCCTAAATAAAGATAGGTAGAGGAATGAAACAAATGACACGTTTATTTTGAAAGTTGTAAATATATTTTACATAAGAATCAAAGATTCTTAGAAGTGTTATCAAAAGGTGCGCTGTTGGCAATTCACTTTGCCATTCACGTAAAAAATGTGATTCGTCTCTGAACCTAATGCACTCAAAGTCGAATCCATCTTAATAAATCGTTTATAGCATGATTTCTGCGAAATTTTCTCGTTGTTCCACTATTCGAGCTAGCTTGTTGTGGTCATACTGCATCTTAAACGGACACATGCCTATATTATTTCTCAGAATTGCATGGGTGCTGTGTGCCGATTCTGCTGCAATTCTTCTTATGAATTTTCTCGGATACTTAAGCATAAGTTTTTTTACAATTTTCAAAATAAACATGCCATTTGTTTCATTCTTCTATCTATCTTTGTTCAAGAGTAATTTAATTTTAATATCGGAGGCTCACTAGTGAACACGCTGTATTAACAGGAGATCACATGGAAGACGAAGTTCAGGTCCAGACAGCATCTGTACTGGAGTATTTTCAGTGGTTTCGTGGACAGCTTATTGATAAGGCAGCAGGAACAACGGCAACTTCACGTCCCGATCTTGCTGATTTCTTAATACTAGAAGTCAGAGGTTATTCAAGATGATGCGGTTAAACCTCACAAGCACGCCGTCCGAGTAGGAATGTAGTGGCGTTGTTTGAGTTTTGTCTATTCCTAGTAGCTGGCACAGTCCTTTGAATACCGAAGAAGTGAAGTTTGTACCTTGGTCGGTATGAAGCTGTCGAAGTGGGCCAAACTTTGGAACTCATTGCTGCACTAGAACCTCAACAGCTGTGCATGCCTCTTGATCAGAAATGGGATACGCATCAGGCCGATTGGTAAAATAGCCTATCTCAACGAGGATGTACTTATTTCCTCTGGAAGTCCGTAGAAAAAAGACCCAAGATGTGTGCGATCCGCTTAAATGGTGCTCCCACTTTATACCAACGTAATATTTCTCGGCTTTGTTTCTTTGGCTCCTTTACATTCCACATAATCATCAGAATATTCGTACAATTTCTCCACGTCCTCCATTGCCTTGAACAAGTAGAAATGTTCTCGAACTTTCTAAAATTATTTTTTTTATCAAAGAATTGAAAGAAATTAATAATCATTTAAAAATATCTTGCATTAAAAATATGTTCGGCATATTAATATAAAGAAAATTAAACAATTTATTTGAAAAATGTTAATTTAAAAATTCAAAATATTTTTTTTTTCTTTTTTTCTTTATTTAATTATTGTGGTTTTTGGAATTGGAATAATTTTCTCTCGAAATATGTTAGTTTTTCAATTTTAGTAAAGCTATTGTTTTTTATGTTCTCTATGTTATTTTGGCATTATTTTCACTAATATAAAAGTATATTGTATATAATTTTCTATCGTTGTTATGTTTGATTTATATTATTCCACAATTCATTATTATATATATATATATATATATATATATATATATATATATATATATATATATTGTCATTATAGTTTGCTCAGAATGTAATACATAATCAAGAATATTTTAAAGTTTTTTTATTAGTAATGCTATTGTAAGCTTTCAAAAGATGCAAAGTTAATGGTGAAAAGTTAAGAATGCATGTAATTAACACGACAGTGCTATGCTAAATTTCATTATATTTTTATCCTTTTCTAACTGAATGATTCAGAAGTTAAATTAATAATTATTAAAATATCACAAAAAAACTCCTTAGTTACAAAGAACTGGAAAGGGAAAATTAAAGAAAACATCATAAACTAAAACTTTGATTTTACTTTTTACTTTCTCTTACCTATACGGTCGAGAAAGTATTGTTTTAGTATCAATATTTCGAACATGATTTTTTGATATATTTACATGTTCTGAGGTCCCCTGAATACGAAAATCATGTTTTTAGCGAATGGCCTGTGTATCTGACTGTGTGTTATCAGCATATCTCATGAACAAATAGTAGCAGAAATTCCAATCTCGGTATGCTAAATGTGTATCATATAGGGATGCTACACTAAGCTTTCCGTTAAGTTGAAGAAAATGGTTCGTGTACAGGGACACTCAAAAGTATTCAAATACATTACGTATATGGGAAAAATTGCAGGTAAGTAGAGTTTAACATCTATAGACTGGAGTAAACAAAATAAAACGAATATGTATATATATTTAATAGAGATAGTCAACTGGGAAAAAACTGTGTATGTAGGAGCCTCGATTCCCCCCCCCCCCTGTTGGGGAAGTCACCCCTCGAGTGTATTAAATTTCCATGATGGGTATCTTTCAAAAGAACTCGCCACTACCTTTAAAACGAATGGTTGAACCATTGATCAGTGATAATTTAATATAAAGTTATCGACTTTTGTAATTTTTAACAATATATATATAATATTGAGAATAAATTAGACTTTATTTTTAATTTTGAGTGTTATACTACATCTCTAATATGGAAATCGTCTGCATTATCATGGAAGATATTTTTTTTTAAATAATAATTTTAATAAATTATTCTTATTGAGTGAATATGTGTAGGAAAATATAGAAGAAAGTCGTGTGGTGGCCACAACACACTAGTTATTTGTTGTTAGTGGATGCGCTTTACTGATAATGATTTACCATTTCCAGGAGAGCTGTTCGGGAATTGAAATAAATTCCTCATAGAGATATGGTATATAATGTATGTTTTAAGCTAAATTATCATCGCTTGTTTTTTTTTTTTTTTTTTTTTTTTTTTTTTTTGTATATCTACACGTTTTGAGGCTTCCTGATTACCGCAGTCAAGTTTTTTAACGTTTTATCTTTGTGTTGCTTAGAGTAACTTAAAAACGAATAATTTTGGGAGATCCGAATGTTGTATTTTGAATTTAATATAAGTTTGTTGCTGGAAAAAATTGATCAAGATTGATAAGTTTCAATGTATGTTGCGTGTGAAAATTGTCTGTAAAATTTTAAGTAAACTTTCAGTTTTAATAACAGAATTAAATTCTATATAAATGTAGGTGCATTCATGAAAAAGGGGGTTGAGACGGGCGGTTGACCCCCTCACACAGAACTAATTATCATACAAAACTCTTCCGAATCTTAATTTGAATTGTTTAACATTGGTTTATATAACAGTATTCGTTATCTTACCTCATAAGCTCCAACCTGTATATATAATATTAAATATCAGGGTAAAAATTAGTCGTGTGGGTGACATACCAGATTAATTGACTTACGTTACTTTTACGTAGCTCATCTCTCCTTACTTTTTTTTTTTTTTTTTTTTTTTTTTAAATAAATAAATAATAATAATAATACAATATTTATATTAAATATTAAATAATAATAATAATACCATTTTACTCTTACACACTAACTTTTTTTTTTTTAATATATATATATATATATAATAAGCTTAAACTTTCTTGATTAACATTATTATGTATGCATTATTACATTTTGACTATAGAATTCTCGTTAACTTCATAATTTTCGTTGAATCATAATGAAAATCCTAAAAACAGATCTTATAATTAAATATCTCTGTAACACTGAGTCATAATAGAACCTAGCAACACAATTTTCGAAGTCTGTTATTGAAAACAGCTAATTTACAAAGAATGTAATAGTGTATCATTAATAATGTGTTGTTGTTTAGAACAACCAAAATATTACTAACAAATTGGCCAAAAAATTTTACGTTATTATATTTTGTTTTGATTATTTGATGTAACTTTCAGAAAGACATACCTCAACAGTTTACAAATGGGGATCAGCACTTTTTTACAGTGACCCTTACATGTTAATTTATATTATTTATAGGGAAAAAAACAGTATTTTAATCAAAAATAAAATTGATTAGACTCAAAATTTGTACTATAAATAATTTTAAATGCACTTTTTTAAATTCAATTTTGACAAAAATCATTATTCTAATCTTTAAATAACATACGGTCCATCACAGTGAAAATTGATTAAAATCGATTATAAAATAATTGATATTACTATCTAGATTTTTATATTTATTATCTCAACATAGAGTAAAATTAAAATTTATTTTTAGTATGATTAAACTTTTTTCCAATTATGTCAGTAAGATAGAAACATCTCGTATCAAATTTTCTAAAAAATAAATGAATTACTTTTTGTAGCCTCTCGCATAAAAAGTTAATAAAACTTAATCTAATATAATACATGTTAGATTATTTTAAGTTAGTTTATCTTACCGTATTAAAATGTAAATTTATATATATGTGTGTGTGTGTGTTTTATTTATACTTTTTTATTAAATAACCTACAATTTGTGAGTTATATTTTAAATTCTAAAAGTTTATATATATATATATATATATATATATATATATATATATATATATTAATAAAGTGTATTTTTATAAAAAAAGGCGCCAAAGGCAGCACAAAAAAATATGCAAAAATATATAATTTATAAAATATATAGAAACTTGAAGACAAGTGGGCGTGGTCATACAGAAGAAAAAACATTAATAAAAACAAAGAAATAACGAATTAAAGTAACGAAGGACAATTGTAAAAACAACACCACATGTGAAAAACACCCTTCCGCTTCCTCTTAAGTGGGTGGGAGCAGGAGAACACACAATAAAGTAAATTGAAAAAGGCCTAACAGGTTTCGGAAACATGTCGAAACTAGCATACTCCTAACAAAAGTCTATGGAATTCTGAAACAATATTAAATTACTGGTAAATTATATATATCAATATCAATGCTTCATAAAAGCAACATAACTAAATTCATTTAATAGTCCATAACTACATAAATTGAATAATCCAAAAAAAATACAAAGTCAAAAATACAAAAGGACATGCTAGATCGTCATGTTCCCACCCAGACCTGAAAGGCAAAAATGATATTGCAATGAACTGAATTATATTGAAATTACTGCATTGTAGAAAAAGGTCTTTAAAGAGAAAGAAGCAGATTCACATGTAGTGGCTCAATACTGGCGCTGTCTTGTCCGATGTTCCAATATCATAGCCCAAACTCTCCGAGTCGCTCAGTATAGACTCAGTAAGACTTATGGCCAAAGTCCAACTTGTGGAACACCTTCTGTCGCACTGCAGCCACTTGGTACTGAGCGACTCGGAAAGTTTGGACTATGATATTGGGACATCGGACAAGACAGCGCCAGTATTGAGCCACTACATTGAATCTGCTTCTTTGTCTTTAAAAATCTATTTCTACAATGCACTAAGTTCAATATATTTCAGTTCATTGCAATATCTTTTTGCCTTTCAGATCTGGGTGGGAACATGACGATCTAGTACGCCCTTTTATTAAATTATTCTTATCACAAATGTCGACTTTGTATTTTTTGGATTATTAAATTTATTTAGTTATGGAGTATTAAATTAATTTAGTTATGTTGCTTTTATGAAGTTTTGACATTGTTATATATAATTTACCAGTTATTTAATCTTGTTTTAGAATTTCATAGATTTTTGTTGGGAGTATGATAGTTTCGACATGTTTCCGAAACCTTTTAGACCTTTTTCAATTTACTTTATTGTCTGTTCTGCTGCTTCCACCCACTGAAGAGGAAGCGGAAGGGTGTTTTTCACATGTTGTGTTGTTTTTACAATTGTTCTTCGTTACTTTAATTCGTTAATTCTTTGTTGTTATTAACGTTTTTTCTTCTTGATGACCACGACCACTTTTCTTCAAGTCTACATATTTTCAAAATTATATATATATATATATATATATATATATATATATATATATATATTAATGTTTCCATGCTTTGTTGCGATAAAATGTGACATGTTTGTGTCTGTGTGTGTGAAAACCTTTTAAACACCTCTTCGGAAGAATTAGCTATATTACAGGAATATTTGGAGGATTTAATTAAAAAGTACCTCAAAATCAACAAAAACTTAATGATAATAACAAAAAAATCCCAAAAAGAAATAATGATTGAATTTTTTTATATCCTAAGAGGTAGATACAGGGTGGTCCGAAAACCATGATAGAAAGTAAGCGATCATTGTGGAAAAAAGACAACATGCAAGAACATGAAACATATTTTATTGAATAAAGATATGAATGACATTTAATATACAAGATGCTTAAAATGTCTACCGTCCCCGACTATAGTGTTATAAAGCCGGTTCCGAAACTCTGTCATAATGCGCTGGAGTGTGTCGTAATCAAGTGCATCAATCTTACTTCTGATAGCCAATTTTAGGTCCTCCAGTGAATCAGGGCTATACCTATAGATTCTAACCTTGATGTAACCCCATAAGAATAAGTCGCACGTATTTGGGTCCGGACTGTATAGGGTCCGCTCTATCCCGTGCCCCGTGAATTTCTCTGCATTCAATGCAATTAAATGCTCACCAAACGCCGTTTCAAGCCACGTGAAGATGTCAGAAGTTTTTTGGGGACGAGCCCCATCTGGCTTGAACCAGTACCGGCGTGTCCTGTTGAGATGGCCAGTATGAGGGCCAAAGTGACGCTCCAGCAACTCTCGATACTTCACTCCTGTAACCACACCATCAATAAATATCGGACCAATTATCTGCTTCGACGATATGGCACACCACACCATGACCCGTTGTGGATACAGTGAAGAGATGGCGCTGAGATGAGGATTTTCCGTACCTCAGTGGCGCCAGTTTTGTTTGTTCACGAAACCATTCAACTGAAAATTGGTCTCATCACTGAACCATATCTTGTATTCCCTGATGGAACCATTTTTAAGTTCCTCAATTATGTGGTTTGCGAAATCTCTCCTCTGCACAGTATCCCCCCCCCCCCCTTTAGCGGCTGCCACATTTGGATCTTGTATTGACACAATCCTACTGCTTTCATTAGCCTTTGAAATGATGTTTTGGATATGCTTAATTGTTGGGCCGCCTGTCGAGCGGAAGTGGTTGGCTGATTCTCAAAGTATGCGCGTGCATGCTGCCTGATGCCGTTAGTAACAACTGCTGATTTTCGTCTCGACGCCTTTCTTTTTGCATCCTAAACACTCCCTGTAGATTCATACTTGTCCATCAACCTGTAAACAATGAAAATCTGTGGTAGATTAGGACCATTACATCAGTCATCTGATGGCTTAAAAATCACTGCGACTTTAGAGTGCTATAACTTACTGCGCGATTATCTCTTCACTAAGGGTCCTTTTCTTTTTGAACTCTGAACGACATGCCCGTCGAACGGGGACATTACATCGGTTATTCTCATAAAATTTTCTTACGATATATAATCGATCTTAAAAGGTTTGTGATTCTATATCGCTTATTCTTTATTTCCGGTAATTAAGCATTCAACTGAAATGCCACTATATGTGTTATTATAATATGGAAGAATTATATTTGCATCAATGCATTTGAAATCAGAAACTTAAAATACTTTCTATCATGTTTTTCGGACCACCCTGTACCAGACACACAATGAAAGAAAGGCGAATTTATGCAAATATGAAATTTATTTTTTACAAGCAAAATACGAGAGGAGCGCATCATCAGATAATCGAGTAAGGTATCAGTTAACTCAATTTTCATAAAAAAATAATAATAATAAAATAAAATAAAATAAATCAGGATATCTATAAACAAATTAGGATATCTATAAAAAATTACTTAATGCAAAATTTTCGATTAAAATAAGGTGAAATAAGATAGAAATCATTTCCAATAATCATCATTCAATGAGCATAATAATTGAGAAAGAATGACATATGAAAAAGTATAATTATGCTTTTGTACATTCTTGTATATTTTTATAACACAAGAAAAAAGAAAAAATCACATAAAGGAATGAACGATAAAAATTATATATATGCATTTCAAGGAAGTCCTGTGGAAAGATAAATGTGGTAGAAATATGTGAAAACCCTTTCAAATACCTCACACAAAAAAATTAAAATATCACATAAGTAATTGGAAGACTTAATTAAAAAATAGAAACATAATAAATAAAATCTAAACAATAATAATAAAGAAATCCCTAAATGCAAATAATAAATTAAGAAAAAATATATATCCTGTAAGAAATGTATTTTTTTTTTCCTTACAGGATCCTTTTTTTTACTTTATGTCTGAAGAATATCAGATAAACAGTTAAAGAAAAGGAAAACATTTGCAAATATTAAATTTATTTTTTACAAGCAAATATACGAGACTACTTTATATCAACAGCTAACTATGCCATATATTCGAAAACTTAAATTTTTAAGAAAACGAATAGACAAATAACGCTATCTACAAAACATTGGATCCAAACATTTGCATTAGAATAGGAGAAAGTAAAACAGAGATCATTCAAAACAATCCACGCTCCAACTGTGTAATAATAAAAAAAAGAAAATACTTGAAAACCTTAACAAAAATCTCACAGGAAGAAATGTAAGATTTAATAATAATAAAAAAAAAATCAGAATTAACAAAAACTAAATAATAATAATACGGAAATCCGTAAAAGTAAAATGTATTGAAAACTGTGATATCTGAGAATAGTATCAGATAAATAAATAAATAATAATAATAATAATAATAAACACGGGAAAATGATTTTTTTTTTTTTTTTTTTTTTTTTTACAAGCAAAAACATTTATATATTTCACTTATTCTAATTTTTAGACATTATAATATTTTAAAAGCAAAATTAATGGACCTTTTAAAAGTAAAATAATAGAAAAATATACCATAGAACTTACTACTACATATTCCACAGCAACAGTGAAATATTTTTACTGTTTTCATATATAAAAACTATTTTTTTTTTTTTTTATTCATGTGAATTTTCAATGACCAGTACTGTATTGCTTTCACATGTTTAAAACATATCCCTTCAAATAAAATCTTAAGATGTTTAAAACAAAATTCAATTTTTAAGACTATTTTTTTTTTTTAAGTTATGCAAATTCTGTGACAAAAACTGCGAAAGGTGGATACCATTTAAATATTCTTAAAATAAGCAAACATTTAAATAAGGGGGAAAAAGGAACATTGAAAACACTATAATATATAATATATTTAAATGTTTAAAAATTTTTTATAGCTTTCCAAAAATAATTCAAAATTATACATAAACCTTTTTATTTACTAATAACGGGAATGTAACTTTTTCAATGACTTTAGATGGATTTTTAAATATGTCATATTTTTCTAGCAGCTAATAATGAAAGGAACTTACATGCATGTATTTTAAAGTAATTTAATTTTCTTCATTATTTTTCAATAACCTTGAATGTTTGCGGTAAATTTTCCGTAAAAAGAACTTTATAATAAAATATATCTTTAAAATTAATGTTTAACTTAAAAAGAAAAAAAAAAAGTTTTATTTCATGTGTAACAGGTGATTATGCAATACTTTTAAATATCTTCCCCTAGTCCACTGTCATGTAGAATAGCCAACATACACACACGTCCATATTTTTTTTTTTTTTTTTTTTGTGTGTGTGTGTGTGTGTGTAAAGATAATATGTAATTTAATGGAAAATGGTTTTAATAATAAAATGTTACAGAAACTTTTTTTTTTTTTTTTTTTTTTTTAATATTTAATATTAACTATCACGCATTAATTGTATATATCTCATTAAATATTTTAAGAAATGAAATTAATTTATAACTCAATTATCTTTCATCACTATACAAACTATGGAGATTCACATGTGCTACTGACATTCAAGTTTTGTAAATTAACATAACTGAAACTTAAATTGTGTTTGCAAACGTCTTTGATCATATACTGTCAAACATATCCACTCAGCCTAGTAAATGTTGATGAAACTTTTCCTTTATCCAATGTCAGATGTTATTGGCTTAATGAAATTTCTAATCTCATCTAATCTATGGAGTATGGATTTGCCCGAAAATATATCACTCTAGTAGAAAAGGAATGATTGAAATTATTTTAGTGATAAGTGAATTGGGATATTAATTCTAATCCTGATTTAAATATAATTACATGAATACAAAGACCTCCACTGGAATAATCTAATAATTACAAAAATAAAAACGAATAAATAATAATAATAATAATAATAATAATAATAATAATAAAAACATTTCACTAAATAATATTCATTAAAAATTTATTAAAAGGAAATATTTTGATATTTTCGAATGTGTAAAATAAAAACCACTTTTGTTATTATTTTTTGTATTATTATTAATATTATTAGTATTATTTTAGGAAATTAAGAATCATTGAAAAAAAAGAAAAAAAATCTTATGACAGTATAATTTTCAATTAAAAAAATCTAAAATGCTACGGACATATATAATTCAGATTAGATAAATAGAGTTGTTTAATTAAACACTATGCATATTAAAATAATATAGCAATATTAATGATACCAATTAAATTTGTGTCCTTTATATTGCTAGATTCTTTTAATTTTTTTTTTAATACATTAGCGTATGGTGATTACTTGTATTAGTTTCCCATTTTATTTTTTAACTTTAAACATTATATATATATATATATATATATATATAAAGGGTTGAAGACAATAACGGAACTAGGTTTCTAGGGCGGGGGAAAATTTAGTGCGTTAGGCTTTCTGTAGAGGCCCTAACTCATATTGAAAAAGAAAGAAAGAATGAACCATGGACATCACCGAGCTGCTAAGTCGAAAAACACGACTTACATTCGAAGTGGTAGTTTATTAGATTTGAGAACAGAGTCTCTGAGCGCTTCATAAACCTAAGTTGGACGTAACAATTCAATAAAATGCAATTATAGTAAGGCAAAAGTCAGTCATTAACGCGTAATGTTCATCCTTGGAAACAATTTTACTATAATATGTAGCACAGGGATGCCAACCAATCCTTCATATTCATACAACTTTTCTTATAAAGATTTCTCTGGATGATGTAACCGGAAAATTTCCCCTAAAAAATAAGGTGGATTTTCTATAAAATTTAACTTGTTGGCAAGTCTGGTAGTATATTATCCCTAAATACTACATGCTTAGACTTACTCGAATTGTTCGTATGTTGTAATATTCATAGATGCCAACTTGTATGATCTTGCGCTACCAGAAATTTTTAATAGAATTTTTTAATAAGTTTTTTGTCAGTTTTCTGTGATGAAACATGAATTTATTATTATTATTATTATTATTATTATTTAAAATAATACTGGTGTTAAAAAAACGTACAAGTTTGCATCTCTGCATATCACATACATCTCCGTCAGTATATATATATATATATATATATATATATATATATATATATAAATATGCGTGATTTACAGCAAATAAAATGTCATATTTTTTTATACTTTAGGATAAAACTCCAACTTATTGTACTATATTAGCAAAGTTTAGGTTAATTCAACATATTCTATCCGGAAAAATTGATGTGCATTGATCTATCAAATTTCATTTTACGTCGTTTATAGTAACGCCGATGGATTTTTTTTTTTTTTTTTTTTTTACAGTTATTTATTTGAAACGATTAAGTTTTCATCTACATTCCATAATATAAAGTAGCTAAAACATATTTAGTATGTTACTTGTGACGTTAACAAAGAAAAACTTGAAAGCACATAAATATTATACATTATTTAAAATTTTTAACAATGCTTATCTAAGAGAATAATAATAATAATAATAATAATAATAATAATAATTAAACTAGATTTGTAAAAAAAAATATTTTTCTAAAAAGATTAGAAATTTTATATTAAAAAATATTTATATTTATTTATTTCTGCAATCAATATTTTTCCTTGTAAATGCTGATATGATTCTTTCTCCTGGTGTAACACTTAAAACAACATAAGAAGATTTTAGTCACATTTTTGCTAATCTTATTTCTGACTTTTTTTTTTTTTTGGTATAATGTTAAAATTAATTTTATATACTACCATTTTTTCCCCTCATAAGTAACAAACTTTATACAGTTCCCGCCGCTTATTAAAATCACATTCGTTCTGAGCCAAAGTGATTTTATTAAGCGGCTGATTTTGATATCCGGCGAACGTTCCTGCCCTTAAGGAAAAGGTATTACTTCCCTGAATTTCGAAAGAAACTTCAAAAGGTAACGAATAATATAATTCGTAAACAATATTAATGAATTTTTGGTAGATAATTAAATAATTGTTTCTTCGATATATGTAAATTAAACGCATTGTCAGTTTCCGTGCACTTTTGTTAAAGGAAAATCATCATTATATTTTACCAAAAGTTCACGCTCTTCTTATAAATTTAAAATCTTTCCGTTTAAACCTCATGAATTATAGTAATTTCAAAATAAGAGCTAGAAATTGCCTTCTAATAATTCGACAAAAAAAAAAAAAAAAAAAAAAAAAAAAAAAAAATCAGTTTGTATTTTATTATTTCGCTTTGAAAAATACGTTCCTTGAAATTGTTACGGAGATAAGTTGCGGGGCGTTTTTAATTTGTAACTGTGCTGCACATATAAAATCTTGAACAAAGAGCGATAACGGAGGGTTTGTTGTGCTTTAATTTCTTTTACTATATAAAAAAAAAACATATACCACAATGTAAATAAAAAAATTTTTAGTGTGCATAAATGATATTTTTGGCTGCTGAGGATATTTTTGAGTTTATTAACCGGCGATGCTGATTTTAATATGCGGCGGCTTTAAAAGTAGTTTGTATTGGTTTGATTCCGATCCTGGCCTTTTGATTAGATTTAGCGGCTGATTTTATTAACCAGTGATTTTATTAAGCGGCGGTTACTGTAAACTGATAATTATTTTTTACTTAGACAGTATAAAAATAAGTGTTGTATTTCTCAAAATTTAATCCAAATAAAATATTATTATTATTATTATTTATAAAATATGCATTATTTAAAAACAAATATTAATCTAATTTATGTCGTTGGTTAATAACTGCTTGTTGTGGTTTTAGTGTGTTTAACGCCACACTAGATGTTTGTAGTGGGCTTTTGTCTACAATTAGAAAATATACCGTTTGAGTTGTTTAGACACGCACACACACACACACACACACACACACACACACACGCGCACACACACACACACACACACACACACACACACACACACACACACACACACACACACACACACACACACACACATATATATATATATATAGGGTGTCCAAGAATTATCTTTACAACTTTAAACTTTAATAACTTCTAAAATAAAAAGAGATATTTACATTCTGTTTTCTGCAGTTAATAAGACAACTCATCAAGTTTATTTATTTATTTGTTTTATTTATTGATTTATTTTTTTATGTTCATGGATACACCTTAACATGTGTACCATGTGTGGCCTTAAGCACATCCAGTCTGTAGTCATTTTTCTGCCAAGTACGCTGTGGGGTTTCTGAGCCACATATTTGTTCGTTAGGATGGTTTAACTGGCGAGACACATGAAATATTGCCTTATTACTGAAGATCACCTGTTTGAAGAACCCTTCATCTTCAGCGATACGGTGTAATTTCTCTATGGCAAACTCTGCATGTTTTGGTTTGTCTGTTGGTAACAATGCTTGCAGCTACTGTACCTTATAGGCATAGAGTCGCAACCGTTTGTGAAGGATTATGTAGACTGTGGACGTGAGTTACTTGCAACTGTCTAGCAGCTGAACGAACTGAATTTTTCAGATTGCGTGGGAATGCTTCACATACCCACTCAACATTTTAACCAGTTGCACTGGGTCGTCATGATCCTTTATTATGCAACACAGAGCGTATGGTCATGAAGCTGGTGTGTCATGCACGGATGGTGAGCCTGGATGGTGGGTCCTTTTGAAATTTTGTCTGGAAGTTCCGTTGAACCTGTGTGTCCGATTTGCTCTCTATGAACAATGCCACGCATTGTGATTTCCCCTGTGTGGCCCACATGCTTATTTAAAACTGGTTAGCCTAAACTGAAAAAAACCTTTTTTAGTTGCACTAATAACTGCAGAAAACAGAATGTAAATATATTTTTTTATTTTAGAAGTTATAAAAGTTTAAAGTTGTAAAGATAATTCTTGGACACCCTGTATATATATATATATATATATATATATATATATATCCTTCATAAAATGATGGGTTAGCCATTTTGGTATCTAGACCACCTATGGCATACTTGTCGACAAAGAACAGAAAAATGTATTTGATAGTCACTTTGGAATCTTTGTAAGTATATATATATATATATATATGAGAGAGTGTGTGCTTGTGTGTCATTATATGAAACAAGTTTATTACAAATTGTCCCTTTACAGCTCGTGTTGTGGTATATTTAAAAGTTGTGTAAAACTTTATATTTTAATTAATTGTTAAAAAAGTATTTTAAAACATTCAAGAATACATTTTAAATGCATATTAGATCGTAAATATTTTGATTATTTTAAACTTTCACTGCTAATTTTATAAATATAAAAATAAACATATATATATATATATATATATATATATAACATTCATTATTATTATTATTATTACTTATTTAATTTTAAATGGTTACTTATTCATTACTTTAAGAAAAAAGAAATAAAAAGTATTTAAGCCTGCAATGAAATAATTATTTTTCTTAAATAACAAAATCTATAAGCACTGAAAATTTGTCTGCATTAATTTTTCTTTAAATATTCATTTACTAATTCAAGAAATAATATAATATGCTAGGGACTTCAAACATCACTAATACTTGAATTAAAAGCATTTTGACGAAAGTACTTTAATATCGATGGATCATTAAAGATAAAAAGTTAATTAATCGACAATTAATTTTTTCGGTGATTGTGATATGCAGTTTTTATTTCATATTTTTTCAAGGTATTTTTAAAAATATATCCATAAAAAATACACTTGAATTAAAAAAAAAAAAAAAAAAAAAAAAAAAAAAAAAAAAAAAAATCACTCAACTTGCAATTTATCGGATTTAAATATACATTTTTTTTTTTTTTTTTTAGCTACTGAAAAAAGTTTACTCCGCTCATTAAATGGAATGTGATTTTCTTAATTATTATATGCATACATATATATATACATATATATATTTGTATTATTTTTTTTATTTAGTAATGAGGTACTTACTTTTTTTTTTTTAATAATTAGAATAGTCTCTAGTTTTTATTTATTTATTTATTTGTTTATTTTTAAGTAAAATCTGTACATACTTTTAAATATCATTTAATCTATCATTAGGTTAATAAATTCTAGTTAATGTTAAATGTAATGTTGAACAATTAAAGTGCACCTTATCAGAAATCAAAATGTTATATCAAAACAAAAAGTTTTTAATATGCTAAAAATTGCTATGTCTTAATTTGAATAGAACTATCACAAATGTCGAATATACGCATTCTGTAATATTCATTTAATCAGCACTTTTTTTTTTTTTTTTTTTTTTTTTTTTTTTAAGGGAAGACGGTAAATGTATATGCATATATAGAAGAATTTGAGATTTTAAGTTTAAAACATTTCTGACTTGTTTACATTTATTTGAAAATAATATGAGACACTGTAAAATCCTTAAGATGCATATGTGGATCAGAAAGAAAGTTTGAGAGAGCTACATGCTGGTGGCTAAAAACAGTCCATAACCGTGTAAACACCATTCTTTTGAGTGACTATAAAAAAGTTTTTATAACTTCTCTGTTTCTTGAAATGAAAGCATCAGCCAATCGGATGAGTAAATATTACATTCAAGTGTACATTTTCTAGACAATGTAGGTACAGCAGTCCTAAAATTTCATTCGTAAATCTAATGTTAATGTGCATGGGTCTTACATAAGCTTTCGCCATAAGATTTATTTTGAAAACTTCATTTTTTTTTTTTTTTTTTTTTTTTTTTTTTAATTTCCCAATTAAGTATTTATAGAAAAATGTATTGAGTGAGTGAAAATAGAATATTAAAAAACATATATTTTATTTAGTTAAAAAATTATTTTCAAATATGTTTAAGTATTGCTCTATGTGGCCTTTAATTATAAAAATAAGATATATAGATTACATTTAAAATGCTCTTATTGATTTTCTGTAAGATTACTTGAAACATGTTATAATGTACATGCTGAAATATAAAAACGAAAAAGTACAATTTTGGAAAGCTATATCTATGACCATATTTTTACACCATTTACAAAAAAGTAATAATAATAATAATAATAAGTTAATTGAACTAAATTGATTTTCTCGAGGGTAAATTATTTATTAAAAGGGATCTCATTAGAAATTGTGCAAACATTGAAATATTTCAAAAACAAAGTATTATTAATGATAAATTTTAAATTTTAAAATATTTCGTCTTAAAATTAAATAAGATGGTTTCGCATGTAATAAATAATATAAATAACGTGTTAAAATTAGTATGATGTGGAGATCACAAAAACTTTTTTATATCATTCTATAAAATAGCACAACTTACTGTTTAGATGCATAAAAAACTTTTATTCCATCTTTGCACTAGACTTTGCGTTTGGCCATATTTTAATCAACATGTGCCATAATCAAGACGTGTGGAAAATCGCAGAATGTAAGTGATTGTCGTACTACATTTCGACCGATCTACACCAAATTTCTATCAGAACACTTTTTCATTATGGTTATCTCACATATCACGTTTGCTGCAATCGTATGGCATAAATGTTTTTAATTTAACTATGCACGTAGTAAACAGTAGAACACCAGTTCACCTCTTAGCCGATATTATCTCATATACGGAGTTTTGTAAAATTAAAACAAAACAATAATAATAGTAATAATAGTAATAATAAAAATAAATAATAATAATAAATTTTCCGTTCATAGTGAAAATTGCTGCATAACAGTGCCACGTATTGACCGATATGCACCCAAATTAAGTTTGCATAGTTTTTGTTAATTGGTCTTTTATATACAATGTTCTATTTGATTATACGCAATAGAACATGAAAAGTAGCCTTCTCTTGAATGGGAAAATCACAGTACCCAGCGTCACCTGTTGAAAGATTTACACCAAAAGCTGGTAGATTCTAGTTTGTAACAAATTGCGTCTCTGTATAAGTATTTATATAAAAGATAGAGAGATATATATAAAGAAGAATAAAATATATAGAGAGAAGTATAAAAGAAGTAGAAGTATGACTTTTTACATACAATAAGAAATTCCGTATACTAAGTCCTAAGTTACAGTGACCAAAAAAATAAACACAGATGTGCGCACAAACACAGATGTGCAGACAGACTAGTAGACAGAGACCTTTTCTAGAAATAATAAAATCGTGTTTTTGACCTCTGAAAACGTGTAAATGCATTCAAAACTGAATGTTGAAAATTTTACTAATCCAACACTTTCGTCTGTTGAATATAAAAGAAAATTAAAAAAAAAAAAAAAAAAAAAAGGTATTTCCTATTTAAAGGATTGCAGCACCATTTGAAATATTTGAACGCATTTTGAACAAATGCTCTTAATATGTATATATATTATTAAAACTATCTCACATAGTTTGGTAAATTTTCATTTTATTTACAAATACAAATGCCAAGGCTTATCAAATCGCCCTACATTCGATGATAAATTACTTGGCAAAAATTAAATATGTATCCATTAAAAATTAATCTGGTCACTCACACGACTTCCTCTTACCCTGAAATTTAATACCATAAATATATGCTGGTGATTAAGAGGTAAGATAACGAGTAATGATATGTAAACCTATGTTAAACAATTCAAATGAGACTTCGAAACAGTTTTATATGATAAGTAGTTCTGTGTGAGGGGGTTTACCGCCCCCTAAACTCCCCGTTTCATTAATGCACCTGCATTTATAAAGAATTTAATTCTGTTATTAAAATTAAAAGTTTACTTAAAATTATACACACAATTTTCAAACGCAAGGTTCATTGAAATTTATCAATCTTGATCAAACTTTTCCAGCAACAAACTTATATTAACTTCAAAATACAACATTTGGATCTCCTAAAATTATTCGTTTTTAAGTTACTCTAAGAGACACAGACAAAGATCTAACAATAAAAAACTTGACTAAAATCCTCCTGCATTAATTCACAAAGTGTATGTACTGGCATAGTTCGAACAGTTTTATTTTCACCATAGGTAAACCACAGTTCTTTGAATCAGCTACTATTTAATGTATCCTAATACTGGTAGATTGACAACATAGATACGTCGGTATCTGATGATATCATGAGTATTTTGTGATACTTCGACAGTTTTGTAGCTTGATTCAAATGAAATATTATCCGATCATCAGCTTCTTCGTGACTGCAGTACAGTTCTGGAATTTCTTCTTGAACATCCGTACATATCTTTACACACTTGTTTTTGTCATTTTCAATTATACCGGTCATATATATTTGAATTATACCGGTCATATATACTAGTTTTCTGTGATAACAGCCATTTGCCGAAGAAAATTTGAAGTTCAACTTAGTTTGAATTGCTAGCCCAAAATGAATCCATATTATTGGGAATTATTTTTTTCAATGAGAATAGAAACTTGTATGACATCAAATTTCATTCTGCGATTTCTCTCACGTTCCTTGATACTGCCATCATTATATTGATAAAAAATAATATCGATTTGACTTGAATTTTTACACATTGATAAAATTAAATTCCATGTGTGTTGTTCTAAATCACCAAATGTTTTTAAACTTTCAGCCTTTGCATTGACCTTTCTAGCTTTACCCATAAATTCAACGATGAATGCTGTTTATTTGTCAGATTGCGGAACAAATCTGGGATTTCCGTGTTGCAAAAACGTTCCCAACACATTTTAACTTAGATTTATCTGATTTTCGCTAAGCGCCACTCTTTGTTAGAAACCATTAAGTTGATGTCACACACAGTTCAAATTTGAGAAGCTCCTCAATGCTGTAATTCCTAACTCTCGCAATGTCAATAAACCGTTGAGCTTCAGAATTATCTTTAAATATTAATTCATTTTTTTCCGACTGAATACGCATTTTTGCTTTAGTCTCCTTAATTGGGTAAAATATTAATTACTTCAAATCTTCTATTATATCACTTGAATCAGGGATTTCACCACTGACTGGTTGAAATTCCTGTGAAACACCACGTATTATTTTGGCTTACGTATATGTTACAATTTCTTGACATGATATAGCAGTAGCATTTTTAGCAATTTACGACCAGAGTCTGGCAAATCTTGTTTGATTAAAGCAGTTGCTGCACTCTTGATGCCGTTGCTGTTATACTGAAACATCACCAGTTTTGTATCGTGAAATCCTTTTGCTCCAGATGTTGTAGCTTCATCATGGTAAAAATTATTGACAGCACATCGAATTGGTACATTGATGCGTATGTGAGTTTGTATGGGAATATAATGTCCATGAACAAAATTAATTGTTCTCGTGGCAAGAATGCAGTCTTATTTCAAAACCTCACCATAGCTACTGCATACATTTAAACGATTTAACAATGTAATTAAAGTTTTTGATAGACATGTTCATGTCCAACATGGTCATGACATATACATATTCATGTATAGTTTGCGCAACACTTATATGCATTAGTGTTTGCTTTCATCCACTCTGAATGATGTTATAAAAACCTTCAAATATAATGTGAAATTTCATGTGCACATGTTCATATTTCACATATTATGGACACGGTCTGTGAAGAATTTGATCTATTCTCTTCCAAGTTTGTCTTTGCATGTTGTAAATTATATTGTCTACCCTGTTTCCTTCAATACCAAAGTCATAATCTTTACATTCTTGTTTTAGTTTTGATGTACAGTATTTCACGACATTCACTGACCGAACTTTATCTACAAGAGCTGCTAAAGCCACATTGTTTGATAAAAACACAGTCTGCGATATATTTTTTGTCTTGGATATGAAAAAAAAATTCTTCTTCGTAATGCTGAATAAGTAAAGATTTCAGTTCCTTATTGGATACTTCTGACTGAAATGAAAATTGTGTGTTGAATGTGTTCTTGTGATCTGAGTGAGCGTATCTTTTGCCTTCTCAAGTAATTGTACTTAAGAACTATTTGAACGAAAGAACAGTATTTGAATCTGCAATATTAATTAGATCAGTTTCCAATACTATTTTGTCCCTCTCACATTTCACAATACAAGAATTCATGCATGACTTGTGGTGCATTATATCAGCAGCAAATACACATGATTGTATACGAGTGTGCAAGTTCTGTCAAAAACACAATCTTTAAAATATCGTGATGCATTAAGAAACAATTCATCGCGTTTGTCTTCACAAATTCTGTAAATAATGTTATCTATTATCTTGATTGTTTGTTTTCATGTTGCAAATAATGTACTTTGTCATAGCCAAAGTTGCATAAGAAACATTTCGTTGATTTCGATTCCAGTTTAAGCCATTTGTTTCTTCTGAAGAACCAGGCACCTTTGTATCTTTCAATTTCTTTTTTCCAACTATTTTTCCTTTTAAAGTACACGATACGTTATATGATGTCTAAATTCATGTCCTCCTTCTGAGGAGATTAAAATGTTATCACTGCGAATGTTGGAATCTTGAATCGCTTTTGACCTACCTTCTTCAGAAAGATATGTAGTTTCTTTATTAACACTTTTGCAAATAATTCGCAATTGGGAGATATCTTGTGTTACAAGCCTTTTCTTCTTTTTTGCATGAGAACGTTTGAGGCTGACACATTCCATTTCACTCCATTTCAATTAAACTTCTTTAATAAACTGTGAAAATGGAAAAAAATAAATAAATAGAGAACACTCGTGACACATAAGTAAAGTTGAACACAGTTTCCTCCCCTATATATATAACCCACCTTAAATAAAGCTCTATTCAAAGAGATTTTATTTTAAGTTATTTTCCTGTTTTTATTAACTAAATGCACTTTAAACATAGAAAACGACAGCTTAAAATATTTTAGAGTATTTAATTGCATTTCTCACACCTGAAATCATATAAAATGACACCTAACATGCCTAATCTAGTGAATAATAATTAAAAAAAAAAAACGACAATTATTGGTTGCTTAAAACAAGATGGCGGCTTTACCGGCAATTAAACCGGAGTCATATCATATGACCATTTTTTTTTTTTTTTTTTTTTTTTTTTTGAAAGATATAAATATGCATAGCAATATCCAAACATCATTTTGAGGATACATTGAAATTCCAACAGGATTATACCCGGCTGCCGCACTTTTAGGTTTTATTTACAAAATAAATTATTTTCCTTTGCAAATGGAATTGATTTGCCATTGCAGTATTCTTGTTGTCTGTTTTTAATTAGTGTTGAATTCATCAAATTTTGCTTTGTCCAACCATCCCTGAATTGTTTAAAAGATTTTAAGTAAAATAAATTCAAAATTATAGCTATAAAAATTTGCTTCTGTTACTATGTTCAGTTTATGGAGGAGATAAACGAGAAGAAAAAATCGCAAGTGACATCAAATGAAACACTCACAGCTGCTGATGGTAATTATTTTGATCGCCTGTCTGTGATGACGTCAGTAGACAGCCGGTAAGGCTATCTTACCGATGGCAACGGGCTTTCACTACAATAAGTAAAACGTCTGGTTTAAATAAATGAAAAAAAATTCAAAATATCCCTCAGTATGGCGATACATCGTTTTAGGTTTAGTTTATCAAGTGTTCTTTCTAGTTTTTCTATAACAACCTTGATCCCCAGTGGACATGCATTTTAACATTGAAACTTCTTTATTTTTCCCTGTGAGGTATGTAAAAGGCAGAAAATATATAATTTTCCTGAGATAGACATTGAAGAAATGGAAACGCGATTAACGTGGAATAAATTGAATTATTAGTTGGATGTAGTTAGAGTTACGAAAGAGCACATTTTTAAATATTTTAGTTTATTTCACCAAATAAGTACTCTATAATTTTCATGATTTTCTAACTGTTTTTAAAGTACAGCATCGCATACGGGCGAAATTTGAAACTTTTTATTATTATTATAATTAATATTATTTTATTGAATAAAACTTTTCATCGTAAGAAGAATTGCAGTTCAAACCACACATCTGAACGCAAATTTTCTGATTTGATGTTTAAGTTCAAAACACGTACGAGAGTTTAGGTTCACTTTGTATATTTTTAGTCAAATAAGAAATTGAACGTTAAAAAAAAAAAAAAGTTTAAATATGAAATATAAAATTTTTATCATCTTTTCTTCACAACTTATATTTAAATGCTTATAAACAGTTATGAATTGTAGATTATTATTATTTTATGAACATTTTGATAAATTAATGCTTCTTTATTATCATTTAAAAATTTATGATTTGGAGGGTTACTTTAAAGAAATATATAATTTCTTTAATATTCAAATGAGTTATTAGAAATTTCAAGTTTGTTTACTGTAATTTTATTATAAACTTATAGGAGCATAATAGTA
Source organism: Salticus scenicus (assembly GCA_963930645.1). Classification (NCBI taxonomy): domain Eukaryota; kingdom Metazoa; phylum Arthropoda; class Arachnida; order Araneae; family Salticidae; genus Salticus; species Salticus scenicus. The sequence goes on along the minus strand of OZ005650.1, from coordinate 205,076,496 downwards.
TTGTTATCTATTATTGTAATCTTATTGTATCAAATTTAAAAATGATTCAACCGTAGAAATGTAAAAGAAAATATTATTTTAATATAATCTTTCCATTGAATCAATCCAGAATTTTTACATAAATTATGTTTCGTTTACCGAAATCTCGCGTTTATTATTAAATAATTCTCTTTAAATAGCTTCTGCGGAAAAAACGTTAGAGAGAATACATGTTAATATATATATATATATATATGTTAGAGTTAAAATGAAATCGCATCAACAGTTGCTTAATATCTTGAGATTGTAAAATGATAATACGCGCATAACTATTTTTTAAATGAATCATAAAAAATATAAATGGATTTTAAAATGTACATGAAATTTTAAAATTTGATAACAAAAGAATTTCAGAATATGATCAAAGTAAGGAGAAAAACACATATCTTTAATTAAAAATGTATTTATATATATATAAAAAAAAAAAATGTTTAACCGTATTAATGCATTCATAAAAGTGGTTTTTAAAACATTGCTAATTTGTGCACATTTTTAAAATGTTCATTTTACATTTAAATTCTAAATAAAGAATACTATTGAATATTATACATTTCTTTTTGCATTCATAAGTGATTTTTAAACGTAGAAATTTTAAAGATTAAACTTAATCAGTTCCTTTAATGTTTACGTTTTAGAGAATAAGTTGTCTCCATATTCTCAATTGTAGATCTTAGATATTACTAGATCTTAAAGATGCACTTAATTGCTTAATTACTTAGTAATGTGATAGAAGTAAGAAGAGCTCGAAACAAAGTTAACAAATAAATAACAAGGTTTATTTAGCATTCAATATCAAGGAGGGCGTTGAGCTAACTCAATTTAAATAAATGACTTCAGGAACTAACTTTAACAAGACATAAACTAAGAAGTTGTTTTATCTCACCAATGCTGATCCTTTTGGCGATTGTTCTCGGCTACTACTAACTATTATCACTTTAGAGTGTCGGCCGGATTCCTGATACACGACAGACTCTTTTCTTAATTTACGCCACAATACTACCCCTCTCTACCATCACTTCACACACACCATAATCCGGTGCAACTTACTATCACCACTAACTCCAATTCACACTACTCTTTACTCCACACTAATCAGCTACCAACCCTTTACCACTAGCAATTCACTATCCTTCATTTTATACTACATTCTAACAAACATCCTTTCCCTTCATTTCAATCAAAACCTTTTAATATCACTTCTACATCATCTAACACTGAGATCCTAATTATTTCACTGCAGCACCATGTCGACATAAAACTCACTCGACCTCAACTTTCTCCGAGTCACTAGCGACGAAGTGCTTTAACAGTCCCAACATTAGATTTCTGGATTCAGCTGAAATTCAAACGAACTGTGGAGACGTTCTATATTCTCGACCTCACAGTCCCCCTCCAAAAAAAAAAAAAAAATTAGTCGGGAAAATCCCCAACGGGTTTTATCAAGTAATTTTAAACACTAATATATATCATAGGAGTGAGTGCAGCCACAACTTCATTTCTGAAACTTTAAAATAAGCTAGAAAAAAAAATTAAAGTTTAATTTGCTGAGCACTGAACTGCTTACAGCTTCAAATACAATGTCGAATAAAAAAACCCTAAGCTTAAAACCGTACCAACCCCGAGAAAAGAAATTTAAATTTTAAAATTATAAATGGGGGCCTTTTAAGGCCGGAAACTACGGGAAAAAAAAAAAAAAAAAAAAAAACACCTCAACAAATCCGTAGCCCAACAATACAGCGGGGATTACAAACATCTTTCTGTTAATCCAGAAGGAAAAAACATAATTTTAAACTTGAGCTTGTACAGGTGGGTCGCTTTATAATCAATAACAACGTGAAGAAAAGGTTTATTGAAAAAAAAAAATTGCAATCCTCTCTGAAGTAAGTGATCTTTCGAAACTTATGAATTTTCTTCATCCATGGGAAGGCCAGTCTAGGCTCAAAAACATTAGCTATTCCCAGTAACTTGAGAGTGTAGATTGCAGGACAATTCAGTCAGAAAACGTCAAGCATCAGAATAACACTTTGGACATCAGATTAGATCGTCAAAGATAATTCTAAAACGGAAACTTTTTACAGTATCAAAAATATAAAAACTACATTTTGTAGATAGATAAACGAGACAAATTGTCTCTGAATACATAAAATAGTTTATACACAATAATTTTCACTCCTGGGCTATAGCATGCGAAGAGACAAAAAAATAATTTGTTAGTGATTTTAGTTAAAAGTTAAGCGTGATTTACGCATATAGCCCCCCCCCCAAAAAAAAAAAAAATTCCCCACTCAAACACATATATACAGAGAAACTTTAAGGTTTTATACAAAAATTTACACATATCAAATTTCATTTTATATATACAAATTCAATATTTGCAGAAATACAAAAAAAGGGGGGGGGATATTTACAAAAGCTAAAAAACACGTTTTATATTACCCGCTCTGCAGGTGATGGCTACAAAATAAAAGAACTTAGTGTACATACATAAAATATATATTTAAAGAGAACAAAAATGTTGACATTGAAGCTGAAACATGACTTTCGATATGAAAGTTCATGCACTAATTTATATTTTACAGTTTTTAGTTTAAGAAAGTCCTGTTCTTTCATACAAAAATAAGAAGTCCGAAAGGCTTCGAGACACGTCATACATTTTGGTACAGCTCTGATAAACAAATATTTGAGAAAAAATAAAATAAGAAATGATACGACCTGACCGAGGGTTTCCACTGTAACAGCATTTGCATGAAGCATGCGTGTCCTGCTGGCCATTGCACTCGTTGAAGAAATCACGGGGCTGGAAGCTTGCAGCAGGAGGTCAGGCTTTGCAAAGGCACATTCCTGGGCTGGGATCGAACCCGGCACGCTGTCGTTTTCCATAGCGTCAGAGGACGATTCAGCTCGCTCTCTACTTATAAATGTTGAGGTCTTGGAGGGCTTACAAGCTTGGAAATAATTCACATTTTTATTTGAAATCACAACATTTGTTTTTAACTTTGTAAAGAAATTTTTAGAAGCAGCGTTACTTAATATATCATTGTCAGTTACAGGATTTTCAGCCAAAATACGTGACTCTGTCAACTTGACAGTTGTAGAAGATAAACTTAATTCCTTAACGTAGAAATGCTTTAATCTGCCTCTTTTATTCCCTACTTTTTTATGTAAATCAGCTAGTAGTTTGGGAGAAGGGCCGCTATTTAACCTTCCACTTTCTTTTACAACATTTTCAGTTACTTTTTCGTTTAAATTAGTGGATTCTGTCGGCTTGACATGTAGAAAACTTAAATGCCCTTTTTCACTACTTTCATTTAAATTAGCTACTCGCTTATGAGAAGCATCGTTGTTAAAACCGCTATTTTCTGTTACTTGTACCACAACATTTTTATTTGGGCTAATAATTAAATTTGGTGGCTGACCATTTGTAAAACATAAATTTGATTTATTTGCTTTGATTTTTTTGAGTACCAACATTACTGTTAACATCATTTTCTGCGAAAATTTTTCCTGTTACATGAGATAATTTTCAGGACTCGACCGGTTTAGCATTTGCGTATGATGTATCATTAAAAACAGTAGAATCTGCCGCCTTGACAGTTTTAGAATAAACTGTTATTTACCATGCGTTGAATTTAAACTACTAGAAGAGTTTGTTGACTGAACAGTTTCAAAACATAATTTTGGTTTCTTGACTAAAGTTTTAGCCGCAACATTTAACGGGATTTCATTCTTCTGTAAATGAGAAGGTAGCGGAGAGTTTAAACTAGAGACGCACGTAGAAGGATTTAAATGTGGCAAGTTTACGGGACAAACAGTAAGAGAATTTAAAAATATAGATTGAACTTCGGTATTATAAGAGTATGTTTGATTTCCTGCAATAGCTTCTGGTTGATTTAAATGACAGTTTCTCCACTGCGAAAAGTTAGCTTGTTGCGGTTGGTGTTGAAAGTATCAATTTGCTGGGGGGGGGGCGAAATTTTCTCGCTGTTCATTTTCAACACTGACGGTTTCTTGCCGGCGATTAGTGATATTCGCAGGTTTAGGAGTGTAACGTGCTTGATATTTATCTAGTCGTTCAAATAGACTATCAATATATGCGACCGGTTTTAAATCTAGAAAATCTTGAATTTGGACTGTAAACAGCGGGTTTATAATGCCCAACACTTCAAAAAATGATAACTGTAAGTCAAGTTGTTTAATTAAATCAAGTTTATGCAGGAAAAAGGTTGTCGGCTTATCGAATACAGACATTTTCGTTGTATACAGTTCCTGCTATAATTTAGCTCTATCAGCACTCGAGGAAAATGTGCTTATAATTTTGATTTTTAATTGTTCATAGGTGGGATTTTGACCCAAAGAATGAGAAGGGATGATTTCATACCATAATTTTGGTTCTCCTTTCAAGGAGTATTTTAGCCAGTTAAATCGATCAGAAATATCAATATGACATACAGCAAAATATTCTTCAAGTTCCTCACAAAAGTTAAGCATGTTATTTGAGCTAACTCAATTTAAATAAATGACTTTAGGAACTAACTTTAACAAGACATAAAATAAGAAGTTGTTTTATCTCACCAATGCTGATCCTTTTGGCGACTGCTCTCTACTACTACTAAGTATTCTCATTTTAGAGTGTCGGCCGGATTCCCGATACACGATAGACTCTTTTCTTAATTTACGCCACAATACTACCCCTCTCTACCATCACTTCACACTCACCATAATCCGGTGCAACTCACTATCACCACTAACTCCAATTCACACTACTCTTTACTCCACATTAATCAGCTACCAATCCATTACCACTAGCAATTCACTATCCTTCATTTTATACTACATTCTAACAAACCCCCTTCAACTTCCCTTCATTTCAATTAAAACCTTTTAAAATCACTTCTACTTCCTCTAACACTGAGATCATAATTATTTCACTGCAGCACCATGTCGACATAAAACTCACTCGACCTGAACTTTTGCCGAGTCACTGGCGACGAAGTGCTTTAACCGTCCCAACTTTAGATTGCTGGATTCAGCTGAAATTCAAACGAACTGTGGAGACGTTCTATAGTCTCGACCTCACAACGTTAATTAAAAATAATTACATGTTTGACCTAAATTAGTGCCTATCAACTTTCGGTGTCTTCCCTCTTAACAGGTGGCGCTGCGATACAGCGATTTCCCCAATTTAACGGAAAACTATATCTCAGGTTCTATTGCGTATAATCAAACAAAACTTGATATATGAGAAGGCCATTATGAAAAATTATGCTGATTCAATTTGAATGCTTTGCGGTCAACAGGTTGCGCTGTTACTCAGCGATTTCCGATATTTAAGGGAATGCTATATTTTAGGAACTACTGCACAGATTTGCATAAAGAATTATATCCCTAACAGCACAGTTAGGCTTAACTTATCCACAGTACATCTTAAGGACGTTTCTGGGATGTCTTTTCATCCAGAAGGCATCTTGAAGATATCCTGGGGAGGTAATGTGCTGTCTGGGATGTAGATGCGCCTTGACATAAATTAATGCTTATAAACTTTTAGTGACAACCGCTCAACATGTTGCGGCGGCTAATAAGGCTATATCTCTAAGGCTATTAAGATAAGGCTATATCTCAGGTTCTATTGCGTATCACCCAACAAAACCTTCTACGTGAGAAGGCCAATATGAGACATTATGTTGATTCTATTTGGTGCTTATCGGCCAATAGGGGACGCTGCTATACTGCAATTTTCCTTGATAATGGGAAGTCTGTATGATATAACTGTACGAAACCTAATATGTGAGATATTCATTAAAATAAAAAAACGCATTTTTTTAATGCAGTTTATAGACAATAAAAAAGTCTTTCTTTGGATATTTAGTGTTAGATTCCTCTAATGTGAAATTCGTTTGCATTCATCCTGTTAGATATAATTAAAAAAAAATAAAATTTTAATATTTTTTTTTTGCGCTTAGTGAATTAATATAAGAAAATACAGAAGAAATATTTGTGGTGGTTGCAACATAGTCGTTAAATTAAATTAACAATAATGATGTGGAAATTTTTATGATTAAACGTGATACTCTTAAAGTTCCAATCAATTTTTACTAGGATGTTAATAAAAAATAATGATTCATTCAATATAATTAATTACATAGGTCTGAAAAAAATCATATTAGTTTTGATTGTTTCTTTAAGTTTTACTCAATAAAATTGTAAACAATAGTAAAAGTATCCCACCACCTCTCGTTCCTTTTTGCAAAATTCATATTTTTGTAAAATTTTGTGTGAAAATTTAAATACTCGTATGTTATGATTTTGTTATTTATAGAAACTACATGAAAAAAAAAAAAAAATCCTACTTAAAAAGAAAAAAAAATATTACTCATGACAATCAATCTAAAAAAAATGTACAATGTGTAAAATAAGTAGTATGATGTGGCCACCACATGACTTTCTTCTATATGATTTTTTACAAAATTTATTCATTACAAATGATAAATTATCAAATTGTTTTCCATTTTAAATACAGACGTTTTTTATCTGACAGCATTATATTATCACTAATGCGGAAGATGTATATTTTTTGCAAATCAGAAGAAATAACATTTTTTTCATTAAAAGTTTTTTTTTTTTTTTTTTTTTTTTTGTTAAAAGATTTAAAAAAAAAAAAAAAAAAAAAAATCGATAACTTTGTTTTAAATTATCACAAATCTATAGTTCAGCCATTCGTTTTAAAGGTATTGACGAGATTGTTCGAAAGATACCCATATTGAATATTTACTTCCCCAAGGGGTGTACTTCCCCCAGGGCGGAAGCAAATTTTTTTTACGAGTTAATTACTACTATTATCAATAATTCATATTAATTTTGCAATCACACGATTGAAATAACTGTCATTATGTATATTTTTACGAAATTTTGACCTATACTGCCATGTTAAAAATTTAGAAAAAAATGCAATCACAATGCCACCTATTGAGCTATTGATCCACAAATCTAATCAGCACCTCTTTATGTCAGGGACCAATTAAATAGCAAGATTGGTTAAATTTCGTTCATTGGTTCGTGAGATATAGCGTTCACAAAATTTGTGACACACACACACTCAGACAGACAGACAGATATTTTCTAAAAAAAGTCAGATAGTGTTCCGGACATCACAAATACATATAGAAGAAAGTAAAAAGGTTGAATAAAGGAGGGGGTGGCAGAGTAAAAGTTGACAGTAAAATCGTGTTCGGGAAGGAGGACATCAAAGAGAAGAAGAAAGTGTTTAACAGAGACAAAAAGATTAAACAAAGATAGTTCAATATATCATAAAAAAAGTTGGTTTATTTATGAAAAATTGTATACAGTCGAATCTCGTTAAAGTGAACAGTGTAAACGTGGATTACTTTTAACATGAAGTTTCCACAATCCCCGTCAAATCAAGATCAGTTTGGTTATATGCAGATTAGTTACTGATAGCATGAACCACTGATAACACGAACACAACTTTTTATCCCCCATGATATTCACGTTAACGATGTTTGAATGTAGTTTCATATAATAAAATTAGTGATATTTTTATTGTAAACACCTATCAGTTTCCAGTCCTACCAGTGGTCGAGCAATTATTCTCTGGAAGGCATGGACAGTTTTTTTCTATTACAAATCGCAACACGTTTACCTAGTTGTTTGGAGTTTTCTGTGGTTTTCTGTGAAACTCGCGTAAATACGGGCTAGGACCACTTAGAAAGATCCATCAGAAGGCATTCCATCTATAGGCGTAGGATATTAGTGTAGTTAATCGGCCATAGCCTACACAAACAAAACAACATTTTAGTTTACAAAAGAACCGTCAGAGTGGAGCAGCAAAGGAAATCATAGTTAGATTCCGCATTTACGCCCGTATATTTTTTGGCATTTAATTATGAATGTAAAACTAAAATGGGATATTATTTTTAAGCAAGCACAAGTTTCCTTTAATTAAATAAATAAAATTAACTAAAACTGTCGTAATTTTAAATATATTTTATTATTTTAATGTAGTATTAGCAAGATTTTTTCATAAAAGTCGTTTCCATTAACAAAACGGATTTTGACTATTACAATATATATATATGCCTCTCTCTCTCTCTCTCTCTCTCTCTCTCTATATATATATATATATATATATATATATATGTATATACCGAGAGAGGGAGAGAGAGAGAGTAATAAATACATAGATCGATATTTAAATTACTTACCTTAAAGAACATTGCAGATAGTATTTTTTAACACATTTTCATGCATTTTTGTAAATTCATTCAAATGAATGTTTCTTGCATTTGTGTTATAATAAATGGACATAATATTACTAGATCACTAAATAATTAGACTTAGTCTCTGAAATGAGAGATGTTTGCATTTATACTGATGAAATACACATGGTTTCAAGGGGAAATTTATAAAAGTAAAATATCTTTCAACAGATTTTTCGTGTTTTTATTATAACAGACTATCATTTAATGTATCAAAGTGCATATGAATGGATAAATAACTACATTTATTATGAATGACAAGAGGAACGTTTAAATACGTTAATGTCCTTTTACAAATTCCTTGCTGAATAGATGTTATTATAGCCATCTGACGGCCTTTGAAAAGAGAAAAACTGTAATGCTGTTTTTACTGCATAGTTTTTTTAATGTTTTAAATAAATATTTATTTAAACTTGAAATAAAAAAAAATGTAATTGGGCACATGATTGTATTCCTTAAAAATACTATTTACAGCCTTCAAACTTGGAATGTAAGCTAAAATTCTATGATTCTATAAGTTTGAATTATTAGTGTATTGTAGAAAAAAGAACAGCTCAGTGAGGCTATATCCGTCAACGGCAGTTAGATGGACAGAGAAATACCTTACTGAAAAAATTATTTCTAACTCTTGTAAAGTGTATCAAGCAATAAGCGAATTTTACCATTTATTAAATCACTTGTTCTTTATATTCAATGTTTTTTCTTAGATATTTCCATAGCATTTTTTTTTTTCATTCAATAACATTCATTGCCTTAAAATTCTCTACAAGTGATGTTTATTATAAGAATAGTACGGCTACTTTTTAGTTTTGGATGTTAGTTTTGTATTAAATAGCACTTGTGTCATTAAACCTTGCTTATTTTATTTAATTTATAATTACTTTGTTAAACTAGGTTTTGATAAAGTATTCAAATATTTATTTAAATTGAAAATGATCCATATGTTCTATTAGCTTTCCCTTATAATTTGAAAATGCATATATAACTCATTTATAATGCATATATATTCTAAATTGAGTCAAAGAACAAAGATTTTTTTTCTTTTTAATTTGGTAATAAATGCATTTAAGAATATGAAAAAATCTGGAGTGACTCCACTCGACTTTCCGAACATTGAGTAACTAACAGTTTTGTAGATAAAATAAAGAAAGAGGTGTTGCTAAACAAACAAAAAAGAGAAAACCATAACAGAGTATTTGAGTATTTTTCTCCATATATCACACGAGGTTTTATTTAACGCTACTGAACTTTGAGCCCTTAGATCATAATGATAGAATTTTTCGTTGTGTCCCTGTAAAAATCTATAAATACTAGATTCACCAAAATGCTTATAGTTAGTGCAACAGTGATTTATAATATTCATACAAATTTTCTGCTCAATTGAATAAGGCGTTTAGATGCTATCGCACTTTTAAAAATTTGGTCTCATAGGCCATAATGATAAAGAATTTTTCTTTGTGTCCCTGTAAAAAAACTGTAAGTGCTAGATTCACCAAAATCTATACAGTTGGTGCAAATGCAACCTATAACATGTGTACAATTTTTTTGCTCAGATTAATAAGGCGTTTAGACGCTATCACACTTTTAAAAATTTGGCCCCATAGGCCTTAATGATAAAGAATTTTTCTTTGTGTCCCTGTAAAAAACCAATAAGTGCTAGATTCTCCAAAATCTATACAGATTGAGTATCTGTGACCTATAATATGGGTATAAAGTTTTTTCTCAATTGAATAAGGCGTTTAGATGCTATCGCACTTTTAAGATTTTGGTCCCATAGGCCATAATGATAAAGAATTTTTCTTTGTGTCCCTGTAAAAAAACTATAAGTGCTAGATTCACCAAAATCTATAGGGTTCGTACTATGGTGACTTACAATATACGTACCAACTTTCAGCTTATTTGAACAAAGCGTTTAGACGCTAGCGTGTTCACTCACAGACATACACACATACATACACACATACACACATACACACACACATACATACATCATCTAAAAAATAGTGGAAACGGACTCAGGAGACCTCGAAACGTATAGAAACATCAAAATCTGATATTCGGATTTTTGACATGATTACAATACTTTCCTCACTATAGTGTTCGGAAAGTAAAATAAAGTATCCCTAGTAAATATCGCAATATAAATATGTATATCTAAGCCCATTTAATAAATTATAAATATAGATTTTAAAATATTGCTTTTTTACACACATTTCATAAATGCTCATTTTATTTTAAAATTGTACAAACACTTATTATTAAATCGATGCATTTATTTACTTTTTATTTTATTTTATTTTTAATTATTTATTTGTTTGTTTTTATGCATTCATGATTTTTAATCTCATAGTATTTAGAGAATAAAATGAACTTTAAAAAAAAGTTTGTTTACCCCATTTGTTAAATTATTCTTTTTATTATATCGCTTTTCATTAAGAAAATAAACATAATAAAACAAAATCGTTTTAAACTGCCATGAATTACCGCATTTTAAATTACATATAAAGCATCGAAAGTTAATTGAAAATTTGCATTTTCAAATAATTTTTATTAGTTTTATGTAAAATATGAGGCAGCAATTTAATTTTATTTTTTGCTAATGATGCATCCATTACCAAAAGCATTACATTTGTTATTAAATTTTTTTATTGTTATTGTTTACTTAAAATCAGTGTTACAGAAGATGCATAAAATATTCATAAATTGCATACCTATTGAAATCGGGACAAAAATGTCGACTATAAAAATTTAAAATTATTATTAGATTTCAACAGTAATTTGTAAATGATTAAAAAGAAAATATTTTACAACTTGAATAAAAATGGAATAAATAGATTTTATGTTTCAAAAATTTATTAACAATAGAGAGTAATGATATTCAAAATAAAATTTGCAAGATTGAGATAAGTGTTTTTTTTTTTTTTAAATAATAAATTAATATAAAGAGCTATTGATTTTCGTTTATTTTACACAAAATGTATTTGAAACTTAGGTAATTATTTTAGCTAGTGTAATTTGTGTTTTTCTTACTGGTTTACTGGTTCTCTAGAAAAATAAAATTTACTATGATTTGATTAAAAATGTATATATTTAAAAAGAACTCTGATTGCAGAATTTTTCTGATGTTTATATGCAACTTATAGTTACCGTTATCTTTAAATTGCAATTTGTAATTGAATGCATAATTTTTTGTTGGATCAGAAAAAAAAAAAAAAAATCCTTTAAATATTTGTTTGGGAAAATATTCAATGATACAATAAATGAAGGTTGATAAAGTCCTGAACATTTGATGAAAAGTCGAAAAGATTTCGTGAAAAGTCGAACGTACATCGCGACGATCCAAGGCGAGAACATGTGGTTCCCCACTGAGTTCTTGCAAAATATTATTAGCCTATACACTGTAGAAAAAAAAAAATAACTATTACCAGCTGCAATCTGTGATTGGATAAAATAAATCACAGATTGCAGCTGGTAATAGTTATTTTTTTACAGTGTATTTACTGTTTAAACTGTTGCAACCAGCTCCACGCTCCCTTAAAAGTATATAGATTTTTACTCGATACATCAGGTGGAATGGTCCTTCTCATCATCGATGCGCATATGTTGTATACTCTCATACGTATTACCACTATTGCCTTGTTTGATTGGCTATATGTTATTAAATTAAAGTTTCAGTGTTTTCGACTAGATTATGATAGACTGTTAATTCAAACTTACAGTCAGCTCATAAGATGAAATATTTCATTTATTTGTATATCGAACGAACAAATTTGAACTTAAACATTTAGTCCAATGAACGGGAAATATCAACACTAAACATATTTGTGTTCACCGAATTAACAACTGACATTAATAAAAAGAAACTGCTTATTTCTAATTGCCAACAAGTTTAGTTTAAAAAAAATAATAATAAAAAATCTCAATATATTATCTCTTGCTTTAATTCAAATAAAATCATGGAAGTTAAAAGAGTATGTATAATTGTTTGGCTAATATATAGTATCTTCTAGAAAACATTCATTGGTTGAATGGCTTTATTTGGCGCAATGTCCAAAGTAGGACATGTTGCGAAAAAACATTCATTGGAAACATGTGTCTGTGCAAAAAATCGAGCTAACTTACTACTGAAAAATCTGCATGATATAGACTTAGTTGTTAATCATTTTGGGGGCTCAGTTTTATCGAAACTCAAAAAGTTTTATAAACGTCAATGCAAAAGCATAGTAAAAATTTGCAGATCCTTTCCACTTTGTAACTTCGTTTGATTTCTTATACAAAATTTATTATAACTTTCTTTTTTAATTAAAATTTATTTTCTTAATTTAATTAGAATTTGACGTTTATTTTCTGGTGCATTTTTCATTCAGAAACGCATTGTAAAGTTAATTGAGCTGCTAGTTGCCATCGAATTAAACAAAACCAAACTTCACCTCATTAAACTTGTATAGTTTACTCAAATTATACAGTAATGTCATTGTAAATGTGTCTTTTTTTTTAAGAGTAAACTAGCGTCAGTAGAGTAGATAACACTGTAACAAATAACGGTAGTTTTTACAGCAGGATGTACTGGCGGAAAAAGTGTCACCACATGCTGCTGTTAAAAAGAAATAATTTGCAACAGAAACATCTGTAAATGAATCTGTACTTAGAAATGTTTCTGCTGTAAAAAGTACCGTTATTTTTTACAGTGTTTGGAAAACTTAACTAATTAATGAGTAACTCAAAACTTTCTCTTTATTGTTACAAGAAATCCTTATTTTATTATTATTATCATCATTATTTGAATAATTTTAATTCTTTTAAATATTTTCCAACTAAAACCTCAAACTTTTGGCAACAAAATTCTGAATAAATAATATGATAAATATTAAGTTACATCAACTCAATAGTTTTAGTTCGCAAAAAATCAATATCATTTTCTACTTCACATAACATTTTTAACAAATAACCGTTATCAGCCTTCTTATTTTCCGTTATTTTGCATCCTTCCAGAAAACGTATCATAAAAATTTATTGAATAAATGGTGCTTGTTCCTAGAGAACCAAATTTATTCGCAATTGTGAAGTACATTTTAAATCTATAATATATCATTTTAAAGGAGTTTTCAAAATTCGAGAATATTTGAAAGAACTTGCACAAGTGAGGGAATTTTATTTACTAGAACACTAGTTCCATTGTCTGCTGTTTTAATTGTTTTTTAGGCTGTTTCTCTTGCTCTTTTCCTAATATGAATGTATTTCTCTAGCACCGTAGAGCAAACAAACAATTACCAATGTTCAGGATAGTAGATTAATAGGGTTCCAAAGAACCACGAAAATAATTTAACACATGTGGAATCAGTAAAGAATTATTTTTTTTTTATTAACTTGTAATAACGCACCAAATCTACGTTAAAGGTATCTTAAGATAACAATGTTAAATTTGGGGATTTAATAATTTTTAAAGAAGGCAAAACGGCCGTTTTTTTTTATCGGGCACTTGGTAGAATGACAGAAGTGGTATTTTTGGGGTTCGACAAGAAAATTCGAGTAGTAATAGGGAAGAATAAGTCAACGAAGATTGTACAAACTATCAGTCGTTTTTTTTTTTTTTTTTTTTTTTTTTTTTTTTTCATGTCCACCGGAGTAATATTTTATATTTTAGCCAACGAAAGAAAAAAAATGGAAATAAAGAAAGAAATATATTATCAGCTCGTGTTTCGCTGTTTGTTATTAATGTATTTAACAATCATTTTTTTTCTCCCGTCGTATCTTGTTTGTTTGTGAGATTTAATGTATGAGTTATTTATTTATTTATTTATTATTGAAATGTTGACTCTTCATAACCTGCAAACCGGTATATTACCTCTCACCTTCAATGAGAGAAAATAAACATACTTGATGTATTCTTTACATTAAAACTATTCTTTCGTCTTTCGAAGGTAGCTTCAAAGGTAGTTTTTTGCAGGCAGTTTCGTAGGTATTCAAATATTCTCGATTTAGTAAGCTAAATGATCTGCCTCAACTTTAATTTAACTATGATGTTTACCTTGAAGAGGTATAGTGGTATATGTTTTGGTTCAACAAATTATATTTTATTTTATTTCCATCGCGTTGTCTTGTAGATATTAATCAGATAGTGAAATCTTAACTGATTAGAAATGCATAGGGAATGAAAATTAGTTATATGAATATGCTTCAAAAATGCAGTGAACTATTGGTTTATTCAGAAGAATTCATTAATCTATGAAAAAAGTAACTCATATTACTTTAGGCATCGCTATAAAGATGTCAAGAGAATTTCCACACTATAAACGAGAATAAAAAGAAATTTCGTTTTTGAAAATAGAGGAATCAGGAACAAAAACTGGCGAACAAATTATTTTGTTTGATGAAATGGGTTCAAGATCATGGCGTTAAAAGTTTGTGACGTGTGTTTCAGAAAATTGATCCAGCAAACTTAGTCATTCATAACTATTTAGTTCAAGTTATTAAATACTTTATGTTGGATAGCATCTGCTATTGAAAATTTTGAGATGGGAATGATTATTTTAATCAGTAACTGAAATGGATAAACTGGCGTTACACACATTGTTCAAACACACGACGGCTGTAAAGTTTCAGTGGTTCGCTAAACAGAAGTAATATATAAATTAACATTTGGTAATAAATGAGCTTGCATTTCAAAACTAATATATTAGGCATAAAATAAAATATCTGTACTAAACAAAATACATTTTAAAATGTATTTTTTTTTCTTATATATATATATATATATATATATATATATATATATATATATATATATATATATATATATATATATATATATATATTACGTATTGATTAGAACACATTATTTCATACGGATTTCTTAAATGTTCCTTTAACTCTACAAATATACAGAGATGTATTACTGAATGGCATACTTTAATTTTTTTATACATTCCTGATTAAATAAAAAACTCATGATATTTCAAAAAAAAAAAAAAATAATATATTAATATTTCCACTATTTATCGAAAAATTCCTTTTTAATACATTCCTTTTTATTGAAAACATAAAGATAAAAGTGCAAAATCGTTTTAAACTGCTCCAAATTACCCTACATTATATGACAAACACAAGGTCGAAGGTTAATTGAATATTTGCTTTCAAAAATTATTTTACGTAAGCTTTGAAGGAGTAATTTAAATTTCTTCTATAATGATACTTCCATTAACAAAAATTTGTCAGTTAATATTAAATATTGTTATTTTTTATTTTTCGTTTAAATTAACGTTTCTGAGAATACTTATTTTTATAAACGCATTTTTATTATATTTTAAAAGTAATTAGTAAATGAATATGCATATATTGTTATGTTGTTTATTAAATTCAACTAAAAAATATATAAATCGAGTAATGAATTAACTTAATGATATAACAAAATGAAATTGACAACTTTGTGTAAAGTAATTATACATATGTATGTATGTATATATATATATATATATATATATATATATATATATATATGTAATACATTAAAAAAAAATTGTTCTGTTTTTTTTAATTTATAAAAGCCACATTTAAGTTAACTTGTTTTTTTACGTAAGCGAATCATAATTTGACAATTCTAATTATTTTCATAAAAATTATTAAGATTGTATATATATATATATATATATATATATATAGTAACTTACATCGTATTTCTTTATTTTAATAGTTTGTTGAAGGCAATATATATATATATATTCTGTAATTAATAAATGTGTGAAGGATTTTCGCTTTGAAAATTGAAAATTGAATCAGGAACAGAGCAATTAAATTTTGTTTTTAAAAATTCAAGAATATCGGAAAAAAAGTTATTTTAAGAATAAGAAAAGCATACTTTTTTTTAAAGAATAATGGGATTTTAAAAGCTATTAAATTTATTGACGTTTACTCAAATAAAAGATATTTATTTATTTATTTTTTTTTTGATTTAGTTAATTCAGTTTAACTATTAGTATTTAAATTATAAATTATTACAATTTTATATGCAAATGGATTAATTTTTAAATTGTATATGTACTGTGGCATTTATTATGAAAAAAGTAGTTACAGTTATTCAAGAAAAAAAAGTTATGTTTTTATTTATTTATTTTTAAACCAATGATTCGTTTTACATTACCATAACTATTTCATCTATGAAACTGCTTAAACCGTTTCATCTAACATAACAGCACTACCAAAAATTGTTTTGTTAAATATATGGAAAAAAAAAAAAAAACATAAATGTGATTTCTGGAATTGTTAGTATAATGAATGGAGTAACGTAATACTTTAATTTTCTTTTTGGAGAAAAATTTACCTTAAGCATTACAGTGTACTGTACACCCAGCTAATTACTGAAGAATTTCTAAAAGTCTAAAGTATATTTCCCAGTAGTTAATATTTGCTAAGTTAAAAATGAACAGAATAAAGTCCTTATGTCATCACTAATAATGCTGAAACGTTTCTGCCTTAATTAAAATCTTAAGAATTTCAGAATTATTATTAAACTCTGTATAATATTATTACTAACGCTTCTAATCCGAATTTCAAAGTTTATGCACTAAATTCATTTTCTTTAATAAACTTACCACAGTAACTATGAATCGAAAACTTAAAAATGATTCTTCTTGAAGTTTTATTACAATTATCAATTAGCTGTACAATAAATCGTACAGGGACACATTTTTCTACTTCTAAATTTCGGTTTCTTCAAAACATGTATACTAAATGTTGGCTTTTACTATAATTCAGTAGCTTCTTACTCAGCCCTTGTTACTTCATTGTGCCAGCTATACGTGACTAAATTTTACTCAATATGGCTGTAATAATTTAACATTGCTGAATAAAGCACATTTTCTAAAATTTAATGAAAATGTGGATGACGTTAATTATTTTTTAATCTTTCTTTTAAATTAAAGATAAATAAATGTAATAATATTTTAATATATATTGTTTTCAATGATGTATTTATGTTTTTACCGTAAGTGGAAAACTTATAAAAATCAAGCATAGCATAAAATAACACAATCATATTTAGAATTAATACTGTTAAACTCCTTATCATTAATTACATGATCGAAAAAAAAAAAAAACACATTAATAATTTCAGGAAACTTAAAAAATGACGACACGCAATTTATAGGAGTCAGTATATCTTACTTTTCAAATACTCTAGAAATGCAAGAATGGTAAGTAATAGACTCGAATTCCACTACCTATTAGCAGGCAGTCTTTATTATATATAAATAATATTTATGTAAATAACTATTTTTAAAATGAATTTCTTTCAACTGCATATGTATACTTTTCAACTGTATTCAACTGTATATGTAACTGTATACTTTTTTCTCCCTGTATATGTATGAAATTATGAAGAACATGTCATACCTCATATTTTTCAGTAAAATTTGTGTCATGAAAATTAAAAGTTGACCAGTTAAAAATTAAACAAAAATCAAAATATTTTGAATCACCCTGTAAAAGGTAATGTTTTAAATGCCTTTTGCCAGTAGCATGTGATTATAGGACTCTTTCTCATTATATGTGTAAAATTGTATGCGACTACTATATATATTCATGGATACATAACGGTTTCTTTAAAAAATTGCAAGAAAAATTTTCACTTTTTTAAATTATAACAAGTAGGCTATTAGACCCAGTGCAAAGCCATTTTCAGGAAATATGGCATGCTACATTAGACACAGCATACAACAATCATAATGAAAAAAATAGGTTAAATATCGTACGAAATACGAGCACTTTTACTAAGTAATTTCTAACAATGTATGCTCAAGCTTTATAAAAATTTCATTTGCATAATTTAATAGTCAAAGGTATTTATATCAACACCCCCAAACAAATATCATGTGAATTCAAAACGTTACGAGAAATAGAATAAACAAAATTTAAATTCTTCTCAAAATAATAATAATAATAATAATAATAATAAATAAAATAACGAAAGATGTTTGGAGATTTTATCAATACTTATTTACAATCAGCGAAAACACTGTAATATCATTGGGCATTGATTGAATCAACATAAAAATGTAAGTAAAACTGCTTATAGTTTAGCTTTTATTTTGAGAGAAATGGAATTCTGTTCATTGAATCTCTCGTAACATTTTAAATTTACATGATATTTGTTTGGGGTTTTCATATAAATTTCTCAATACCTTCGGCTATTAAATTATGCAAATGAAATTTTTATAAAGCTTTCGTTTTATAAAGCATGCGCATGCGTAGTTAAAAATTATTTTGTAAAAGTTCTAGTAAGATATTTAACATTTTTGTATTAGGATTGCTGTATTCTGTGTCTAAAGTAGTATTCCATATTTCCTGAAAATGGCCTTGCACTAGGGCTAGTACCCTAAATGTTATAATTTAAAAAGTGGAAATTGTTTTTTGCGAATTTTTAAAGAAACCGTTATATCTCCATGAGTATATGTGGTAGCCGCGTAAAATTTATACAGATGATGAGAAAAGTTATCATAATCACATGCTACAGCCAAAACGCATTTAAAGCATCACCTTTTGCAGGGTGATCCAAAACATTTTGATTATTGTTTAATTTTTATTAGTCCGCTTTTCCTCTTCACGACACAACTTTTACTGAAAAAAGAAAGGAGGTATAACATGTTCTTTACACTACCAAAGTTTCAAGATGATTCCTTAAGAACTTTTCCAGATATTTGACAAAACGTAAAAAAGCGAAATTGTTCACATTATTTTGTCAGCCATTTGTAAGTATAAAATATATAGATGTAATTTTCTAATGATTAAGAAATAATTTCGGAATTAGAAGTTAGATTAACAGTATCATTTTTGGAAATGGAAATAAACAACTGGTAGCGATTTCTTTATCAAGTGTCCCGTAATCTGAATATTAAAAGGAGGGATACTGCAAGATAACTAAACAAATGGAAACCTTTTAAGTCTTGGAGGCTAAAGGAAATATTAAAAAAGTAGATAGGTAGCATTTAGCGTAATGTCATCAGTGTACATAAACAATTTAAAAGGGATTACTTCTATACACAAGAAAAGATTCGGATTCCAATCAACCAATAGATTTATTCAGAATGTGGTATATTAGCTAACTGTAAATTGAGAAGCTGTAGTTAGGAAAAATGTAGAAGAAATATGGAATGTGTCCATTGAATGTAACACTTCCAACAATCACACATAAGAGATACGGCGAAATCGCGATTTAAAAAATATTTTTTTTTTCTAGGTGTAAAAGTCTCTCAAGAAATCTACTTTACGTGTAGATTTGGGTCAGCAAATTATTTGTACTGATTCATATTAAAATTTAGCATTTTTCTCCCAGAAATCCATAGAAATGGTCTATTTGTTAGTTTCTTGTTTATGGACGTAAATGATATGCTCATTTAAACTGAATTTCAGACAGCATTTAATCTGTCCAATATATGACCAATGTATTTTCCGGCAACGTGGTTTACGTTGGCGGGAAATACTATATATTCCCCAAAAGTTATGTATATGTATCGGATCTTTTAACTGAGAAAGGCGTTTATCAGTAGGCGAAAAAGTTCTTTTAAACTCATATTATTTGAGAATTTTACCTATGGCATAACTTGATTTATAAAATAGGATAAAACAATACGGATGCTAGAAGAGACCGATACTGTAAAAAAAGATAGCTGTAATTTTTAAATAACATCGGAAATTTCTCAACTACTACGAAATATTTCAAGAATATTTAAATAATTGCTAAATTTAAATAATTAGTTTTGTAAAGGCAGTTAAAACCATTAGTGAACAATATAGATTTTTTTTTCATCGTGATATTTTGAAATTGCTTTATTTATTTATTGTAAATACATACGCACATGCATACGTACATATACAGGGTGATTATAATAATAGTTATGATTTCAAAACGCTATAATTTTAAAACTATCCATCAGAGCGATTTGATATTTTACCAGAGCAATCGTGAGGCAATGAAATTTTGTTTTGCAAAAGAGAGAGAAAAAAAAAAATGTTCCAAAATGTGCCGTTAATTATCTGTTTCATGAAGCTCCCTTTTTTCTGTTTTCACTTTGACTGTTTTCGCTGAAAACACGTATTCTTGTCTTTTTGCTAAAAAAATATAGTAAACCTTAAATTCTGTTGTTTCATGCTCTTTAATTGTGTTGCTAATAAAATTCATGTGTTTAATGATTCCATTTAGGCTTTTACCCTCACATTCTCCTGACAGCGCCATCTGTAGGAACATGGTGGAACTAATTTTTTCCTCCCCTAAGCAAAATTTCATTGCCTCACGATTGTTCTACTAAGATATCAAATGGCTCTGATGCGTAGTTTTATAATTATAGCGTTTTGAAATCGTAACTTTAATTATAATCATCCTGTGTACATACATACTTATAAATATATATTTTTTGTTGCGTCTTACTTTAATGAGATATATATGACTACCATACAGTACAATGTGTTTTTAAACAAATGATAAACCACTTTCAAGTAAACTGGACCCCTAGCCCCACACTCCACCCCCTTTAAAGTACTTTCAGCTTTAGAGTACTTTCATGCTTTTATCTAAATAAAATAAAAATTAAGAACAAGACAATTAAGCAGCTACTTAAATTAACTTGTCGTAAAATGTAATAATAACCAAAAGAGTATTTCAAGTTATTGCGATTATTTTAAACGTATTTACCAATTCATGTACTTCAGCATAAAAATGTCAAACCCATTATTAAGAACATAAATAGAATTTTTAGTTTCAACAATTTTCATTTTTTGCAATTTATTGGATTGAGTATCTGGTATTAGCAAAGCTTTTATTTTGTATTTAGTGTTATATTTTTAAAGCTTTAGTTTTATATTAAAAATGAATAATCAAAATATCTATAATTATTCAGTCTTGTCGAAATTGTAAATCATGAGTCCTATAAAATGAAATTCCTTTTCCCTTTTAATATTTAAAGATACCTTTTAAATAATCCTTTTAAATAAAAATTATTAAAAAATATGTTCTAATATCTCTACTTTAAAATGGATACGTAAACAAAAGTGTCAAAATGAACTTTTTCACGGTTGTTAATTTATGCTTCACAAAACATGTAACTTAGCATTTTTTAGAAGAACTCGTGCATATTAAAGTTACATATTAAGATGTTAATTATCATATATATATATATATATATATATACATATTATTATATATATAAAAAAAGAAAGAAATATGATAATAGAAAAAAACATTTAATGCAGCGAACACATTTTTATGGCATCGAAATTATAACTTAAATTCACACACATGTTCTGTAAATTTTTATACCCTTCCTCTTCCCACAGATGATCTTTTGCTAATTGCAACTCTATCGAAACCTTTGTTCATGTATTGTTCTTTCTTTAACGTAATGCAGATATACAATGGCAAGTTTTGAGTATTCTAATTCGGTTTCTTTTCATCTTGCAAAATAAAGCAATTAGTCGCTATGTGTGCATTCCTTGTCTTCAACATGTTACATTATTTTTGCTTAAAAACTTACGTGTTCCCATGGCGAAAGTTGACTTTTTTGGAGGACCGTTTGAATTATAAATATATCGTAACCTTTTAAATATTTTATGTGTTTATACGTAACTTAATTACAACCATTTTTTTCTCTATTAAATTAAATTTGGCTTCATTTAGAGCTTTGGCGAAAGTAATGAAGAAATCGGAGCGTCACTTCATCACCTTGATTTAAGCTGAGAAGTAGACATTTTGGGCTCCCACTCCAATGTTTTTAAAATAACTGCAGTTTTAATTATTCAATAATAATAACTTTATGAAATATTAACTTATGCGAGAGTAATATATCAAATAAATTGCTTAATAAAATTGTTCGTGATTATCTACAAAATTGCTTGGATTGTTGATCACTGTGTTTTTGACGGTACACTTCGCAATAATTTTAAAACTACTTTTTAAAATTAAAATTCAATAACCAACGGCCATCTAAAACAATACTACACACATTATATTAGCATTAATACTTAGTATAGTTTCTTATTGCTACTAGTAATGCAACGGACTATTTTTTTAAAATATAATTTACTTAAGTTTAAAACATTCATTTGTATTTTTTAAGAAATATTTGGGGCTTATCGTTTGTAAATTAATGGCTGTTGCTTTTTTATTTATTGTATAAGTTTATAATTTAATATTTATAATTATACAAGAATTATTACAGAATACAACTAAAAATAGTTTACTATTGATATTTCTGTAGTGATAAGTATAAAGGATTTAAGTCCATATTCTTGATTTTTCAGGAGACGAAAAATAAAGTTTAACTAGCTAAAAACAAATCAAAAGAATGGATTAGGGAAAAGGTATTTCGTTGATTTTTACCCTTTCATTCAGTGGTTGTCAACCTTCATTTAATAACGGGAAAAATTGAATTAAATATTTTATACCATACATGAATGGTAAATTTCTAAATTGGTCTTTTTTTTACCAATGAATTTTCTCAAAGACTAAATGACATAGAATTAAATCCTTTATACCAATCGATAGAAAAAAAATTTCTGAGTCTGACTATGTACTTAACTCAAAATCGACATTTTTGGACTTAAATCCTTTATACTTATCAGTACAGATTTATATATCGATATAAAGCTGATATTTGAAATATTTCAAATTGTTTAAGAAATGCAAAATATACAACAATATAACGAATTTTATACATTTACCCAAGAAAATTATTGGAAGTTAGAATGTTTTTTAAATATGTAAGTACAGAAAATACAGTGTGGTCCAGGTCAGAATGAAATAATTTTTGTAGCTTAAATGCATACCTTAATTTACTAGCAAGGAATTCATTAAAAAATATTAAAATACATTTAAATTTACCTTTTGGTTTTAGTGCATACCAGTTGTAGATTGTGTATTTACCAGAAAAAAAGCGTTAAATGACGGTTTATGTATGGTTTTTATTCGATTTACATATTAAATTCGTTTCACTACATTTTATGTAATCTTTTAACACACATAATAAATCTAAATTAATAAAATCAGACTTTTGTCTGTAAATTTGTCAGAATCAAACAAAATTTGCTGAAACTTCACGTTTCACATACTATGAAAGGCGAAATGACTTCAGAAAATTTTCCGTGTATGTCTGTGTCGTTGTGTCCGTATGAGTGTAACACTATTTTTGTCCGGGTATCACACGAGAATGGCTGGACATAATTCAACGACAGCAGGAATTCAATTCTTTACCAACTTAAAATTATATATATTAAAAAAAAAAAAAAAAGATTTAAAGCTATAGGTAAAAAACATGTGTTCATGCACCATAAGGCTTTTGTTAGTAAAACGCATTAAATTGGAAAAAATGCGTTATCGTTACGTTTTATACATCAGGGAACCCCAAAATGATTTCAGAATATTTGATCTGTGTTCGCAGGTACACAGAACTTTTTTTTTTTTCCACTGAGTATCACCGGAAAAAGGCTGGACAGAATGCAATGACACTTGGCTCTAAAGGTTTAACTTTGTACCAAACTTAAAATTATATCCACCGAACTTTTCAAACTTCTAATGAGATTTACAGATTAATGGGCAAAAAATGCTTGTGACAATTAGAAATTATACATTGGTATTCGATATTTTAAAATGACAATATTTGACAAAAAATTCCACTTTTTCTTCGTTGTAATTTTGGATTGGATTTGGGAGTAAGGAAGATTGACTGCTCGATGGTGCTAGGCCTCAGGAGAAGTGTCCAACGTGGTGGTCTTTATAAGGGGTCCAAGCACGTATTACACAAGTTTACCCATATTACGAGTAAATAATGATGCTCGTAATACCCGAATACTCGTAAACCACCGAAAACTCGGAAGTGATAGGCCGACGAGCGCGGCCAGGAATCGAACCCGGCACCTCACGTACTCCAACTTTGTCGCAGAACCGCTCGGTCGCTGGTGGGTCCGTTGTTATTTTGTTTGTTTTATGTAAGCACGGCATTCTGTTATGCAGACGATATTTTTTCTTCATTTCTGAAACTCATTTTAAAATTTATATTTTACTTTAAAAGTTTGATTGTTATACAAAACATATTTCGCAAGTAATCGTGATTCAGAAAGAAGGTTATTATTATTTTTTTTTTTTTTCGCATTTTATGTGTTTTTGTAAAGTGTTTGTATGTGCTATATTTATTTCTTAAAATTAAAAAAGCAGCAATTGCGTGTATTATCGGGGAAAAAATAAATCGACATACATTCTTTGTAAATATATATATATATATATATATATATATATATATATATATATATATATATATATATATATATATATATATATATATATATATATATATATAGTACGAACGGAATGCAACGAAATTTGGTATATAGACTATATACGAGATACGCTCATGGAATTTTGAAAAAAAGAAAAAAGAAAAATAGTCCCAAAATGTCCACCAGAGGGCGCCTTTCTCCAGAAAATAATTAAATTTAACGCAATAAACGACCAAAACGGAATACAGAAATAATATTTAATTTATTGACTAGTTTATGATCACCTTAGTATCACAAACGTTTGTCGTCTGCAAACGTTTTATACCCTAACTTGTTTTGCATAAAGCTTCCTCTTTTTCGCAAGCATGCGAATCTCGAATATTTTTTTTTCTAAAACTGACAGCTTTTCTCGGTTTTACATTTTATTACTTATAAATTTTGTTCTGGGTTGTTAATATACGTTTATTTATTCCGTCGTTTTGGTCCATAATTGTGTTAACTTTAAATTTTTTTTCCAGAGAAAGCGTCCTCTCGTGGACATTTTGAATTTTTTTTTTTTTTTTAATTCCGTGAGCGCATCTCGTGTATAATCTATAAACCAAATTTCGTTGCATTCCGTTCACCGGTTTGCGCAGTATGATGTTGCTTATAGGGAAAGTTTAATTATAATCAGCCTGTATATTATAATATTAAATGTTAATTAATGGGAATTCAACTTATGCCTAGATTACTGTATTAAGTGGGGAGAAAATAGAGTTGAAAAGCCAAAAATGTAGTGTTTTGCTTGCTTTATTAAAGAAAAAAAAAATCAAACAAATATTCGCGAATAACGCGATAATTTGCAAAAATATTTCCCTGGATTTATCTAAGTCATCTTTGGCACCCTTCCTTATATTACCCTGATAAAACAATGTTTTGTCCAACGTAATAATAGATCTGTGGATAAAGTTAAAAAAGTTATTATATATTTGTTTCCACATTCAAAAAATAAAAAAAAATAAATACAAAATAATTTTGCTAATTTTAAAGTAATTTGTAAGTAAAGTAATATTAATTAATCAGAAAGAGCTGTGTTCTTTAAACGAACTAGACTTAGTACAGTACCCACTTGATTTCATACTGTAACTTTAATTCAGTACCCTCTTGCTGACACTTAAATTTTTGTTCCATTTTCGCGATGAACGAAAGAAAACGGCTATCACGGTTACATTAGAATGTATCTTTGCGGAAAACGACCGAGCGACTTTGGTGGAAAATTTCAATTTTCGCCATGTTGGGCTACTAAAACTAGTCTAAAATATAATTATTATTTGCTCTATTTTATGACGTTTATATACTAGTGGATCTGCAGATCAGAAGCCTCTTCGTCCTATTTGCATCAGACATTATTCAAAATGTCATTTTTATTTATTCCTTATTTTATACACGGGAAGATCCAAAAGTCACAGAAAAAATAAAAACTTTATCATTCAAAAGGTACTAAATGTAACTTTATACAATCCTCACTGAAATATATAGAAAAGTATAGGATTATATATATATATATATATATATATATATATATATATATATATATATTATATCAGCTACGTTTTCCTCCAACATTACTCCCTTTATTTGTATTATCCTCTTACATTCTTTAAACAGACACGCATGACCAAATGACGCCACACTGCGTATACTGAAACGTTTTTTTTTTTTTTTTTTTTTTTTTTTTTTTTTTTTTTTAAGGAATTTATAATGCACGACATCCGGTGGTCATTCTAACGCAAAACAGCTATCACATTTAACATTTACAGTCCTACTTACGTTGTCGAATGTACTGCTTTACTGTGGAATTAATTTTACATTTAAATGATCAACTGGCGAAGAAAATTTAAACTAATTTTCTAATAAATATCTTGTTGCCTAAAATATCCCATGTTATTCTGCGCAATTCAGTGAAAACTGCCTAGTGCTAAGGTAAATACTTTTGTCATAATATATATATATATATATCGTGAATTTTAGATCACTTTTTTTTTTTTTTTTTTTTTGTTTTTGTTTTTTTTTAAATACATTTATATTATTTATGATACATATTTTATGATATAAAATATATATGATATTTGTAACACATATTTAAATACTTTACAATTAGGAATTTATACTTTGTAAGGAACTAAATAGTTAAATATTTAAATATATATATATAGATAGATAGATATCAATTTATTAACAGTATGATAAATGAATATTATTATTAGATCTCATTTCTAGTAAGGATAACTTCTTTGTTCTGTTTCTTTGTAGATGAACAATAAACTGCATCCGGAACATAAAATTTGTTTGACGAAGTTAGAATAACAGTTAGAAAATGGCAGAAGGCGCCTTAGATTGCAAATCGGCTACCATGCACTTCAAGTAATGAAGGCGTAGAAGAAGAAAACTTTCCGTAACTGTTTGTCACATGGTAACGACATTTCACCGCTACTTTGATCAATGTTCCGTACTGAAGTATTTAGTTCTGTAGAAACTATACTCTGGAAAAATCATGTTACAAGGAAAAAAGATGAAATGTTATTATACTTCACTTATTAGAAGATTCTGATGCGGTTCTTCTATATTTTTACAGAAATATACTCTATTTTATTATATATAAATACAGAATTTTTCTGTATTTATATATAATAAATACAGTACAGTATATATCTAAAGAAATATACTGTAATTTATTATATATATATATAGTTAAGTTCATGGCACTTAACTAAATAATAATAATAATAATGATAATAATAATAACTATACATATTTAAAATAGGATATTTATTTTCTATTCTCTATTCAAGATATGTATTCTCTAAATTATGGAAAAAATAATAATGCAAACTTTCTTTATTTGTAACACACTAAGTAAAATACAACATGGCTTATATTATAATTTTCATTGCTGGGATATAAAAATGAGTGTTCTGTTAAGGTAGTTAAATTAAAAAAAAATCTTAATATTTGCATTGTTTGTTATCGAATAATTTAATTGAATTTTTTGTTTCTTCAGTTTGTGTTTGACACTTGTTTCTTTTCTAAAATCAGCAAATACCCTTTTCTAAGTTGATACATTTTGCAAAATATAGTTATATTTATTTACACTTGAAGTTGAAATGATAAAAAAATAAACATTTTAAACTCAGAGAATTTATCGGTTCCTTAATTTAATACTACATCTTACAAAATAATAATAATAATAATAACAAAAATAATAAATATTAGTAATAATAATAATCGTTAGTAAAAAAAAAAAAAAAAAAAAAAAAAAAAAAAAGAAGAAGAAGAAGAACTGTTAAGCAACCGTTTATTGTCTTATAAAGCGAAGTATTTATCGATTAATAAGAAAACTAAAGTAATTAATGCAAAATCATACCGTTTGTAATATAATTTACATTTGCTTAAATAAGACTAATAGAGAGGTATTTACAACAGAAAACTTCCACATATTTTGAAATTCGGTTCGAAAATATGTTAAAAAATGTATTTATCGAATGATATATATTTGAAAGATATAACATGTTAGATAATCTATAACTGTATGCTAAAAATTTATTCTTGTCATTTGTTTTAAAAACCGAGAAGATTTTTTATATATTCAATAGAATAATTTCATAAATCTACGCTTTCAGAGAAATTGTTTCAGCTACAAGTATCATATTTTTAATAAATCACCATAAAAATACTTATTATAATTCTTAAAAAAAAAAAAAAAAAAAAAAAATATACTGACATGAAAAATATCAACAGCACAAAAAAATTGGAAATGAGTGGCATTTTTAAAGACTTTATACATATATATACGCAAAAATACATACACTCACACTCTCATATGTAATGTATTTTCCAATAACGCGACATTTTTTTTTTCCCACAAGCATTTGGCCAGGAAGTCGCCACTTTAATGACCACTTGTGATGGGGCCCACAACGGTAGGCTATCACTATCCCTAACGAGGACAGCACTGGATGAATTATCCGTGCATTTTCCGGGATTCGAACCAGAGTCCGATGATGTGCGAGACATAAACATTAACCACCATATTGTATAGGCGGCCACATCTCAAAAAGAAATAAGTATCATTTCGGAACAATACACATTAAACTCTAAAGTGCACAACTGTAGGAAATAAATAAATAGCAGATAAGATAATAAAGAATACATATAATATAATTAGATTAAAACACAATTAAATTTAGAGGGTTTTTTTTTTTTTTTTTTTTAACAACTATTAAAACATTGGCAGCATTGTTGGTTATTACCAAATGTGTATCGTGTTAAAATGAACTTGAAAGTAATTAACTGCCACTAGATATCAAAAAACATTTAAATGTAAATATGCAAGCGTTATATTAAAAGGAGACTTGGCGTTGGATTACTAAAAAAAATAAAAACTGCAACGTCAGGAAAGCCAAAGAGAAAATTTGTTTTTTCTTTGACGTTCCTGACATTGTAGTTTATTTTATTTATTTATTTTTTTTTTTTTTAATATATATATAATGCTATCGTTTTATTATATGGCTCTCAATCTATGCCAGAAATTATATATGTATAATATATATGTAGTATATATATATATATATATATATCATAAAAAACGGCAGTTTTTTGAGTGACGCAGCAAAGCTCAAACAAAGCTTAGCAGCGACACTCTATTATACAGCTAATTTAACATCAAAAGAATTTGAAACGCCGACATTTAATATCTCAGTAAATTGGAGATATTCTGATCTAATATTTTCAGAATAATCTTTTATCTTCTGCATGATGCTATCCTGAAAGTTTCACACTTTAACATTGTATAAATTTTGAGATCTGGAGTTGCAATTTAAGACTTCAAAGGAAAAATGTGTTTTGTGTGAGTTTTTTTTCTCGAAAACGGCTCGAAGAAATTTTATGAAATTAATATATGATATTAATTTATTTTGTCTGAGACGCATGACGTTCTCCGTTTTTCCCAGAAAACTCTTGTTTCTTAGATAATTTAGCTTAAAAATCGAACTATTTTTCCTCCGCCATATGCATGGATTTGAACCGCAGATTCTCAGAATTCAGAACAGGCGTAATTCGGTTTTCTGAGGCTGTGGTTGGTTGGTCCAATCTGAATGCAGTCAATAAAATATTTAGATTGTTTTTATTAAAGGCAAAAAGGAAACTTCATTGTTTGTTTTAAATACTTATTATATATATACTAAATTAAATTTTACTTAAATATTTTTTTCTTTTTTGTTATGAAGTCAAATTATTAGATTTTAAAATTTCACATTTCGCCAAAATACTATTTAGATACTATTTCAAATAAGGAAATATTTTGTAATTATATGTATTCTATTTAATAATTACTCATAATAAATTTATAATTTTTTAAGAGAAAATATTTCACATTATTTTCCGATTAATTTTTTCCGACGTAAAACCCAACTAATCAATCAACCGATTAATTTTTTTCATCCTTCATGTATTCATTCGCCGCCTCTGATTGGTGTTTCCTTCCTGCGCTTCTCTGACTGGCTGAGACTGTTGTGGTTTTATTGTGTTCTCTTCCGTCCGGAAATTCCAAATTTTTTAATATTATGATGTTTTACCACGGATTAGGATTACCACGGATTCTTTTAATATCCATGTGTTTTACATATTCGCTTTAATTTTACATTATTAGGCACATATTAAGCAAGTATTAAAATTTTGTTAATGTAATAAAATAACTACCGGTATCTGCATATTATACAATATTTATTATTAAAGATACGATGCTTGTATAGTATTCAAGATATATTACTCAAGTCATGGATTAATGGTAAGTTTTTTTTTTTTTTTTTACTTATTTTCAAATATATATAAATTCTACTATGAAGTAAAAAAAAAAACTGTTTTGATTAGTATTTTCACATTTGTAGTAATCAAAGCTTTATTTATTTATTTATTTTTTGACTATAACATGTAAATATTAGAAATGAAAAACTTTATAAAATTTTATCTATTTAATCGGCAAAAATATTTGAGGAATAAAAAAAAAAAATATGAAAAATTAATACAAATCAGTCAATTTCCTGTAATTCACAAAGAAATTGTTAATTAGAGGTCTTTGTTTATATTTTTCTTTGACAAAGTCTGCTATTGTTATTAATTCATAAACAGACATTAAACTAGTTTCAGTATTAAAAATTAAACTAATAAATCATATATGAAGGTAAATTTATTAAGCATACACATAAGTAATATTATAGCAATAAAATATAAACACACATATTTATGATACAAAATAAATTATTTTTTAAGTGTAGAAGTAAATATTCATCATTAATTATATTTTATTTTCTTAAACATTAAACTTGATTAGTAATAATGGTTTGTTCTAAATTCTCATATGCTTTCCTTGTGTTCTTTGGTGCTAGTCTGTATGAATTGCAAGATACTTATACAAGAATCTCACAATTTCCCCCCTCCCCCCAAATGTGTTTGAAAGCAAGGATTAAGCTAAAAATTTGATTAAAAAAGTGAAAGTGAGAAATGTTGCCATTTTTTTTTTTTTTAAATCTCAGCTTAAAATTTCTTTCTTTACATTAAAAAATTAACTGTGAGTGAAAGGGTGTGATGACTGTAAAGTTTTGGCTAACACATTTGTACACATGAAGGCAGATTTTTATTTAAAAATTTTTTTGCAAAATTTTTATTTAAAAAACTACGGGGCTCTGCCCCCTGCATGCTCCGCTGACCAACCCCTGAGGAAGGCTTCGCGTCCCCACGACTCACTTCACCTATTAAACCCCTATGGCGCTTTGCCCGTCTATTCGCTTCTTTACCTTTCACTGGATAGAAAAATCAATACTGCATTAAAAAAAAAAAAAAATGGAAATACCCATATTTAATGTCAAATTGAAATACATAATATTTAATACCATTTTTTTAATGAAATAATATGCTAAAAATCAGTAATATTTTTTTCAGAAAAGAAAGAAATTCGTAATATCTAGACCATTTTGTGTTACAGACATAGTATATGAACCCCTTGGCGACAATTAAGTTTTTGTCACTATTTGGCGATGGATGTTTTCGTAGATGAAATTTTGGCAAAAGCAGAATTTAGTTTAGTATGGAGGACTATCAGTTATTTTTTTTTTTTCAAATTATAACATCGCTTTCAAATTATTCAATTATATTTTCGGTTTCGATGTATGTCCAACCATCGTAAAACTGGCGACAACATTTTATCCGTAGATTGAGACAAATAGTCCTTCACACTTAAAAAAAAAAACATTTTAATTAAATTAGACTAATCTTTTCAAAAAATTGGAATCTAATTTTTATAATACCCGTACTTTTTACTGTTGAGTTTTTTTTAGTTAATTTATGACAGTATATAATCGGTACTTTTCCATTTTGCCGGCGAGGCGATAAATTTGACAAGAATGATATAACCGACGGCAATCCTTAAGCACCTAAGAAAGAATAATTGTTTCAAAACACTTCAGGAACAACTATATAGTATCTCCCCACAACTGGATTTGGCGATTATGGCTAAATCATAAATAACAATCTAAAATAAGCAGCATGCAGACTGCCATATTATATTGCAAAGAATCCAGAACGACATCGTTATCGTTAAAAGCGGCCCCAAAGAAAAATCGCCAAATCCAGTTGTTGGGAGATACGAGATACTATACTTATACCACACGTCGAATAATAATAAGAAAAAAATTAAAGAAACATGACCGTTTACTTATTTTATTTTATATTTTTAAGAATTAAATTTTCTGAAGTTTTGCTTAAAGCTAGCTTTTAAAAGTGTTGTCCCATAAAAATATAACATTTACTTTGTCAAATCCTTAATAACGTGTATATAAATAAACTTTAAATTTGAGAGAGAAAAAAAAAAAAAAATCTAAGTTGCAAATTTACTTTTAATCCATGAGATTTGCACCGGCGAAATGAAAAGTACCTTCTCTCCTATTTACTTCATACATTAATGAAGAATAAAATCTGCTCGATTCATTAAAAGAATTTTAGGTGATGAATTTTTTTCTTGTTATAATTAGAAATATGATATGTATCATGGAAATGTCTAATTCTGTAATGTTAAAAAATTATCAGTGCTAAATAAGATTTTTTCATTTATAATTCAGTTTGAATTTAAATCTAAATATTTTTGTATGCCAAAATATAACCGAAGTATTTTAAAATATAATTTTAAATGAAAAAGACAAAGGAGATTCTTTGGAAAAAGATGCACTTAGAAATATTTTTCTTAATAGCAGCATTAACATTCATTTTATTATTTTTTATACCATGGATCACATTTTAATTTTCCCGTGGAAAATGATGTCATGACAGAAGAACGTCGTCATAAGAGAAACTTTTTCTACGGTGGCAAATAGAGTACCTTTATAAACTCAATGTTTTCAGTTAATAACTTCGTTAATTAAGGTGATACAGATTTCTAATTACCTGAAATGCCTTCCTTGAAGCATACGGAAGACATTGATACCTCTCATGATGCAGAGCACTTTGCCGTCCGCGAGGAGATGCTGTCGCAGACAAAAAAAAATTGACGCCAGCGACAGTTACTTTTTTTTTAATATATAGAGAAAACTAGATTTCTTTTGCTGCTTAAAAAGACAGGCTAAAATTAACTAGGAGCTCACTAGTAGAAATAGTGCAGCATGGAAGCACTGCCGATTGTTTTAGGCTTTGTGAGAAAATTCATATTATGGAGCTGTAAGGTACTTTTTGGATTACCATTACCAGTTTATTAGTTTAATCACAATTAACTGCGTACTGTTATTTTGCTGCTAATCAATAAAATGTGCATTTGTTTTTTCAAAGTTATTTCTCAAAATCTGTGATAATTTTGTGGCCTGTTATTGAAATACAGAATCATTTGTCACTAACTGAGAAATATTATGTTAACCAAAATGTGCAATAATTTTGTAACCTGTTATTGAAATGCATAATCATTTTGCCGCTAAGAGTCTAAATGTCTGTTTAATAATGCAAAATTGTGGAAATATTCTGGTAAATTCCGGGTTCCGCTTGGCGGTGTTTTGGCGACCTTTGTTAGCGCGATCCATGCCAAGTTGTTCACGTGATCTAAAAGTAAGCTGTTGACAATCGTAAATGCATTTTTCTACTGGAAAAAAAAATAATACTTTCTAATAGTTTCGTGTTTAATAAATTGCTATAAAAATATTTGTACATATACACATAAATTCTTTAAAAAAGCTTATAATATGACTGATTTAAATTTCTGAAATTATCATTATAGCTGTTCAAAGAATAATCTATAACTTGAAAGACATTTATTTTTTTAACTTCAGTTTTGAATATAGCATCATGCATTGATATTTTGTGATTGTTACTTTAACAAAGCTGTGTTAATAATTTTTGATTAATAACATAATTCAATTATCTCTGAAGCTGGATAATGGACTTTAATTTAGCTTTTTCCTCACTTTCAAGTATATATTGAACATAAACATGTTAGTAGATAGCTTTGAATAAATTGATTTAAAATGTTAGTTAAACTTAAAATTATAATCTGGAAGAATATCATTTTTTAAAATCCCTAGTTTTATATGAAGCAGTATGCATTGGTTTGAATTATCTCAAATTTTAGCCTTAAATTGAAGGGTTTTTATTTATTTAGCATTGTGTATAGTATTGTATTTTTATGATTATTACTTTAACAAGCTCGTGTTAGGTACTGGATAATGTTAATAGTAGCTATTATTTATTTGAAAAGAAACTTATATCTTGCTTTTAATTGTTTTCCTTTAAATAAATTGCTTTAAAATGTTAGTTTGTATATATATACTTTAAGAATAATAATAGAATTCTCTGTAAATATTTTTGGTATGTGTTCGAACAAACTTATATAATCTGAAAGAATTTCATTTTTTAAATCTGCAATTTTATATGAAGTAATATGAATTTTGGTTTGAATTATCTCAAATTTTATCCTGAAATCAACAGATTGTTTATTTATTTAATATTGTGCATTGGTATTCATTGTGATTATTACTTTAATTAGGTTAAGTATTGGATAATATTAATATTATTATTATTATTTTTTTTTTTTTTTTAAATAAAGAAGTTTGTATTTTGCTTTCTAGTAGTAGCTTTGCTTTAAATAAATTGATTTAAAATGTTAGTTTGTATATATATACTTTTAAAATAATTCTAGAATTCTCTGTAAATATTTTTGGTATGTGTTCGAACAAACTTATATAATCTGAAAGAATTTCATTTTTTAAAACCCCTAGTTTTATATGAAGCACTATGGATTTGTTTGAATTACCTCAAATTTTATTCTGAAATCAACAGATTGTTATTTATTTAGTATTGTGCATTGGTATTTATTGTGATTATTATTTTAAGGTTAAATATAGGATAATGTTAGTACTAGTCTTTTTTTTTTTTTTTCTTTTTTAAAAGAAGTTTGTAATTTGCTTTAAATAAATTGCTTTAGAATGTTAGTTTGTACATACAGTAGCCGCCGCTTTATAAAATCATGTTTGTTTTCATCAAAATGATTTTATTAAGCGGCTGATTTTTATATCCGGCAAACATGCCTGAACTCAATAAAAGGGTATTCATTACCTAAATATGGAAATAGATTCTTCTTCGGCCTTCCATCTATCAACTAGCCATCCGTAGAAATGGAGTGTTTGCTACTTATCATTCATTTAAAATTTTCGGCTTTTAAGAACAAAATTATATGAAAGATAGAAATTTTCTTTGACCTGGCATTCTTGTACCTATCTAAAACTGCTGCGTTGATCTGCTCTCCTTATTAATATTTGCTTGTGATTCACTCTTCGGTTTGGGTAAAATTTAGGCACTAATATCTTTTATTATTATGTTTACATGAAGCAAACTGAGAAATTTCAAGCTTCGATGTCGCCTGTACATTTGAAGAAAACCATCATATTTTACCAAAATTTTACGCTTTACCTTCAAAATAAAAACTACCCACTTGCATATCTTTTGCAGCTAAGTTGCTTCAATATAAGAACTAGAAACTCTATTTGAATATTTTAAGACAGAAAAATACTCATTGGCCAATCATGTGAAGAATTCATTGCTTGAAGTCATAACTACAACACACGCCGGGGCGTGTTTTTCTTTCTTTTCCCTTTCTGTTCTTCTTCTTCTTCTTTTTTTTTTTTTTTTTTTTTTTTGAGGCGTAAAATTTTTGACAAAGAATGATAATGTGATGGCTTGCTATGTTTTGCTTCTTTTTTTCTTTTCAAAAATCTGGTGAGAAAATATAATTTGTTGTTTAGCTTACAAACAGGGCCATTTTTACTGTTGAAGAGATTTTCTTTTGAGTTTATTAACCTATTAAGTGGCGGTTTGTATTGATTTGATTCTGGATCCAGCAATGTAATCAGATTAGGCGGCTGATTATTACTAATAAAGTTTAATGTTCAAGAAAATAAGAGATAATCAATGATGAATATTCACTTCTACACTTAAAAAATATTTTAATTTGTATTATAAATATGTGAGTTTATATTTTATTGCTGTATATTACTTATGTGTATGCTTAATATATTTACCTTCATGTATGATTTATTAGTTTAATTTTTAATATTGAAACCAGTTTTATTGTCTGTTTATGAATTAATAACAATAGCAGACTTTGTCAAAGAAAAAATGTAAACAAAGACCTCTAATTAACAATTTCTTTGTGAATTACACGGAATTGACTGATTTGTATTAATTTTACATATATATATATATTTTTTATTCCTCAAATATTTTTGCCGATTAAATAGATAAAGTTTTATAAAGTTTTTCATTTCTAATATTTACATGTTATAGTAATGTATGAATTAATAATAATAGCCGACTTGGTCAAAGAAAAATGTAAACAAAGACCTCTAATTTAAAAATTCTTAGGTATAATTCATACAACCTTTGGACAAAATCTTTGTGAATTAGAGGGAATTGACTGATTTGTATTGGTTTTACATTTTTTTTTTTTTTTTTTTTTTTTTTTAAATTCCTAAAATATTTTTGTTGATTACATAGATAAAATTTTATAAAGTTTATTTCATTTCCAATATTTACATGTTATAGTAAAAAAAAAATATATATATAAATAAATAAATAAAGCTTTGATTACTACAAATTTAATGGTACTGAAACAAAATTCATGTGAAAATAATAATCAAAACAGTTTTTTTTTACTTTATAGTAGAATTTATATTTGAAAATAAGTAAAGAAAAAATTTAATAAAATGAGAAAAATATACCATTAATTCATGACTTGATTACTATATATCTTATATGTTGAGTATTAATTATATATTTTGCATATCTTTAATCATAAATATTGTATGATTTATGCAGATACCGGTAGTTATTTCATTACATTAAAAAAATTTTAATACTTGTCTAATGTGTTGATTGTCTGTGAGTATTAAGAAATGCATTTTGAATTGTACTAAATTCATTAAATGATTTTTTGCTTGGGTTTTGATAAACAAAATAAGGTTTTTCAATGCAGTCCATAGCATTTTTAAAGCAGGGTTTGAATTTAGTGTTAGGCATATTTTGCGACCATGAAATCACATTCAGGGGTCATCTTTGACACGTAACTTTTGAACAGATTTAAAAAATCAATTTTGTCATTTTAAAACTTTTCTTTATCATTTACAAACTGGTAGTTTATCATCTTAAATATTCTTACATTATCAGTTTCAACACATGTACATAAGCTTTAAAAAAAAAGAACAGCAAGTACAAAAATACATATAAGGGCTGCTTGCAGAAAATTACGCCAACTTCATAAAAAATTTCAAGTATTTTTTTTTTTTTTTTTTTTTTTACTTTTTTACTTTTTTACTTATTGTTATTACTTATTTTGTATACAATCAGAAATTTGCTATCAGGATAATTTCTGAAATATTGAATTAATTTAAACCAAATTTTTTTATATGAAACTTGAAAATATAAATAAACAAAATATGAATAACTTAAAGTTTTAAACCTTATTTGAAAGCTTTATCATAACAAGAGACGGCAATGCAGCCACTTTCACTGGGGGACATCCCGCTTCTTCAGCAAACTTCACAGTGGTCTGTGATGCTAGTAAGGGAAGCATGAATCAGTAAAATTGCTATTGAAACCAAACCAAGCTTAAATTAGAGAGCATGGTCAAAAACATAGGGTAGAATACAAATTTGCTGCAACAACACCCGTGGAGCAAGATGTGACCCCTAATAGTTTTAGTTATTTCTATAAAAAACAATGAAACAGGCATTGTAGTAAGGATTGGAGGTGGGGGTGTGCAGTGGTAGCATGCTTGGCTTGTGATACAGAGGTTCTGCGATCGGGTTAACACAAGAGTGTTTTGCATTTTAATTTTTTTATTTAAATAAAATTTTTTAACGTTTTTAATTTAATTATTAATTTAAGAGAACATTTATTATATATTAAGAATTTTTTTTTTATTTTGAGTATTCTAATTAATAAAGTATTGACCATGAATTAAAGAAATATAAATTTTTATTTATTTATAAAAAAGAAAATCATGTTTAAAGATACGAATATAGATTCTAATTTATAACTCAATTATATTTAAAAGTAGAAAAATCATGAAACGATGAGTATTTTTCACAATGAAAGCAAGATATATAAGAAGATTGATCACAATTATTTGAATTACAATTTTGTTCATCGCGAAAATTTTGTTAAATGTTTGGCTTTTCGTCAAGATGAATAGATTTGTAAAATTCATATTTACCCAGATTTTGAATTTTTCGAGATGTAAACTAATTATAAATTAGTGAAATCCTTTTGAGAATATTTGTCATTGTGTTCAAGTTTATTGGCAATTCTTCCGACACCAGCAAATTTGACAGTTGTTTAATGAAATATTTGAAATAAAAGTTAAATGTGACATTCAATAGTTAAGCAATTGCTGTTGTTTACTCAGGATTTTTCAGGCAAAATATTGCATGAATAATAATACAATTGAGAGCAGATGATTAATTCTTGCTATTAATGACGTCGATAAAAAATAATAATTAAAATTTTACATAGAACACTAGCACAAATCATTAACAAAATTTTATCTTAATGTAATATAAAAGTATTTCCCGTTAAATTATTAATTTCTTTTAATTTAATAAATGAATTTTGGTTAAAAATTATTAAATTGTCTGCATTGAAAAAAAGTTTTTTTAATATAATTAATATTTTCTCCTAAAATAATAATTTAATTTAATTAAACATTTAAAAAAATAAATATTTCGGTTGAAATAAAAATTAAAATACAAAACATCCTTATGGGGACTCGATCTCAGGACCTCTGTATCACAAGTCGAGCACGCTATCACTGCACCACCCATTCTTACTACGATGTGTGTTTTGTTGGTTTTATAGAAATAATTAAAACTATCAGGAGGTTATATCTCGCCCTCATGGGTGTTGTTGCAGCAAATTTGTACTCTACCCAATGTTTTCGACCATGCTTTTTAATTTAAGCTTGGTTTGGTTTCAATAGCAATTTTACTGATTCATACTTCCCTTGTAAGTGATGTTTTCCCTTTCTCTTTGACCTTTCTTCCAGAAGGTTGTGCTACAATCTGTCTAAGCCAGCATTTGATTCTTGGCCATTACATGAATTATGAATATATTATGTCGACATATGAACCACATAAAATACAAAAAAAATCACCACCAAGTTAATCAAAACCAGCCAAAGCAATAGCATAAATATCTAAACATATGAACAACATAAAATATGAGACAATCACCACAGCATCAACCAAAACCCACCTGAATAGTAATATAAATATCAAAACATATGAACAACATAAAATACAGAAAAATCACCACCAATGCATTAAATATCAAATTCAATGAGAATCGCAAATTATAATAACCCCAATTACGCTTTCTTTTTCAAAACAATTGAAATAGTAATAGTAGTAATTCATGTAATGACTAGAAATCGAAGACTGGCTTAGACTGATTGCAGCGCCACATTCTGAAAGAAAGATCAAAGAGAAAGGGAAAACATCACTTATCATCATCGACCATTGTGGAGATTTCTGAAGAAGCGGGGGGATCCCTCAGTGAAAGTGGCTTTATCGTCGTCTCCATTATGATGAAGTTTTCAAGTAAGATTTAAAACTTTAATTAATTTAAATTTCTTTAAATTATAAATAGTTTAAATGGGTATTTTCTGGTAGTTCTCATTTTGCTTGAAGATGTAACAGGGTTGGCCAATTTTTGCCGAAGTGGAAAAAACCGCCCCGGCAAAAATAGTTTTTGCCACAATTTTTGCCAGTGGCAAAAATTACCAGTATTTCAAACCGGGGTTTAAGGATTTTAATTACACGATGGATTTTAATGTTTAAATCATAATTTTAACAAATTAAAACCAGGGATTTACTTACACTCTTGATAAACTGATTCTTAAAAATAATCGTAAATCATTAAAATAATGCATTCTAAAATTTCTTTAAAATGAAATTTTTAACATCAACAATTAACATAATTTTTTTCATTTTTAAAAATATTTAAATTACCTTTTAATAAAAAAGCACCACAAAACTGGCGTTGTAAAAAATATTACTTACAAACTTTGAGTAAACACCATAAAATGCAATAAACTCGCAACAATTGTTTCGGGTCGAAAAACACACGACCCTTCATCAGGCGAATAAAGTATGCACGAGTGCTGCAGTCCCGAAACAATTGTTGCGAGTTTATTGCATTTTATGGTGTTTACTCAAAGTTTGTAAGTAATATTTAAATTACCTATCTATAAAATATTCTTCAATAATTAATCACTAGAATATTCGTGTTTTTCAATATATTACATATTTTTATTTACAGTGGGGAAAAGTCAAATATTGAATCAATTATTGACTCAGCTGTTCTAAAATTTGACAGTCAGTCACTGATCATGCATTTTTTGGAATTGAAATGTAAATTTCAAGTAAACTCTCTCTCTGAATATGTCTTACTTAAGATTTTTTTACAAAATAAAAATATAATTTTGTAGTTTTATTTCTATGGTTATGTTCAAGGACTGAGAAAGTTTCAATATCTTAGGAGCCAGAAATAGCAAATTATTTCTATGAGAATACTCACAGCAAAACTTAATAATATTTCATAATTGTATAATTAATGCAGGTCATTCACATATTATTTTACATTGAATAAATGAACTATTCAGTTAAAAATGTGAACTAAGAAAATTTTTAAGAAAATAACTATTTTTTATTTATAAAAAGAAACTATTGGGGAAAAAAAAAATCCACAGAAATAAATATTATTTTTACCTTTAATTTAATCATCAAATATATTGAGAGTGTTTAAGTTTTGGCTGTAAAATACTATTTGTCTATTAATTTTTCAGGACAGAATTCTTTTAAAGAGAATCCATTTGATAAATATCATACTATTTAAACTTTCTCACTGTAAATTCGAACATAGTTTGCTTTAGATTGTGTTAAACAAGATTCAATATCATAAACACTAAGATGTTGACATGGAAAGTATCAGTATAGTAGTAAGAAGATTTATCAAATATAGGAATTTATCTTTCATGGAAAAACATCTCTCAAAAACAGAAATAATTGTTACATTTTTCAGAAAGCATTAAACGCAGACTATTCATTCAATACATCAGCAATGTCATCTTTTATACCAAGAGAAGAAGATGGGAGGAAAAACAAAAATATACATAAAAAATATTGTAAATGCATGAACTTTTTTTTGTCAGTCTGCCGTAACTGGTCACCAATGGATATTTATAGTCACCCTGGTACCCGGAATTTGCCGGACACTGGTTATATATTATTATTATTAATTAATTAATTAAAATTACTTTTTAAATTAAAAAATCTTCAAACATTTTTGTCATTGATGTGCCAAAGTGTAAACGGTGAAAATTGAAAGGGATTGTGTTGTTCTAATTTTATTTTTCCTAATTTTTTCCATTTTTGCCGCTTTCCCTAACAGCACAAAATATTCCAGAAACGTAACAATCATATAACATTGAAACATTATGAAACCTTCCGAAACGTTTAAAACCGTTCAGATTACTTTCCGATTAGTTTAAAAAACGTAGAAATGTCCGCGATCGTAACAAAAAATCAGATACATAACAGAAACGTTACAATCACTAACAGATAGAAAATCAAAAAGGGCGAATGTTTCAGAAAGGTATCAGAGAGCATACTAAAACGTGTTACGTTTTTGAAAGATTGTAAGCTTTTTGCAACATAACTGAAACATTCTGTGCTGTATGGGTTTTGTCTGGTTTTTTCCACTTTTTTCCGCTGTCCTGACAAAAATGCGCATTTTTGCCGGCAAAAACCCAACCCTGAGATGTAATGCATGGTGTGGAGAGACGCCTCAAAGACAAATTACAGAAGTTTGTGAAACTATGTGATCGTGAACTATTTTTACCTCCATGATCAATGTTTATTTGACCTAACAACAAATCTCTCTGGTTTCCTCTTGAGAACTTATTTAAAAATTATCTCATGCTTTCTAGCAATTAAAATTATTTTATTGTTTTCTATTCCCTCTTACTTGTTATGTAACTAAATTATTAGTAACGTGTATAAAGTTAA
Organism: Salticus scenicus; assembly: GCA_963930645.1. Lineage (NCBI taxonomy): Eukaryota > Metazoa > Arthropoda > Arachnida > Araneae > Salticidae > Salticus > Salticus scenicus. The sequence continues at coordinate 205,034,300 of OZ005650.1, read as the reverse complement.
ATCAAAAACCTTCTGGTGTCTGAATCATATAAAAATCTTCACCTAACACCTAGCATTTCACACATGGTATTTGACTTATTTTAAAAATCAGTTGACCAGCAGATAATTAAAATGTTTTTTTTTTTTTTTTTTTTTTTTTTTTTTTTAAGTATAAGCGTATTCGTTTTTTAACTTTTGTGTATAAAAAAATCTTAAGCTTTATCCTGTTATGATTCCAATAAATAATTAAAAATATATACAATGCCTGAGTAAATCATTTTGGCAAGTACAAAAAAATAGTTAGGTACTATTGACACCCGACTTTTACTTTCCAATTTCTAACCCGGCTTTAAAGGAGAGTAGAATAATGTCTTCACATTCTACATCATCGGTGAAATTAACATCAGACAATTTGTTTTCAATTAGTTAATAGGTAGTGAATAATTCCAAAGTCATTATATCAGTATTAAAGTTCACATACTCATCAAAATTTATATTTAAAATACTAAAACAAGGTCCAGTCAAGAAATTTTATGAATTTTAGAAAAGTGGAAAATATTATAACTTATATTGTGTGGCGTATTAATGAGGAAATTTTTCATTAAAAGGAATAGGAATGAATCAAAACTTCGGTAAAAGGACATATAAATGTAAAAGACATATAAACTGCGTTTTACTGTGTATATATAATGGAAACTTGTCATTGCAATAACTTCGAAATAATACTTCAAATTGGACAGCAAGCTAATTTTCAAATATCTTAGAGGAGTTTGTTATATGCTGCTCCAGCCTTTTGTTTTCAAGTGGCAGCCACTTAAAAATTTCAAATCTACAGTACATTGTAAAAAGCATATTTCACTTGAATTTTGGTGCATACATAGACCCTATAAGAGTCTCAGCCAAGTTCATTAATGAACTTTATCTGCCATTTTGTTAAAAATGGCAGATATCTTGAATTAAGCACAACTACTAGAAATCAGGCTAATACTTAAAAATTTATCGGCAGAATAACTTTTGAAATACTGAATCATTTCGAATCAAAGTTATACAGTGAACTTATACAAATATCTTGGTTGAGTTCACTGGGCAACTTGTTCTGACATTTTGTTTCTAAGTTGCATCCACTTGAAATCAGGCTGCCGCTTAAAAATGTGCTATCACAATAGCTTTTGAAATAGTAAACTGATTTAAATCAGAGTTGGATAGTGAATATCTTAAATAACTACGCTGAGCAACTTGCTCCACCATTTTGTTTTCAAGTGGCAACCACTTGAAAATGTGTTATCTATTACATACAATAACTTTTGTAATATTGTGTCAACTTGAATCAAATTTGCACAGTGAATTTATCATTCAAAAATCTTAGATAAATTCACTGACATCTCACTCCGTCCTTTTGTTTGTAAATGGTGGCCACTTGGAATTACGGTGCAACTTGAAAATTTATCATGATAACTTTTAAAATACTGAATTAATTCATATCAAAGTTAGACAGAGAACTTATCATACAAATATCTTTGAGTTTGCTGGGCAACCATTTTGTTTCCAAGTGGCGGTTACTTGAAAATTTATCATCATGATAACTTTTGAAATACTTAATTCAAACTAAAGTTGGACAGTGAACTTACCATTCAAATGTCCTAAATTATTTTTCTGGGCAAGTTGCGGCCACTTGAATGCTGCCAGTTTTAGAAATTTATCACAATAACTTTTGTAATACTGAATTTATTCAAACCAAAGTTGGACAATGGGCTTATCTTACAAATATCTTAGGTTAGTTAGTTTACTCAGCAACTTGCTGTGTCATTTTGTTTCCAAGTGGTAGCCACTTGAATATTTTGTCACCACCATAACTTTTGAAATACTGAATTAATTCAAACTAAATTTGTAGTGTGGACTTATCTCAGAAATACGTTTGATATGTTTATTTGCCAACTTGATCTGCCATCTTGTTTCGAGTGCCAGCCATTTGAAATATTCAAATTCTCATTAAAAAGGTATTTATGATCCAATTTACTTAAAACTCCATATATACGTAGCCCTCATTAATATTTCCATTAAGTCCATTAATTAATTGTAGCCGCCATTTTTAAATAAAATGGCAGCTACATGATAAGAAAAAAAAAAAATCTACTCTTTCTATGAGCTGGAAGGACTTGATCAGTTGATCAATAACCCCTAAAAAGTAATGATATCAGAACAAAAACCCTTAACGGGTTAAAAGTTTGTGACGCAGCACTTTATTTCGATATGAATTGGAAATATGGGTCTTAAAAATAATGATATCAAATTTTGAGTGACGCCTTGCTATTAATTGAAATATACATAGATTTTTCTTATTTCATAATTTGCTTTTTTCTTCTATTTATATTTACATCACAGTACATTCATAATATTTTCAACTTCAACGTGAAAAAATATATAGAATTTACTCACTGATGCTTTTTCATTTGCATCTCGTGAATTCAAAATATGAGTTTTAAAAGAAATGATATAATTTCAGTGACGCCTGAGTGTTACTTTAAAAAGATTTCTTTTTAGATTTCATAACAATCACTTTTGTTTTGTTGAATAAAGTGTATTTACATATTGAAATAATGATTTTAATTTTTAAATATACTGTCAAATAATCAAACTTTCGCTCAATGTACATTATAAATTGAAGTTATCTAGTTCAATAAATTGATTTGTCTATTGCGTCACGCTATCCAAAACTGCAAGTAAAATTTCTGCAAATGTTTTCTTTTTGCATCACACAATCACTTTGTATCATAGTATTAACAGTGAAAATGTGTGCAAAGTAACATTTACATAAATTTTACTTACAGTTTTGGATAGCGTGACGCAATAGACAAATCAATTTATTGAACTAGATAACTTCAATTTATAATGTACATTGAGCGAAAGTTTGATTATTTGACAGTATATTTAAAAATTAAAATCATTATTTCAATATGTAAATACACTTTATTCAACAAAACAAAAGTGATTGTTATGAAATCTAAAAAGAAATCTTTTTAAAGTAACACTCAGGCGTCACTGAAATTATATCATTTCTTTTAAAACTCATATTTTGAATTCACGAGATGCAAATGAAAAAGCATCAGTGAGTAAATTCTATATATTTTTTCACGTTGAAGTTGAAAATATTATGAATGTACTGTGATGTAAATATAAATAGAAGAAAAAAGCAAATTATGAAATAAGAAAAATCTATGTATATTTCAATTAATAGCAAGGCGTCACTCAAAATTTGATATCATTATTTTTAAGACCCATATTTCCAATTCATATCGAAATAAAGTGCTGCGTCACAAACTTTTAACCCGTTAAGGGTTTTTGTTCTGATATCATGAAAAACGGTAGTTTTTCGAGTGACGCAAGCGGAAGGACGAACTGAACGCTGCGAACTCATATATACGGCTAGTCTGAGATCAAAGAGATTCGTAAAAGCCGACACTTAATATCTCAGAAAATATGCTATATTTTGTTCTGATCTTTTCAAAATAGTCTTTTTTCTTCGGTCTTAATCTATCCTGAAAATTTTACGTTTCTACATGCAGTATGTTTTGAGATCTGAATCTCAATTTAAAGCCAAAAAGGAAAAACGTGAGGTGTAAGGATGTAATGAACTAAATTCATGAAAAAATATCTCTAAAACCGCACGAACGATTTTAATTTAATTAATATATGTTGTTAATGGGATCTTTCTGAATCGAGTAACGTTTTTGTTTTTTTCAGGAAAACTCTTGTTTTTCATATAAATCGTTTCAAATATGGAACTATATTACTCCGCCAATTGCATGTGTTTCTTCGATGGAAACGCTGTTACTCGGTTCTAACTGTGAGGCATGTGGGTTGGTTGGTTGACCGAAGTGAATGCAGGCAATGAATTATTTATATATATTTTTTTAACGCAAAAATACTTTATTACATGTTTAAAATTTCTATTATACATATATTTGATCAAATATTTATTTATGTATTTTTCCTAGTTGTTTATGAAGAGAATTCATTATTTTAGATTTATGGATTTATTAAAAAAATACTTTTACTCAGTTTTAAATTAAGAAATTGGTTTAAAATTTAAATTACTTTATTTAATCGTTATTCGAGATGATTTTATAATTTTTTAAGACGAAAATATTTTGTTATAATGCTGATGCTGAACTCTTCTGTATTCATGCGCCCAGGTATTTCATGCTAGAAACACAAATCGAATCGTATCGAATCGAATCGAAATCTTACGCATTTCAATAGTGCTTGCTACTTGCTATTGCTTGTTGCATCAAGCTCTAGATTTTGGCGATAATAAATTTATATTATAAATTTATATTTGTGATTATTTATTTTTTTTTATTGGATTAACTTTATTGGATTATATTTCAGGTAAGATGGTTTTATGTTTCATTACATTTTACTGTATTTTATCATGTTTTTATTAACTCGCTTTCTTCTTTCTTAGTCTAATACAAATTTTGCAATCGATTTTTAACTAACTTTCCTACTCAATATTTTTTTTTAATGTGTGAGCAGATTTAATTATATTTTGCTTCCTGTTTCAATGAACCCAGCGATAAATCTGCGGAATTTTTTTATTTATTGATAACTAAATCAACAGCGCCACGTTAAGCCTACACGGAGTACGTATGAAATTTAACGAAACGACCGTGGTACGTTAAGCCTACATCGGGACGGAACAGGAATCGGAACGAAATCTACGAATAAGTTAAAACTTAAACGGGGGAAAAAGCACTCCTGCTTTATTATTATTTTTTTTAACCGTTGTGGTGAATCTAAATTTTGGATTTCAGATTAAGACATAATTTTCTATTTTAAATTTAGCCTTAAATGCTAAAAATATATTTTTCCTAGTTAAACACAAGTGTTAATAAAAATGGTTCCTTTTCTCTATAATCCATCTGATAATAATTTTACGATTTCACATAAATAAAAAAATTGAGGGTTATTTGCTGATCTATATTTGAAGAAAAAAAAAGTGCTACGAAATTTTGATACTTATCGAAGATTTGATGTTTCTAGAAATATTTATATTATTATTGCATCCTCATATTTACTACTGAATTTTATTTGATTTTGATAAACTTAAAATTGAATTATATGAACTGCATTATGTTACTCAATCGTATTTATTGTGAAGGGGCAGCAAAAGGGTCCCAATTTTTGCCTGGATCAACCCCTGGTACCAGCAAAATCCCATGTATTACTTCAATATCTTCCTGCAAAGTGAGATCTACCAGAAAATATTCATTTAAACTATTTATAAATTATTTATACTTTCAGATTTCATAAATAAAAATTGGTTAAATTCAGTTGTTTGTAAATTATCATGATGGAAAATTTCTGTTTACAATCTAAGTGTAGTGAAAAAATATTTGGATTTTTTTATGAATTTGGTAAAAAATTATGACTGCGTGTTATTTTATGGTTGCCAAATTTAAATATCTATAAATGTGCCTAACGACTGCTAATTTCAAACCCTGTGATACTAATTAACTTACAAAGTAATACCCAAAAATTGATTAAAATATGTTTTAAAAGTAATTTTATATTTAAATTATGGACACCAGTTCCTTAAAATAATCAGGGTTGATACTTATTATTGAAAACATGAAATACTTAGGAAATTTAAATAATTGTGTGTGAGGGCAGGAAGAGGGAAATGGGATTTTTTTTTTTTTTTTTTTTTTTTTTAATTTTTGAAAAGTTGATTATGAAATCTGAGAAAAAGAACACTTTCTTTCTCTTGTAATACATTTTTCTTATTTAGCTTTATACCAAGTTTCAAATGATTAAGTATTGTAAAAATATGCATGTAAACAATGCTTTCTATATGAATTTCTATGTTGATTGACAAATTTTCTTCTTTCTAGAGGAGTATTTCGTGTATATGTTGCTAATATTTTCTTAAAAATTGGAAAACTTAAAGAATTTTTTCCCCATATTTGAATATGAACGCTATATGTGTGTTAAGCTAAGCTCTAAAAGCCATAAGATTGTTGCGAAAATGAAATAACATGTTTTCGCTTTTTTGCTAAAGCATATAACTAAAAACAATTTGAAAAAAAAAAAAAAAAAATCTGTTCATGCATCAAACGCTATGCATAAGAAATGCATACAGGAACTTCCATGGAACGAACAGGCTGCTTATGAAAAATCAGAAATTTTGCTGTGTTTCCCCGAAAAACTAATTTAATAAGGGCTCAATTTCTAATTTAATAAGGGCTTCTATGCATATGTTTAAGTTTACTTTAGAGGTGTACCGAGTACTCGCTATATACTCGGTACTCGGCCAAATATGGACTAAGTATTTGGTCACTACCGAGTAGTTGTAAGAATTTCATTATTTTTATGTATTATTGAAAGAAATGTATTCATAAGAGTTGTTTTTTAATAACTAAAGTAAAAAAATATGAAAATATAAACATAGTGATTAAACTTTTGCTGCAAACAGCTTTCTGCAGTTAAAACGGTCAAGTAGATTGCCATTAAACTCGATATAGAGACGATCCATGATCTGAGCTTATCTATTTTAGTTAAAAGAATTTAAGTATATCCATCTTGTATGTGTGTAATATGCATTTTTTTTTTTTTTTTTAAATTACAAAAACTTTGTACATAAGATTGTATCTATAAAACAGACAAAAATAAAATATTTTAGAAAGAAGAACCCCTTATATAATACTACTATACGTAGTTGATAAAACTTTAGTTACATATTTGTGCAAATAAAAGTAAGACTTTTAAAACTGTAAAAAAAAGATTGATTTTTAATTTAAAAAATAATAATTATGAAAAAGGTAAATACACTAAAATGTTATAAAAAATATATTATCAAATTTGTTGTTCTGTAAATTATGGCCCGAAACTACCTACTTTTTACTCTTCTAGAATTTGAAGATTAATGAAGTCTATCATGTTTGAAATGATGAAAAAATATTTATTTTAATGTTCTCATTTCATATGTAAATTTCATGCATCTTAAATTAAGCCTGAGTGTATGAAGAACTTTTATAATCTCTAAGAATTATTTGAAAATGATATGCATCTGAGAAAGACTATATAATAAAGAATGAAGTTATCAGTTATTATAGTTTTAATAATCCACTAAGCTGGAAGTATCAAATATAACAATGAACCTAATTGTGTATATACACTACAAAAGTTCTGAAATGTTTCATGTAAACATACTTTTTGTCATTTAACTTAATTTTGTGTTAAAAAGCCTTTTTTAAATTTCAAGATGTGCAAAATTCTTCATATATATGTCAATTTCAATTATTCTTTCTTACGGCTACTCGGCCAAAGTGCTACTCGGTGCAACACTAGTTTAGTTCTATAAAAATGAACTGTCATTGTCTAAAATGAAACTTTAATTATAATTTTATTTTGAAAAATTACCTTTTTCACAATTTCCTTAGCCGAAAAGTTCAGAAGAACTTTATTTTCACACAAAATTTAAATTCACAAAAACTTTTTGTGAATAAGTTTGGAAATCAGTTTTTTTCACAAAAACAGGACCCTGTCCGAAAAGTCTGGACAGACCCCTGACTATATCCAGGATGCTAAATCAGAGGTCGATCCAGGCAAAAATTGGGTCCTCTTTCCTGCCCTTTACAAAATTCCACCCCATAAAAGAGGACCCTTCACAAAATTCAAATCCATAAAAGAGGACCCTTCACAAAATTCAGATTTATGAAATGAGTCCTTCATAAGATTTGTTTTAGAAAAGTGATTTTTTCAAAAATGTTTCCATGTTTTCTGTATTATTTTTAATTAATTGCTTCAATGAAACTATGTTAATTTGATATTAAACATTATTTAGAATGGCAGTTAAAATGGAAGGTTTTAGACACGATTTTTTATTTTTTCACAAAAATAAATAAAAATTTCACAAAAGTATTATGTTTTTCACAAAAAGGGGACCCAAAATTTATAACCTGGATCGCAGTGGCGGATCCAGAACTTAACGTTGGGGGGGGGGGACTAAGACTTTTCAAAACGTTATTCTAGACCAAAAAAAAATGTACAATTGCAATATTCAATTGTGAATGTCACTGTTTTGGGGGGGGCTTCAGCCCCCTAGCCCCCCCCCCTTAAATCTGCCACTGCTGGATCGACCCCTGTAAATTTCTGCTTGCCAGTGGCGAGTGGAAATTTTACTGTGGCGAGTAAAACTTCGGTCTAAATGTATATAGAATCTTACAGTGTATGGTGCTAACCACCCCCCCCCCAAAAAAATATATATATATATATATATGTATATATATATATATATATATAGTTCTATAGTTTATTTCTATAAAAGTGAACTGTCATTGTCTAAAATTATTTTAAAAAATTACATTTTTCACAATTTTCTTAGCCGAAAAGTTCAGAAGAACTTTATTTTCACACAAAATTTAAATTTACAAACATTTTTTGTGAATCAGTTTGGAAATCAGTTTTTTTCATAATTTCACAAAAACAGGACCCTGTCCGAAAAGTCTGGACAGACCCCTGACTATATCCAGGATGCTAAATTTCCGCTTGCCAGTGGCGAGTGGAAATGTGTAATTTCTCCTCTTTTTCCATTAAAAAATTCTGGTCACCTTATACGTAAAAAATAGAGTGAGTCATATTTTGTGGCGAGTAACTTTTTTTTTCACCGAGTGTAATCTAAGTTGAAATTTCAGGCCCTGACTATATCTGAATATGGGGATTCAAATTAGAAAATATTTTTTATTAATTTTTAATAACTTTTTACAAAAAATCCAAGGATAATTAACATAGAAATTTTTTTGAGGGCCCCACTAACTGTTAGTGACGTCACACTTTGCTTGCGTATAGCTATGGTTCAACCATTTAATAGAAAATTTAAAAACATGGAAAACAAAAAGTTTAATCTTATAATTATTTATATTTACTTTCTAATATAATTTTTTTCTTTTTGATTCTTTCTAGGTTTTGAGAATGCCTTTACCTGGTCTTGCATTGTCGCAATGTTTTTCTGGGTACATCTTTTCTCATTTCAGGTATGAAGATTATGTAGGTGGACTGAGTTATGCGGAAGTTACATCAAACAGAATTCATTCAAGAATTTTCTGGAACTTGTCTATGCAAGATGAAGTTGTGCCACAAGCCTTAACAGTAAGTAAAACTAAAGGTAAGGATTTGCCTATTATGTCTTCATGTGTTTTGCCTTCTCTCTCTTCTGTCTCTTTTCCTTCCTTGGAATTTTCTTCTTGTTCTCGTCCTGTGCGCACTGTTTTTCCGAGTGTGGAGCGTGGCAGGCTTAGCGTTTCTGAGAAGGCAGCAATGCAGAAATTTGTTAGGAAGCTTAACTCTAATCTTGATGATGGCTTAATTGCAAGGGGTCGTAAAGGGAATCGTTTTGAGTGGCTTTTTGCTGATAGGCAGTATGAGTATGGGAAAAATTTATGTAGAAAAATTAAGCCATTTGGGGCCTTCTCAGAAGTAGAGCATCTGTGTGCAGGGGTTGTTAGGGATTTGCGGCTAGGTAAACCAAATGCTTGTCTAGTGGTCTACTATCCAAGTGGGACTTCAGGACTTAGCACTCATAAGGATGATGAACCTGCTCATGATTCTGAACAGGTTGTTACCTTGTGTTATGGTGCTGGAGCCACTCTTGTGTTGGAGAACAATAGAAGGCAGGAGGTTGCACGGGAATGGCTGGGAGGTGGGGATTTTTATGTGTTTAGGGACCAGAGAATGTTTTACCATGGAATTGATGGTGTAGAATCGTCTAACAGTGGACGGTGGGCTTTCACCTTTCGTGTGTTTAAGCCAGCAACACATACTGTTAAGTCGGTTCCAGCACCTAAATCACTGGTACCAGTCTCTGCGGGAGTTACATTTGGCTCTCCGGTTAGGCTTGAGGTTCTCTTTTCCGCTCCTCACTCAAACTTTCTCTCTTCTTCCCTACTGCCCTGTGCTGTCCCCCCCTTGCGTCCTGCCCGTTCTCCGCTGTGTCGTGTACCTTCCCCCTTGCGTCCTGCTCGTCCCCTGCTGCGTCGGGCTCGTTCTCCGTTGCTTTGTGCTCCTCCCCCCTTGCGTCCTGCTCGCCCCCTGCTGCGAAGGGCTCGTTCTCCGTTGCTTTGTGCTCCTCCCCCCTTGCGTCCTGCTCGCCCCCTGCTGCGTCGGCCTCGTTCTCCGTTGCTTGGTGCTCCTCCCCTGCTACGTCGGGCTTGTTCCCCTTTGCGTCGGGCTCGTTCTCCGCTGCTTTGTGCTCCTGCCCCCTTGCGTCCTGCTCGTCCCCTGCTGCGTCGGGCTCGTTCTCCGTTGGTTGGTGCTCCTGCCCCCTTGCGTGCTGCTCGCCCCCTGCTGCGTCCGGCTCGTTCTCCGCTGCTTTGTGCTCCTGCCCCCTTGAGTCCGGCTTGTTCTCCATTGCTTGGTGCTCCTCCCACCTTGCGTCGGGCTCGTTCTCCGCTGTTTTGTGTTCCTGCCCCCGTGCGTCCTGCTCGCCCCCTGCTGCGTCGGGCTCGTTCTCCGTTGCTTGGTGTTCCTGTCACCTTGCGTCAGGCTCGTTCTCCATTGCTTGGTGCTCCTGTCACCTTGCGTCGGGCTCGTTCTCCATTGCTTGGTGCTCCTCCCACCTTGCTTCGGGCTCGTTCCCCTTTGCGTCCGGCTCGTTCTCCACTGCTTGGTGCTGCTCCCCCCTTGCGTCCTGCTCGCCCCCTGCTGCGTCGGGCTCGTTCCCCTTTTCGTCCGGCTCGTTCTCCGCTGCTTTGTGCTCCTGCTCGCCCCCTGCTGCGTCGGGCTCGTTCTCCGCTGCTTGGTGCTCCTCCCGACTTGCGTTCGGCTCGTTCTCCGTTGCTTCGTGTTTCTCGCCCTTTGCGTTCTGTTCGTCCCCTGCTGCGTCGGGCTCCTCCCCCCTTGCCCCGTGCTCGTTCTCCGCTGCTTCGTGTTTCTCGCCCTTTGCGTTCTGTTCGTCCCCTGCTGCGTCGGGCTCCTCCCCCCTTGCCCCGTGCTCGTTCTCCGCTGCTTCGTGTTTCTCGCCCTTTGTGTTCTGTTCGTCCCCTGCTGCGTCGGGCTCCTCCCCCTTGCCCCGTGCTCGTTCTCCGCTGCTTCGTGTTTCTCGCCCTTTGCGTTCTGTTCGTCCCCTGCTGCGTCGGGCTCCTCCCCCCTTGCCCCGTGCTCGTTCTCTGCTGCTTCGTGTTTCTCGCCCTTTGCGTTCTGTTCGTCCCCTGCTGCGTCGGGCTCCTCCCCCCTTGCCCCGTGCTCGTTCTCCGCTGCTTCGTGTTTCTCGCCCTTTGCGTTCTGTTCGTCCCCTGCTGCGTCGGGCTCCTCCCCCCTTGCCCCGTGCTCGTTCTCCGCTGCTTCGTGCTCCTCCTCCCTTGTGTCTTGCTCGTTCCTCGCTGCGTCGTTCACGTTCCCCATTGCGCCGTGCTTCTCCTTGCTTTAACCAGCCGTCCCAGGCTTCCTCTTGTTTGAACATACCGTCTAGCATCGCCCCTTTCTCTAACTCAATGTTTTGCAATTCGCCTTCCTCTGATCCATTGCCATGTAACTTTTTTCTCTTTTATAATCGCGTTTATCAAATTATAAATTTTGTTTGTTTTTTTCTATTAAGAATCACTTGTATTTTTTGGGGAGTTGTATTATGTTTAGGTGATAAATTATCAGATAACATTTCATTATGTAAAGTAAACTTTCAACAAGTGAATCATTGTGTACTTGGGGCAGGAATAAATTCGGTTAGTGATACTGTATCAGATAAAACACCACAATTCATGCTATCTAACATTAAAAACTTAAAATTATGTGGTGGAGGTCGGCCTCGTAAACGTATTAGCAAAAATTTAAGAAATCGACCAGGTGAAAATGAGTTCACAATAATAATGGGTAATATTGATCAAGGCGATAAAATATTTTTAGAGACTCGTGGTAAACAATGTACACCTATGTCTTGTGTTGCTCTCGCATATTCCTTTAAAAAAAATATTGACACATGGGATTCAAGCGATATTGACTACATATTACATATTGGGGATCAGTTATACCGAACTTCTAAAAGCACAATTAATCAAGAAATTAATGCTAATTCAGATTACCTTTCATTTGATGAAGTTTTTAACATAATTAATTTTCATGGCGATACATTTAGCTTTTATGAAAACATTGAAATGCATAGTGGTAATAGAAGTATAAAACATATACAGGAGGGTGTTTGTACATTAAATAATTTAATTCCATCATTAACTTCTTTTTTTGAAATAAATAAATACACAACAGGAATTTTTACATGCAATAGCTATACATTTGCTCTTATGAAATTTAAATCTAAGTATTATTGTTTTGATTCACACAAACGAAACTCTCAAGGATGTCCAGCTTTGGAGGGAAAAGGTGCTGCTATTTTATGTTGTATGGCAACAATTGAATGTTTAGCTAGCCAATTACTGAACAGTTGTTGTTTAATTGATACTAGTGATCATAATTATACTGTAAAAAAAGAATCTCTATTTAGTTTAATGTCTGTTCGTGTAACACATAACCAAAATGTTAAAAATGAATGCACTAAAGTAAATTTATCTAAATACACATCCAACTTAACAAAAACAGGAGAAGTACCCAAAACTAAAATACAGAGAAAAAAACTCTATTTAGAATCACAAAATAAACATAAAAAAAGGTTGAGAAAAACTAGATCATACATAAAATTATATGAAAATTCACAAACACCAATCCAACATGCAATAAACTTAAAGAAACAGAAATTCCAAAGGAAACGACGCATTAATTTAGAAACACATGTTAAACGGAAAGAAAGATTAAGAAAATCTGCATCATATATAAAATTGTATAGGAATCGACAGACACAAGCACAGCGTCAAATGTACACAAATAAAATGAAAAGAAAGCAGCACATGAATTCAGAAACGCAAATAAAACGTGAAGAAAGGTTAAGAAAATTAAGAGAATACATGAAATTTTATAGAAATCGACAGACACAAGTCCAACATCAAATGTACTTAAATAAAAGAAAAATTCAAAAAAAGCAACACATTAGTTTAGAAACACAAGATAAACATGAAGAAAGGTTAAGAAAAATTAGCACACACAGGAAATTGAAAAGTTCACAGACACAGGCCCACTGTCAAATAAATAAAAGTAAAATTAAAAAAAAGCAACTGATTAGTTTAGAGACACCGGTCCAACGACAAAACAGAGTGACAGAAATGAAAATTCGCAAAAAAATTTCTTTACCACAGACCAGTCAGAGTCACAATATAAGCAACGAATTTACTGCAATTAAAAATTTGTTTAAATTACCTGAAAATAAAGAAAGTTTAATTCTGAGAATCTGGGGAAGTAATAAAAATATTGACAGGCGATTACAGGCAGAAAAGGTTGTGAATAAAATATCTAATTATCGAGAGAGTTTAATAAATACATTTTGTAAAACATATATATTTTTAAAAGAAAAATTAAGATATAGCAAATTAAAAGTTAATCCAGATTCTGATTTAGAGCAAAATTTTAATGCATTAGTTGGATATTCTCTTCATACTTTAACGTCAGAAAATTTTTTACTGATTCCACTTACACTAACATTTCTAATTATAAAACAAATTTAGAATGCAACAGTGAGGGCCAAATTGTGAATTTATTCCAATGTGGTGAAAAAAAGAACACTTGGGTTTGCAACACTAATATATGTTTGCTTAACAAACAAAAAATATTTGATCGTCTTCTGACTATTATAAATGTTATTCTAAGCTTACAATGTTCACAAATCTTACAATTCTTTCAAACTATTGATAATTGTCGTAATTCTGACACAAAAAAAAAACATTCGTCACTGAAAACATTTCTAATGAATACAATGAATGTGAATCACATATTGATTATAGCAAAAGTAAGCTAGGCCATCCATCCTTTTGTTATGTTGATGATAACTGTGACTCTGTTTTACTATTTTTTCGTTCAATTGCCCCACATTTTCCAGATATTCGTCAAATTATAAGATTAATCTATAAAATTTTACGTTCTGTAAAAAGTATAAATTACTATGAATTTTCTTTATTAAATTTTGATTTAGAACATTTAACAGATATTTGTGACCAAATTAGCATTAAAAGTTGTTCTTTCATTGTTGATTCATTTCCATTTGAGGAAGAAGGAGAAATTTTCGATTATTTTAACAAAGCTTTTCGCAGCTTCAAGGTAAAAGATACTGATTGGCCTGTTCATACTTGTGTTTCTTGCTTACAACTTTGTCATCAACGGAACATCCGTCCAATTATCAGTGTGTCTTTCAAATCAAATACAGAGTGGAAAAAATTAGTAGATTATTATGAAGGAACATTTAGTGATTTCAAATATATTTGTGTGTATTGTATGAATAAATTTAAAACTAATCAAATGCCTTCCAGATGTATATTGAATAATTTGGCATTCAAACCAGTTCCAGAGTGCATTTCCACTTTAAATGAATTTGAAAAAATTTTAATTCAACGTGCAAAAGCTTTTCAAGTTATCACTAGAATGGGTACAGTTCAGGGAGGTCTTAAACAAAAAACACCAGTAGGTCTTGTTAAGAAAATAATAGGTAGAGTTTTTCATTTACCATTACCATTAGAACAGACACTTAAAAAATTACCAAATCCGTCTGATGCACTAATGACAGATCAGGAGCTTTATGTATTAGCTCGTAGTGCACCATCTAAACACAATCATATTTGGCCACATTAATTAACATAAATAAAATTTTTGAAGCATTACATTGGTTAAAAAAAAATAATCCCTTGTATCACCACATTATTATACCAACTTCAGCTGATAAATTGTTAGAAAATATAAAAGATTGTGATATTGAGTTAGATTGTGATAATAGAAATCCAGATATAGGGGGTGCAATGTTGACGCAAAAAGATGTAACAGATGGTTATTATAACAACATGACAATACATCCATTATTTGAAAAAAGAATTAACATGGATTCTAGCACAATATATCAATTTTTACAAATTATGGAAAAAAGTTTAGATGATCGAGATATGCAATTAGATTTAAAATGCTTTCCAGACTTATTTTGTTATGGTGAAAATGGTAATTCTCAAATACGATCAATTGATTTACCTACAGCAGAGTTTATTAAATGTTTATTAAAATCTTCTCATTCACAATTTCGACTAAACTTACAATATTTGTTTTATTTATTAAATAATGCTAATATCAGACAATTAAAAGCGGGAATTTTTCACAAATTAAATATTTCAAATTCTACATCAAATATTACTGCAAAGGAGTGCTTAGATGTGATTGCAAGCAAGGAATTGGAGGGTAATTTGTCCACAATTTTTAGTAGATTACGAAATACAGAGCAGTTTTGGTCAAAACCACGTAATGATTTAAATTGTATGGTGAAAAACTATGGCCCCGCTACTTTCTTTTTAACTTTGAGTCCAAGTGAATATCATTGGGAAGACTTACATATGTATCTAGGGCAAACAAATTCAAAATATAAAGATAAACCTTTATCACATTTAATAGCTTTAGATCCAGTAAATACTTCCCGTTTTATCGAAAACAAATTTCAAGCTATGTTAGATTTTATTACTTCTAGTAATGGTCCATTAGGTATAGTTGAGCATTATGCTTGGCGCCGTGAGTATCAGTCCCGTGGATTACAACATTTTCATTTATTGCTATGGATTAAGAATGCCCCAGTCTTAGGAAAAGCAAGTTTAGATTCTATTGCTGGATTCATATATAAATATATAACATGTAAAATTCCCAATAAAACTAATTTTCCTCTACTTCATGATCGTGTTACAAAATACCAAATTCATAAACATAATTCATATTGTATGCGTGCTAAAAAAGTTAAAAATAAAACTATTAGAGTTTGTAGGTTTAGTTTTCCACGTGACATTTCAGAGTATTTACATGTTAATGAAGTTGCTAATGCAGTAATAGGTCGAAGAAAGCTAACGAAAACTCGTTTGTATAATTTGCCACGAAATGAAGACGAAGTTTACATTAATGATTATAATGCAGTTATAATGCTAGCCTGGTGTGGAAATGTAGATATTCAGTTTATCGGTGAAAAGTCAGCATCTTTAACTACATACGTAACAAAATATCAAACCAAAGCTGAAAAATCATTTGCGTCTGATGATTTTAATGATTTTTGTTCTGCAAAACCATTATATAATCGTTTATGGAACTTCGGTTTACGAGCATTATCGAATCGGGAATGTGGAGCTTTAGAAGCTGCTGACACTTTACTATCACATTCATTATTTGGAACTGATTCTGGTACTGTTATCAGATGGTTAGATGTTAAAATTAACAGATCGCGTAAATTAAAAACCCAAAAGGAACTGAGTAAATTAAGTAACAATGCAACTGATATCTATTGTGCAAGTTGGATTGATACACATTATCCACATAGGCCAAAACAACTTGAAAATCTTTCTTTATTTGATTTTTCAAGATGGTATGATATTGTAAATAAAAAACCTTCTTCTAAAACCGTAATTTCTTATGAGTATGGGGAAAAATATTTACGTAAAAGAAAATTTCCGTATTTAATTAACCATTACAATTATAACTGTAAACAAGAGCCAGAAAACTATTATTTCTGTTTATTAATTTTGTTTAAACCATGGAGAACTATTTCGGAATTAAAAGGTAGTTTCGAAACGTATAGTGAATCTTTTATTGATTGCAAGGAAAATTTGCTGGAGGCAATGAAGTATCATGAACGTTTAGAAGAAATACAGCAGGCTAAAAATGATTTGAATTCAGAAATTGAAACTATAGAAAATCAAATGCTTTCAAATAGTAAGGATGATAAAAATGACTTTAATATTATTAATTTTGTAGAGCCAATAGGAAATGAAATAGAAGATTTTGAAAAATTATTGCCAAAGGAAGATATTGATAGCATGATTAAACATTTAAATGTAGATCAAAAACGTGTTTTTGATGAAGTTGTAAATTGTTTGGAACAATATATTAAGGAAATTAATACTTGCACATCCAATAATGTTAATAAGCGTTTAATTCCAAACTTAATTTTGAGAAAATTTGTGTCTGGAATCGGAGGAACAGGAAAATCATATTTGATTAAAGTTATTCGGTGTTATATTTCAGATAAATTTAGCAAAGTCGCTGTAACAGCACCAACTGGAATCGCTGCTTTTAATATAAATGGTTTGACTATTCATCGTTTACTGCAGTTACCAGTAGAACATGGCAATATACCTAAGTACAGTAAATTATCAGATGACAAATTAAATTCTATCCGTGTTGAGTTAAATAATTTAGTTTTGCTTATTTTAGATGAAGTCTCCATGGTCTCTAATATAATGTTAATGCATATCCACATGAGGTTATCGGAAATTTTTGACACCATGGATGAAGATGACGGCTGGTTCGGGCGAATAAATATTTTATTTTTTGGTGATTTATTACAACTTCCGCCTGTAATGGGACATTCCCCTTTTGTAAGTATTTCTAAAGAAACTAGCGTTACTCATTTTGCTGGATTACATTTTATAAATATTTGGCAAGAATTACTTACCTATGACGAATTGTCTATTAACATGAGGCAGCAAACAGATAAAGTATATGCATCTATATTAGATTCAATCCGTATCGGTGTATTGACAGATTCTGATGAGTTAATTTTACGTAAAAGAGAAATTATTCTAAAATCCAATAATCCATCAGATTGTATAAAAGAATTAGTTGAATACGTACAAAAATTAGAATGTAAAACTATTTGTTTATTCCCAACAAAAAAACAGTGTAATCTCTTTAACACCTGTATGTTAGATTATTCAAGTAAACCAAAAGTTATTCTCAAAGCTATTGATATAATTGAAGCAAAAACTAATGCACAAAAAGATAAAGCGCGGAAATCCTTAAATAAGATTAAGGAAGATAATACACGAACTGCAGGGCTAGAAGATGAAATAGAAGTCAAATTAGGAGCAAAAATTATGTTATTGAGAAATATAGATGTAACTAACGGTTTAGTAAATGGTGCAATAGGTTTTATAGTTAAAATTTTTAAAGATAACTTTTCAACTGAAAATATTAGTAAACTTAGAATAAAATTTGAGACTGGAGAATTTGACATAGAACCTGTAACTGCAAAATTTCAATTATTTACAAACATATTTGTTTTCCGAAAGTAGTTTCCGATATGTTTAGCGTATGGAATAACTATTCATAAAAGCCAAGGCTTAACTTTAGACACTTGCGTAGTAGATATAGGTAGCTCGATATTTTCATCTGGTCAGGTGTATGTTGCTTTATCCAGAGTTAAATGTTTAGATGATCTACACATAATTAATTTAAATCCAAATAAAATTCAAGCTCAGACTAGTGCAATTTTAGAGTATAATAGATTGAAATCTACGTTTAAACCAGACATAAAACTGTTCTCATTAGACAAAACTGTTAATAAGAATGTGCCTGATAAAAACAATTACTTAATACACTTGCATACACCTCCATTAATTGATATAGAAAATGCACAAATTAAGAAACATGGAGAAGACATAATAGAATCATTAAGTAATTTTCATGGTTTTAATAATCCATATGGTGTTTCCTGTTACGTTAACTCTGTCTTACAATGTCTTTTTAATATAAAGTGTATAAACTCTGCAATAATGTTATCCACACATTCAGAATTAAAAAAACTATGTTTAGATTTTTCAAGTTCCATATCCAGTAGTGCTTCAGATTCACATAAATTACAATTAGAGTTTCATGATGATGATATGTTTGATATTAAACAGCAGCAGGATAGCACAGAATTTTTACAATTACTTCTTGATAAATATAGATATTTAAAATTTCTTATGTCATTTGATACTAAAAATTATTATAAATGTCAAAATTGTGAATATGATAACCAAGAAACGATTGAAACTCAAATAGGAAAATTAATAATACCAATAACAAAAAACAAATTTCAATTTCAGGAGTTACTTGACTATAATTTTAATGCCTGGAATTCAAATTTATGTAAAGAAGCAAAATGCCCTAATTGTAATAACGCTAATGTTTTAATTACTAAAACTAACATTGAAAATACACAAAATGTTTTAATTTTTTCATTGCAATTAATAAATTCAAACATGCAGAAAAATACAAACTTGTTACTGTCAGGAGTTACACAGAGTAAAATAAAATTTTGTGATAAAAATTACATATTAAAAGGTGCAATATTTCATCATGGTAAAAGTTCATCAAGCGGCCATTATACAGCTATAGTTCGAAAAAACAAACATTGGTACAAAGCCGATGACACTGAAATTTCTAAGTGTTCATGGCCTAGGAATAGCAAAAATATTTACATTTTATTTTTTGAAAAAACAGAATAACCTTTTTAGTTTAAAAAACCTATTTTTATACATCAGGTAACCATTAAGAATTACTACACAGGAGTTTTGAGTAAAAATTTGCCATCTGTTGTTTAATTTTTATAAAGCTTTCTTTTTTTTTAAATATTTATATTCATAATGCCTGAACAAAAGTGGGCAACAATGAGCCGTTCCATTGGTAACGGTGATACCCCCACCTTGTTCTGTGGATAATAGGGAGTAATTGTTTTTAAATATTTTTCTTCTCCCGGGGACCCACATTACCAATTGAATGTTCAGATGTTCATTATATAAAAAAATAAATGTTACAAGTTTCATATATTTCTGTAGTAATATGGAGTTGCCAATGGAAAAAAAAAAAAAAAACAAATATGCTGTTAAAATCTTTTTTTATTTCAATAATACTTTTTCAGTATGATTAAAAAAAAAAAAAAAAAAAAAAAATCTTGTGAAAATGCTTTCAAAACTTTACAAAGTTTATTTCTAATAGTTACATGTTATGCAATTTCTTTGTATGTAATAGCTTCTCCCACCCCAAAGTAGTATGTTTTTGTATTGTTCTGTTTTTCTTTAAAGTTTTATCACTTGCTGTATAATTTTAAAATTTACTTTCAAGTTAAATTTAATACAAAAATACTTTTTATATAGTGCTATAAACTCATTTGTGCGATCTTTTAATCAATAACCCTTAAAAAGTAATGATATCAATACAAAAACCCTTAACGGGTTAAAAGTTTGTGACGCAGCTACTTTATGGTTATAAGAATTTTTTAAATATTGGTCTTAAAAATAATGATATCGAATTTTATGTGACACTTTGCTATTAATTAAAATGTACATAATATTCTTTTATTTGATCATTTGCTGTTTTCTTCTATTTATAACTACAATGCAAACATACTTTTAACTTCAACATAGACGGATAATAAAATATACTTACTGATGCTTTTTCATTTGCATTTCAAATTCAAAATAAAGGTTTTAAAAGGAATGATATCAAAATTCCAGTGACGCCTCGATTTCACTTTAAAAGATTTGCTTTTAGATTGCATTAAAATTACATTTGTTTTGTCTAATAAATTATATTTACACATTGAAACAGTGCTTTTAATTTTCAAATATACTGTCAAATAATCACACTTTCACAGAGTTTGCATTTTAAATTAAAAAAAAAAATTCAATAAATTGAATTGTCTTTTGCGTCACGCTATCCAAAACTGTAAGTCAGATTTGTGCAAATGTTACTTTGTATCAGTATCCAACTGTCTGAAAATATGTGCAGAGATAGTGTGATGCAAAGAAAACATTTGCACAAATTTTACTTGTAGTTTTGGATAGCGTGACGCAAAAGACAATTCAACTTATTGAAAAAAAATTTTTAATTTAAAATGCAAACTCTGTGAAAGTGTGATTATTTGACAGTATATTTGAAAATT
The DNA here is from genome assembly GCA_963930645.1 of Salticus scenicus. Taxonomy (NCBI): domain Eukaryota; kingdom Metazoa; phylum Arthropoda; class Arachnida; order Araneae; family Salticidae; genus Salticus; species Salticus scenicus. Next base: position 205,013,512 of record OZ005650.1, on the reverse strand, counting down.
AAAAGCACTGTTTCAATGTGTAAATATAATTTATTAGACAAAACAAATGTAATTTTAATGCAATCTAAAAGCAAATCTTTTAAAGTGAAATCGAGGCGTCACTGGAATTTTGATATCATTCCTTTTAAAACCTTTATTTTGAATTTGAAATGCAAATGAAAAAGCATCAGTAAGTATATTTTATTATCCGTCTATGTTGAAGTTAAAAGTATGTTTGCATTGTAGTTATAAATAGAAGAAAACAGCAAATGATCAAATAAAAGAATATTATGTACATTTTAATTAATAGCAAAGTGTCACATAAAATTCGATATCATTATTTTTAAGACCAATATTTAAAAAATTCTTATAACCATAAAGTAGCTGCGTCACAAACTTTTAACCCGTTAAGGGTTTTTGTATTGATATATATACACATAACTTCTATGTAATATTTAACCAGTCACTTGGGAATCCATGACTATATATTCTATCGCAGAATATTTATAGAAATGTTATGTACATATATGTCTATATCTTTATCTATCAGTATATATTTATATAATTTCATTCCATGTAGTTTTTTTATTTGCTAATAATAAATTCAATTGATTAAGGGCATGACTTTTTTTTTCTTTTTTAATTTAAAAATTATGAAATATAATAGAAATGATTGGGATTTTTTTTTTTTTTTTTTTTTTTTTTTTTTTTTTTTTTTTGCAAGTAAGCTACAACATTAATGGGAAAAAAGAAAAAGAAAAAAAAAATTAAATTTAAAAGATATTGTGTGCATAAAACAGAAGAATGAAAAAGAATGCAAAAAGAATAAATTAAAATCTATCTACGAATATTTTTTTTTTTTTACAATAACAAATATACGCTGATGTTTTCTCTAATCCATTAGTTTAAACAACTTGAAATCTATTCTGGTATAACATATGTAAAATGAAATGCATAGGTAGCACTTTTATGCGTTTTTCATTCGACCTAATTTTAGTTAAATCGCATGACTGTACACATTATTATAATTCAAACCTCCTATCTGATTAAACATTTTATTTGAAATTAATGTTTTACAGAAAAATGTTAATACATATAAACTGTAATAATTTTAAATATTCATATTACTCTTTCATTCAATATTTTGTTATGCAGCAAGTTATGCACAATATAATTTGGAAATGTGTTTATTATAAAAATGGAAATTTTTAACGTAAAAGAATTGGTTACAATTCAAACTTTCATTAATATGTTTATATATATATATATATATATATATATATATATATATATATATATATATATATATATATATATGTGTATACTAGCAGACCCTGTGGCTAAGTTATACGTTGAATTATATTGTAGTAAACTATTCAATACAGTGAAATTATTATTTACGAATAAAGACCAAAACGTTGTAGCCGATGTAAAAACCTACGGGATTGAGATTTGAAACTTAGGTCAAAATTTGGAAGCGATTGATAAAAATTTTCATAGAGCACAAATAAACATAAAAATTTAAATTTTATGTTTTATTCATCTCATATGTTCAAGTATAGTTTGTAATAAAAGTGTAATTAACAAAATTCTTAGTTGATAACATATAACGATTAATTTTATAAATGAGGTAGGTAGCGTGGATTATTCATTATTTATAATAATTATATTCATCATTTTGAATTATAAAAAAATTCAATTTTAAATTAATTCAGCGCTAATCAGAGCACAATATTCCTGGTTAACCTGCCTCTTGCCAACTAAAATAGATTCGATGGTTTTCCCACACGTGAGCATGCAACATATAATTTTCCATGGAAAAAGCATGGATTTTCCAAGTCTAAGCCGCAAATGGACATCGTTTGGCCTTGAGAGTTATTTATGGTCATAAGCTATTTTGGATTAAAATGCTAAAATGAATAATATGTAATTTATTTTTTTATTAAATTCTATTAAAATAAAAATATAAAAGAAGCAGAAGATTTTAAAATCAATTTTTCTTGAAGAGTAAAATATAATGCTATTATAAATAACGTCTAATGATATTATGGATAATTTTATTATAAAATGATCTCATCATTTTAAATATTTTAAAGATGGCAACAGTTGTAGTTATAAAAAGGAAAACAATATGGCTAAGCCAGAAAAATAAGTAAACTTGATAAACATTTTAAAATTTTACTATAGGATATCTTATGAAATATTGGGTATTTAAAGTAAATAAAGGTATCATTTTAAATACAAAAATATTTTTAAAAAGATTGATATATTTTAACGAAGTGATGAGAAGATTTTGAGAATGTTAAAACTTTAATAGTAAATCCAAGTTAATCAAGATGGGAAACATTGACGATTAAGATAAGAAAATAATAAGATTTTAATATCATTTTTTAGCAAGAAATATGAGTCAAAATTTAAAGTTAAATGCATGTATAAATCACAAATTTAATAAGCAACAGTAAATTAATAAGCTATTAAAGAAAAGTTAAATAAGATTAAGAGAAATAATTATCTAAAGCTTCGAACATCGATCATATGGATTAACTTTTCAAAACAAATAAATAGATTTAAAATCTTCTCCTTTTAAATAAGATTTAAAATATTGAAACGGTTACTTTTTGTTTAGAAAATTATATGTATAGATCACAAATTTCTTAAAGCAAAAAAAAAAATTGCAAATATTAGATAATATAAAAGAAATAAACATAATAAATAAACAAAGTTTCGAACATCATTTATTATAGTAGTATTTCAATGCTGATTAATGGACTGACATTAATTTTAAATTTAACTTTTAATTAATAAGAAAAAAGAATTCTATCAAAAGGATAAATAATTTAAAATCTACTAACGGAATGATAAAAAAAAAAAAAATTCAAATTAAATGAAATAATTATAAGATAAAAAGGTCTTTTTATATATGCCATGTTTTTTTTTTTTTTTTTTTTTTTTTAATTTTCTGTTGTATCATGTATAATTTTTTGTTGTACACAAGCGAAGTGTGACGTCACTGACCGTCCGTAGATGCAAGAAAAATATTTCCTATGTTAATCGCCCATTGGATTTTTTGCAATTTTTTTTTTTTAAACCAAGGAAAATTATTTTCCGATTTTAATCCTCGTATTTGGGTATAGATATGTACTAGTTATTGTATGCATCTGGTAGATTAAGTTATTCTGCTGTCAAATTGACAAAATTTTTATTTTACATTTAAAAACTCTGTTGTCCTTGGCGTTTTTTTTTTTTTTTTTTTTTTTTTTTTTTTCGATCTAAAACTTAACACGAAAACATACATACTAGATGTATATTTGCGTAATATATATTGTACGAAACATTGTTTCATATTATTCATTACTCTCTTAATAGAAGTTGTTTAAATAATTTTGAAAGGAATTAAATTTGTTCGCCAGATAATTTGCGATGTATATATATATATATATATATATATATTTTTTTTTTTTTTTTTCCCCGCGAAGGCTGAAAGATATGAAACCTATTCTGCTGCAAAATATGAGTATCTTATATCAGACACTTTTTTTAGACATTTGAAAACAAGTTCTCCTTCAAATTATGTTAGAATATTTATCACTTTCCTTTTAATAAGTATATTAGTTGAATATTTATTGTGATACTTTTGAAAATTCAATTTCAAATTTTATCAATTTTACAGCAAAAACTACCTAATCCAATGCACGCTCACGATAACGAATACTTATCGTTACTACCGAAATATGGGGATTAAAATCGGGAAATAAGTTTTGCTCGATTTTTAATAATTCTTTACAAAAAGTCCAATCTGCGATTAACATAGGAAATGATTTTCTTGCATCCACGGATGGCTCGTGACGTCATCACTTCGCTTACATATTATGTTATCAACGTGCATAAAATTTTTAAAGTGATAATGATGTCAATTTTTGTAAAATGCATAATTTAATTTTTTACAATTTTTTATTCTTCACGTTTAAGTAAATGTATTTATTTTCCTATAGAAAAATAACAGTAATAAAAAAATAAAATAAAGAAATAAATAAAATAAATAAAAATAAATAAACTCCTAAATATTTTTGACAACAATTAAATTACAAATAAAATGAAAAATAATATATAAGCAATATTTAAGAAAGTTGACTCAGTTCAGTAAACTAATAATAGTGAAAAAAAAAAGAAGAAACTTTCGTTTTGAAAATAAAATATTAGTCCATTCAGAACAACATCTATTAGTATCATGAACTACATTAGCACTTTCTCAATGTGCAATAATAATAATAATAATAATAACAAGTCCTTCCGGCTTATTCGGAAGGGTAGGTTGATTTCTTTTTCCTTATCAAGTAGCCGTCATTTTGTTTCAAAATGGCGGCTACAAATTATTAATGCACTTGATAGAAATATTAATGTAGGCTATGCCCATGTGGAGTTTTAAGCAAATCGGTTCATAAATACCTTTTTATGTGAATTTAAAATTTTCAAGTGACCGGCGCTTGGAAACAAAATGGTGAGTTAAGTTGACAAATATATGAAATGTATTTGTGAGATAAGTCTAATCGTCTACTGTACACATATAGTTCGTATTAATTCAAAATCTCAAAAGTCATCGTGTTGAAAAATTAAGTGGCTGGCACTTCGATCAAAATGGCAGAGAAAGTTGCTCATCTAAGATATCGTTGCAAATTTCAAAATATTTTTTTTTTAGAAAGTCTTTCAAAGAGTTGATAAAGTTGATAAAATGTTAGTTTCCTGCATTTCTAGTTTGTTTTAGCATTAAAATAGCCTAATTTTTCCTTAAAAACGCATTAAATAGATCCAGTAACGCAGGTAATGGATTTGGCGAATTTTTCCCTATGCCGAATTTTTCGGCGACTTTTGGCGAGAAAATACTTATTATCGATATACCAAAGTTGGACGCAATAACGTGATTGGTTCACGAGTTACGTGATATTTCTAGATTTTTGTTGTTTGAATGCTAAATCTATTTTTCAACTTTGATTTGTATCGATAAAGTATTTCTAAAGTTACCGTGATAACAAATTTTCAAGTGGCCGCAGTTGGAAACAATACAGCGGAACAAGTTGCCCAGGAAACTTATCCAAGATATTTGAAGCAATAGATTCACTGTCCAATTGTGGTTCAAATCAGTGCCGTGTTTCAAAAATTATTTTTATGGCAAATTTTCAAGTGGAAGTCAAAGTGGTTTCAACTTGGAAACAAAATGGCAAAACAACTTGCCCAGCGAAATCATCCAGTACACTTGTATAAGTTCCTTATCCAGATCTAGTTCAAATTAAATCAGTGTTTCTAAAATTATCGTCATAAGAAATTTTCAGGTGGCACCACTTGGAAAAAAAAGCGGAGTGAGATGCCCAGCGAACTTCTCTGAGATATTTGAAGGATAAATCCACTACCCAAATTTGATGCAACTTGATTCTGTATTACTAAAGTTACCATAATGACAAATTTTCAAGTGGCCGCCACTTGGAAATAAAATTGCGGATGAAGTCACCAAGTGAACTTATCCTAGATATTTGAACCATAAGTTCACTATCCAACTTTTATTTGAATCAGTTTAGTATTTTAAAAAGTATCGTGACGGCATATTTTCAAGTGGCAGCGTAATTTCAAGTGGCTGGAACTTAGAAACAAGATGTCGGGACAAGTTGCCCAGTGAAAATATTCTAGATTATTATATGATAATATCACTGTCCAAATTTGGTTCGATTTGGAGTATTATTTCAGAAGTTATCGTGATTTTAAATTTTCAAGTGGGATCCTGATTTCAAGTGGTCCAGCTTAACTTAAGATATCTGCCACTTTATTAAAAATGGCGGATATATACTAATAAACTTCACTGAGATCCTTATATGGTCTGTATTTACATCAAAATTCAAACAATTTCGGAATAAGTTTTTTACAATTTAAATTTGAAATTTTCAAGTGGTCTCCACTTGAAAACAAAATGGCGAAGCAACTTGGTTAACAAACTCATCTAAGATATTTATAAGATAAGTTAAGACACTGTTCAAATTTGGATCCATTTGGAGTATTATTTCGGAAGTTATCATGGTTTCAAATATTCAAGTGGTAACCTGATTTCAAGTGGTTCCGCTTAACTTAAGATATCCGCCACTTTATTAAAAATGACGGATAAATTCCATTAATAAACTTCATTGAGACCCTGAAGTGGTCTATATTTACATCAAATTTCAAACAAATTCGGAATACGCTTTTTACAATTTGAATTTGAAATTTTCAAGTGGTCTCCACTTCAAAACAAAATGGCGGAGCAACTTGTTTAACAAATTTATCTAAGTTATTTATAAGATAAGTTAAGACACTGTTCAAATTTGGATCCATTTGGAGTATTATTTCGGAAGTTATGGTTTTAAATGTTCAAGTGGTAGCCTGATTTCAAGTGGTCCCGCTTAACTTAAGATATCCGCCACTTTATTAAAAATGACGGATAAATTTCATTAATAAACTACATTGAGACCCTTATGTGGTCTATATTTACATCAAATTTCAAACAAATTCGGAATACGCCTTTTGCAATTTGAATTCGAAATTTTCAATTGGTCTCCACTTGAACACAAAATGGCCGAGCAACTTGGTTAATAAACTCATCTAAGATATTTATAAGATATGTTAAGACACTGTCTAAATTTGGTTCGATTTGGAGTATTATTTCGGAAGTTGTAGTGATTTTAAATTTTCAAGTGGTAGCCTGATTTCAAGTGGTCCCGTTCAACTTAAAATATCTGCCACTTTATTAAAAATGGCGGATAAACTTCATTAATAAACTTCATTGAGACCCTTATGTGGCCTGTATTTACAACAAAATTCAAGCAAATCTTGCTTTAAATATGCTTTTTACAATGTCGGTTTGAAATTTTCAAGTGGCTGCCACTTGAAAACAAAAAGTCGGAGCAACTTGGTTAACGAACTCATTCAAGATATTTATAAGATCAGTTCACTGTCCAAATTTGGTTCCATTTCGAGTATTATTTCGGGAGTTATCGTGATGACAAATTTTTCATTATAGATATATATATATATATATATATATATAGATAAACGAAGTGATTGCAATAGGTCGATTTCTAAAGAAATCAACCTAATAATAATAAAATAAATAAATAAATAAATTTATAATGACACCAATTTTTGTCAGGTGCCTAATTTAACTTTTATAATTTTTTTAATGTTCACGTTTAATTACCGTAATTTCGCGTATATAACCCGCGGTAGAAGATAACCCGCAACATAAAAATTTTATCTAAAAATAATTATAACCGAAAGATACCCCGCAATGGAAGATACCCCGCACTTCTAAAATCACATGGTCGGCAATCGCCTTTTGTAATTTCAATACTAATTGCTATTGTAGTAATAAGTAGGAAAGATACAAATAATAAATATACGAATATAAATAAAAAATGAAAGAGCAAATAATCACAACTTATTATTAATCTTTCTCTATATCTAAATTACTATAAACTGGAGTAACTTCTAATGATTAACACCTTTATTCAATTTATAAGAAAATTATAAATTAATAAATTTATTTACAAAATTTATTCAAATGCATCGAATTCGGATTTTTCCGTATCAGAATTAAAATGTGGCAATATTGTTTAGGACAGTTCGTCTTCATCATCCTTGTTATCCTCTTCATCAAATTCCTTTTCACTGTCCTCAATTTCATCGTCATTATACGTTAACATAATCGCTACTGCTGACGTGAATTCACGTCATTTTAACTTCTATGGCTATAGTTGTCACTGACGTAAATTCGCGTCTTTTCAGATTATGTTCCTGGTTACAGATGACGTGAATTTACGTCATTTAAAGAATTTTTATGTCAACGATACTTTAATATTATTTCGATAGTGTTATTAGGGTATTAATTCTTCGATAGTATTATAGGTTTCTTCTAATATTATATGACTAATCAACTTCAGATAATTACAAAAATAACATTTAAAAACGTTATATCTCATTTTTTATGCACATTTAAACGTAAAAAGTTTGTAGCTACTAGCTTGAGTTTACTTGAATATTCCCTGGTAATCAGTTTTAGAAAAGTAAAAAGTATGCCGGTCATGATTGTTAATAATCCAGACTTTTTGAATCCAGATTTCATTATTTTTATAGTAATAGAGTCCGGTAAATGCATTTATTTTTACGTCGAAAGAAAATGAACTCGTAATTTTTTTCTTGGCAACAATTAAATTATAGCTAATATTTAAATGGATTATTTAAAGCTATCTTTGTCATATAATAAAGAAATAAATTGCAATAAAAAATATTCTGACAATAAATTGAGATAAAATGTTCTCAAGTTATAAAATATTCTCAATTAACTCTCAAGTTGGACCAAACTGCACGCTGTGTGCCAAATGTCATTAAAATATTTTCCTAAGTTTAGGAGTTTGTCGCGGATTAGTTATATATATATATATATAAACATATATAACTGATGTAGAAAAAATTTAGTTTTGTGCAGATTTTAGTAATAAAAGCGATTTTTTTTAGTATTAGTAATTTTGGTATATATTTTTCTAAGTTATAAATATTTTTTACAGTTTTTGACTAGTACGAAATTGTTGTAATAAAGCTTTGTTTCTTAAAATTTTTTATGGGATACGAAGCCAAGCTATAAACATATGTAAGGAAAATTTTGTACTTATCCCTTTGTGGGCATTAACATACTAAAACACTGAAAACAGTGTTTTTTTTTTTTTTTTTTTTTTTTTTTTTTTCAACTGTCACCAATCAATTCGAGAAGGGACATTTCATTTACATAATAGACGAATAATCTTCGAAGTGATTAGGGAATTGTTAAACTTTAGTGGTGTATATTGTATAAAGAATTCCTTAAATTTGGCAATGATCACCAGAAGAGTGAATACAAAAACGTCTGACAAAGGGTTAAGAAAAGAAATTAAATGGTTATGTTTATATAATTAAGGCACTTTTTTTATTCTTACGTAGTGTAAGATCCTTTTATTTTTTAAAACGTGTTGAAATGTATTAAAAATTCTTAAACTTTTTTATAACTAGGAATAGCATATTTTTATTTTTGTTTCATAAAACACATTTTTTGACAAAATACATGTTAAAATGTTAAATAATATTTAAATTTTTAAAAATAAAATTTATGATGAATAGTATAGTTATATATCGAAAATAAATAAACATAGTTATTAATAATAGAATACATATTAACGGCTTCGTTAGTTATTTTTAAAAAAGAGCATACAAAATTAAAACAGATTTTAAGTACAAAAAGTATTTTGTTTCACCAAACCTGTAACGTGTTTATTTAAAACCAATTAAGGCTTATTGAATCAATTACGGATTGCCTAACGTTTATCTATGTATTAAGGAAGAATTAAGGTTTCTTAGATTTATCTTGATTAAAAAAAAAAAAAAAACTTTGAATAAACACCATAAAATACAATAAACTCGCAACAATTCATGAATCACATGACTAATCATCAGGCGATCAAATTAGACACGAGTGCTACAATAAAAGAGGCAACACACAAAACCGTTTGAGGTGAAGAGCAAAAACATATAAAGAATAATGTAAATATAAATACTGGTGAAAACTATCAAATGAAAGAAAAAAATAAATATATAAATAAATTTTAAAAATATACAAAATCTAAAAAATACTTTAAAATATCAAAATTAAACGAAAATCGAAGCTATGTGAGCAATTTCCAAGAATCAGACACGAACGGAGTGCAAGAAATATAATTAACAAGATTTATCAGTTTTTGAAATATGTAAAAAGCTTAATGGATATCCAAATGGGAAGAGGAGACAGGAGATGAAATTATGTTAGTTGTAGAAAAATCAAAATAAGGACCATGAACGCAGAAGTGGAAAGCAATAGAAGACTTTGAAATTTCATTACGAGCATTCTAGCGGTGCTCATTTATTCTATATTTCAAACGTCTCCTAGTTTGACCATTATAACCTAAATTGCACGACGAAGATGTGATTAAATAAATGCCAGATCAGTTTTCAGTATTAATGGGAACTTTAAGAGAAAATAATTTAATTTTGTTGATGGGTTTGTAAATGACTTTCAAACAAAATGGTAACAGAATTTTAGAAATTTCAAAAGAAACTGATGAATAGAATGGTAAAACATATGGGATGCACTGTAAAAAAGAAAAAAAAAAAAAAAAAAAAAAAAAAAAAAGCCTTTTTTTGCTGCCAGAAATTTGCTGTAATTTAAGAAAATACTTTCTGACACCGAAGTTTTTCGTATTTTCTTAAATTACTGAGAAATTCTGGCAGCAAAAAAACGCATTATTTTATTACAGTGTGAGACTGTGATCGTTGAATTTGGGAGCAAAATGTTTTGGATTCTTTAATTTATGTATAGTTTTATTGATAGAGAAATTATAGCCTCGAGAAAGATAAACTGATTTTAAATTAATTTCTTTAGTAACACTAAACGAATTAGAATAAATGTGCAAGGCACGAAAGACATAAATATAGAAAGCAGATAGTAGTTTCTGTTGAGGAGCTAGGTTAGAAAGAGCAGGCGGCGAAAAAGAGTTAGAGAATGGTTTTCTAAAGACCGTGGTTGAGAACTGACCATTGTCTTTAAACACAAAAATGTCAAGGAAATGCACCAAAACCGGCCGAAACAATTGTTGCGAGTTTATAGCTTGCTATGGTGTTTATTCAATGTTTTTATACTTATTCCTTTTAAAAGCTAGTTCTGTAGTGTTTTCTTTTTTGTAATTGAATTATACACACACACACACACACACACACACACACACACACACACACACACACACATATATATATATATATACACACATAATTTTTTTTAACAAGGAGTTCTTCTACCATGCTGTGTGATTAAAATTAACATTTATGAAATGTTTCGTTAGGTATAGCTAATATATCACTTATAAAAGAGTTATTCATTTAAAAATTATATGTAGAAACGTATTTAAATAATTGGGAAAATATAATATATATTTAAAAATGAATCTCTTTAAATACAAAAAAAAAAAAAAAAAAAAAAAATATGATAAACTTTTTTAAAATAATAATTACGTATTCCGTATCTACTTTAAGATTCCTTTTTACGTGACTGTTTCATATATTTCTCGTTAAAAATATTCAATAAAATAAAATATTAGGATAACTTTATCTCAAGTTTTTATTTTATTTTATTATATTTTTTTCATTGATGATAGGCAGAAAAAAAATCTAAGTTAGTTTCTTCAAATAGTTTTTAAAAAAGGAATCATTAGGTTAATGACTCGACTAAATGACTACCTTTGATGTTTTTTCTAATGAAATATTGAGCTTAATGTTCAACAGTGAAAAGCACTTCTTTCTAATTAATGCGAGACTACAAAAAGATTGAAGTGTACTCCGCATACTTACGGAATTCACTTAAAGAAAATGAACCGATCTGAATCATTACTGTGTTAATGAACTTGATATTTACAACGTTGATTTGTTCTAAGTTTTAAGTAGTGGATATAAATACTATCTTTCTGAACAGTAATTAGAATTTGGAAAATATATATATCATATTAGGTCGGTAAACACGTCCAATGACAAAATTATTTAATAAAAGTGTAACGATTATTTATTTTCAGAAGTGGATGTACATGTTTCTAAGCATATACATGTATAATTATTTCTCTTGTAGAAATATTAATTAATGAAACATTGTTTTGCATTTAATTGAAGTTAGGTTATTAAAAAATACTTTTTATAGTTCTAAAGAAATAAAAATATGGGGAATAAAATATACGGAGAAATATAAGGAAATAATTAAATATAAGGATTTAAATTTTCGCAAAAAACCCCAGAAAAATTATATTAAATATCATTATACACATTTAATTTATAGCTATAGAGCAGGGATTTTATAGTGTGAATGTCATTGTTTAAAATAAATGAAGTACACCTAATTGAAGAAAAAATACGAAAAATAATATATAAGTAAATAAATAAATAAATGTAAAATTCTACTTACATTCTTTATAAACATAATTTAATTTCGTGCGACATGCCTTATTTTAAAACAATCTTTAATATAGAGGCATGCAGTAACTGTATTTCACTCCCTAGCATCGGTTACTATAGTTTATTTCTTAAAAATACTTTGATAAAGCCTTAGCGTAGAAGCAGCTTGCGGATTTTTACTTATTTATTTATTTATTTATTTATTTTGTCATTTTGGCGATGAATTAAAATGGGCATCGCAATTGCGTAAGTAAACATCTTGGAGAGAAACTATCGAACTATTTTGATGGCAAATTTGAAATTTCGATTATTTGTTGGTTATAGCCAGAAGATATATTCAACAAATATTCAAAAGCTATCCTATCCTCAATACATATCCAGAAGGAATAGCCAAGAAGTATTCAGAAGCCTTTGAGCTTGTAACTCTAACATATTTTAGTTTATTTACTAAGATTAGTGAGATGATACGGGATTTTTTCACACACACACACAAAAAAAAAAAAAAAAAAAAAAAAATCATTTTTTGAACGTTGTTGAAATATTTTGATCTTCAAATTAATTTCGCAGCATGTGAAAAATCCCTTAAAAAAATTTCAATTCTTAGAAAATATCTAAAATCTAGCTCTTTCATTTTCGTATAATTTGCTTACTTTTTACTCTATTCAAATGCGCTTTTCATAAAAGTTGCCCAGTACGTCTAGCTTTTTAAACTATGCAATTATATATATCTTTCGCACATGCAGAGTGAAAATATTTTTCATAGAAGTGATCATATTTCATGAGATATTTAAGATGTTTGTATTCCGATTGCAGTATATATTTTGTTAAAATTGTTTTTCTAACTCATCTGAAAGTAAGAATAATTTTCGTTAAAAACTCTGTATACCTATATAAATAAAGAGAAGTGTATGTGTATATGAGTGTCTGTGTGTGTGTGTCTGTCTGCGCTCTGGTGCTCACACTATTGATCGCAGAGCTTCCAAATTTGGCGTATAGGTATCTGGGACCCTGCAGGTGTGCACCTCCCCCCCCCCTGTAAAATATAAAAATTCAAATTGCTTGCTGCAACAGTTGTGATTGAGTTATTTCCAATAATCTTCTGTACGTGATTTAGTTTGTATATTTACAGAGATATAAAAGTTTATTTAACAAGGAAAAATTTTTTTTTTTTTTTTTTTTTTTTTTTTTTTGAAATATTTTTAACAAACTTTAGGTTTTCAAACTATATGTAAGTTTTTTTTTTTTTTTTTTTTTTTTTTTTCTCCGAGCAAGTCTGGAAACTGAAATAGTTCAAAAGTAAAGGGAAAAAATATTCAGGTGTGTAATAATTTGCGCACCATTATATCGAAATAATCAGCTTATTCACTGATTATTTAAAGAAAAAAAAATGTTCTGATCAATGCGACTTTTATTTTGATTCATATATTACTTTAGCTCTTAGATTAATAAAGATTGAAATAAGTATATCCAGAGAAATACAATCAACATATATTAATCTGCTTTTGTTAATTCTTCAGAATAACTTTTTCTTGGAAATCCTACAAATGAGATTGTGGTTTGCATTTTTCCTTTGAAAATAAGTTAATTAGAAGGAGATATTTAGGAGATAAGAAATTGACAAAAAAATGCCTAATTATGTTATTGTTTTCCATTGATACGTTTTAGTTGTTTCAATTAAGAAATCCAATAGAGATTATGAAAAATAACATTATTTTGACTAAAGGGATTTTATATGAAAGAATTTTTTTATTGTTTCTCTTTTTGAAATACTTTTACGAAAAAATTGGAAAAATAGTTTCTTGAATTTTATTTTTTCTTATTCATATCAGTCTTTCAGATGGTGTCCCTATCAATGTGTGACTCAGGTTTCATAGATACTGTAACAATTTAAGTTCTTTAGTTTAAAATTATCAAGCATCCAGAAAGTTCTGTGATGCTTATTGAGTGCAAAATAACGACTCGACAGTTTCATAAAAATGCATTAAAATAATATTAATAATAATAATAATAATAATAATCTATTTTTTTTCTATTCTTTCTATCTGTATACATATATATTAGGGTGGGCAAAATTCAGATATTTTAGATAACCGATTTATAATAGTAAAAAAAGATTGTACATCGGCATCCTCAATTTGAGAAAAAGGAGAAAATATATAGATATATTTATTACTTTAGTTTGCGCATAACCTTCAAAGTTTGAAAAAAAAAAAGTTAAATTTTCAAAAGTTTTTATTGAAATACATATATTATTATTATTTGTTCTAATGTCATTAAAATGCTCCATTTTAAGACTCTTCCTATCTTTAAAAACATTTATATCATTTTACAGTTTTTAGCTCGCGCAAAGACCAAAAAAATTTAATAAAATTATCAACATTTGAATTTTTTTTTTAGGTTTTTTCATTTTTTCTTTTTAGTCTAGTTTTACAGTTTTCGAAACGAATGCACACTACGCAACTCTTAGTTTGTCATGCAATTATAAATTTTTATATTAACAAACTATAACTTACCGCGTTGAGGTGGCAGCACTTCGAGTTCTATCACGCCCTCATCATTGAAACAACCATAATGGACAGTTACTTACAATATTTACATATTTATAGTGCACTTACGTTTACATTTATTATATAGTTTTAAATAATTTTCTTTTTCTTTTTGGATTAATGTTGGAAGTTGGATTATTTTGGCATTGATGATCGCGAATATAAAGTTGACATTATAAATCCATCTTTTGAATCTTTCTCAAATACCTGTTCCGTGGATTCATTGACTAGCCTTTCAGTCCTTTCAGCAACCTGAAAGTGATATGTAAATTTTAGGATTTTAGACTTCAGCAATTGTTTATTTTATAGAAATGACAAAAGCTCCTTGTTTTTCACATTTTCCATCATTGGAGGCATAGAAAAATAAAGAAGACATAAACATGTTGATTTGCTGACCAACACTTCATAGTACAAAACTTCAAAATTTATTATTAGTGGAAGAAATTCTCTTATAGATGCAGAAGTGTGTCCTGACGGTTGTTTTTTTGCCTGCCTCGAGTATTCTTCTGTAAGCCAAATCCCTTATGTGTGTCCTGTCGTCAACTGCTATGGTCAATAACAAGTTCTCATAATTAGCAAAGGAGTCATTTCCTCACTAATCAGTCAATAACCATTTAGAATACTAGAAGAAGAATAGAAGATAATAGAAGATATTTACCTGCGAAAAGTTCTAAACCTGCCATTCTTTACAGTAGTAACATGTAACATAATTCTATTTTAAGTTTTTGATGTCGAAGCAACTGATGCGTCACCTTCTTTTGTTTCTTTATATTTATTTTTAAGATGCTTATTTGAAACTGAATAATCAGAAGATATAACTAAACTGTTTTTTTTTTTCTATATTGGTCTAGTAACTTTTTAGGATCTTCCTTTCTATGCCTTTATGTTTCTTTTCTGTCTACGTTACTAATGTAACTGTTTCTAGTAGTTCCTCGGCCATACAAAAATTTGAGTTTCATGCGAGAATTCGTTTCTCTTTTTCACAATTACAATCATTATTCATACAGCACTCAGAAGAACTATGGATTTCACAACAAATGCACGAAAAGGTTATTGTGCATTTATATGCTACTAGTTAATAACCGAGAAAATTTGACGAATGATGTGCAACTACAATCTTTTCACGAAGCAAAGTTTAAAACACCCTTGCTTTAATATTTAGCATTGCTCTTAACCTGTTTAAAACCCCCTGCTTTAACCAATTATCTTTTGGTTGGAGGGAGGAGGGATAAATTTCATGAATTTTCAATATACAAATTTAATCATACTCCACATAATAAAGATAAAATCCCAAGGTATTCCTAATTTTATTCTATATATGACCAAAAGAATGTTAGGAGTAAATAAAATAATTTATATAAATTATTGAAAGAATCAATATTTCTTAATGAGATAGCATTAATATTTGTGATAATACTTATCAAAACATCAAGCATCTAAATTAATTCCAAAATAGAATTCCTCCCTGTCACACCAAATCGACTAATAATCTGCAGAACTGCACTCGTTTTATGTTTACTGTGAAATTTATTCGTTGCTTTTTTTTAAAATATAAGGAAATAGTGTTAAAAAGAGGCACTCGAGTGGTATTAGAACAAAAATTAATAATATTTGTACATCAGTATATACAGGGTGATTAGAAAAAAACTGCCCCGATATATGAGACGATAGCTACCATATGTTAATAATAAAAGTTTGGTGGAACGTATTTTGAGGTATGCGCTCAAGAATTATATAAAAAAACAACAGTTAAACTCTAACAATTACGGTTACAGTGACAAAATTTCGAAAATTTCAAATGGTAACATCTACATTTTTTTTTTTTTTATTCAAACGGAATCTCCGTAGCAAAAAACCCTAAATAGCGTTGGAACGGTACCCCTAGCATGAAAATCATCAACGCTAGGCATACTAAGAAAGAAAGAGAAAACAGCTGTGATGTGCCTACCAGAGCACGACTTACCATTTCTTAATGACGTCAAATTTCACACTGAGTCTTCGGCTCTTACTAAAGTGTACTGATTCTGCTCCGAAACGAGAAGAATAGATTACGGTATCCTTGATTTCATGTAGATCTACTGAATAAGGGTTTTAATTTCTTTAATAGTTATAAGACACCGTCATAAGGGACGTCATCATACTAAGTGAAAAATAAGGCATTGTGAAATGCGTGATGTGTATCTTTATTTCTTGCTCTGGGAACAATATTCGGCTTACTGTTAAACATCATTATCATCATTAAAATTCGTTTTGATAGTCATTTTACAATACCTTGTACTTCACGTACTGTGAAGACGTCATCATGACAGCGTCTTACGACTAACAACGAATTTAAAGCCTGTATTCTGTAGCCTTACACGAAATTAAGGATACCTTGGTCTCTTCTTTTCGTTTCAAAGCAGAACCAGTAGACTTTAGTCTGAACCAAATACTCAGTGTGAAATGTGACGTCATTAAAAAAATGAAAGTCGTGCTCTGGTAGGCACGTAACAGTCGTTTTTTTTTTTTTTTTTTTTTTTTTTTTGTTAGCCTGCTAGCGCTTCCGATTTTCGTGCTAGAGGTACCGTTCCAACGCTATTTATGGTTCTTTGCTATGCAGATTACATTTCAATAAAAAAAAGTAGGTGTTGCGATTTGAAATTATCGAAATTTTCTCACTGTAACCTTAACTGTTAGAGTTTAACTGTTGTTTTTTATATAATTCTTGAGCGCATACCTCAAAATACCTTCCACCAAATTTTATTCAGTTTCTCGGAACGGTCGGGTAGCTATGGTCTCATATATCGAGGTAATTTTTTGATAATCACCCCGTATATATGTATATATATATATATATATATATATTAAGTCTGATCCTTTTTTTTTTTTAACTTGGAAGGTCATATGACAACTAAAAACATATTTTTATATGTATGTTTTATAATATTTTTTCCAATACTGAAGTCATCAAAGTACATTTTTTTTTTTTTTTTTTTTTTTTTTTTTTTCTATTAGAACTCGCTTTTCTGAAATAGTCATTTTTCGCCCCATCTTAATATATATATATACCGCAAATTCTAAATAGATGTTATAGCAATTATCTGTTAAAGAAACAGTCATACAGACATACTTTCAATTACCTAATTTATTTAAATCGAGAGTAAATTTCTGTGATGGCCTTTTTTGTATAAACGCCAATGTACACATTTAAATGTAAAAATTTATTTTTAGACAAACCTTTCTTTCTTGTGATTTATGTATTAAAAAATTAATAGTTTTGGTATTGAAAAAAAAAAAAAAAAAAAAAAAAAAAGAAAAAAAATTCACCGGGTTTTCGAAATTTGAAAACTCCTACAATTTTTGTGAAATCTTAAATTTTGTTTCAAAAGTCAGAAATTCAGGTTGGCGACAGACCCACCATTTTTCTTTGGTTCTTACACTAGCATATAATTATAACACTTTTTTACGTAATTAAACTTGCAAACTTACTACTATTCCGAAGGAAAAATATTGGTGGAAGAGTCAGAGAAAAAAATTGCGTGTTGCCTCCTTTAAGTTTTAGTTGCGTTACAATTCACATAATCTTCATTTATATTTGATATGTACAAACTAAGGTACTCGTTATACGAGAAATGCTCTCCCTGGGGGTCTTTCTTAGCCGCCCTAGCCCGTCCTTATGCCCGCTTAAAAAAGAAAGAAAAAATAATAATAAAAACTTTGTGCGGCTATTCCAACGTGTTCAACTTTCTTCCAACATTGACAACAGAATATCTCGGCTATAGGCGGGCTCATATTGAACGAAGAAAAAATTATATTTTTTAACACTGCTCTGATTTTCAGTAAAACTTTTTTAATCATTTGAATTTTTGTATAATATTCTGTATAAATAAGGCATAATCCTTGACAAAATATGAAGTGGTATTCTGGCATAGATTTTTCACAAAAAAAAAAAAAAAAAAAAAAAAAAAAACATTTATTTATTATTATTATTTGCATATTATTTTACACAAAAAGTTTAGACCTTCTAGAATGAAAGATTAACAAAATACATATATAATATACAATTCTGTGACACAGGCAGCAGCAGCTACCCAAACCTTTTGCTCAAAACTTTAAACGCATTTCTATTAAAACTACATTTTTCAAAATGTTTGACATAAAATTAAAGTTCCATTTACTTCCAATTTTGTACCAACCATATGTATAAACTTCAACTTTTGTATCAAAATTATTAATAACATTACTTTTACTATTTAACAAAAGAAAAAAAAAAAAAAAAAAAAAAAAAAAAAAAGAAGAAGAAAAAATAATAATAAATGCTTTTATTTTTCAGACAGTAGAATTCTTGCCATTTTGAGGAGTTTATTTTTTTGTCTCTGCTTTTTCTTAGGTAACGGCTGTAACGACATTCTTACTAACGACGATTTTTTTTTTTTTCGGTTGACCAAAAAGCCTGAAATTGTATCAACAAGATCACCACATTTTTACCTGCAACTTCGTCAGCGCATAACATTTTTATTTAATTTTTGGAATTTTTAAAAATATTTTTTTTTAAATATCAATAATACAACAAAATTTCAACAAGGTCGGCATAATATCTCAAGTTCAATTTACTTCACATTTTGTAGCAACCGTGCATTTTGATTTTCAAACAGTCCACATTTCGCATTTTTTTTTTTTTGTTCGTTTTCTTTTAAGTATTGACTATAATGACATTTTTGTGTATTCTCATATAACGCAAAATTTGTGTCTTCTTATTTTACTTTAATAAATTTTTACTGTATTAAAAATTTTTAAATTATTAAAAAAAAAAAAATAATAATAATAATCAAAATTTGCCTTTATTTCGGACAGTAGGTATTTTTCACATTTGTTTTTCTCTTACGCAGGGGCTATAATGGTATTCGTACTCATTATTATTATTATTATTATTATTATGACTAGAAGGGCTGCAATCATGTTAAATAGAACCCCCTGTTTCCTAGCGCCCTAATTTTACCAGCATAGGACATTTTTTATTTAATTATTATTTTCATATATATATATATTTTTTTTTTTTTTTTTGTATATTAAAATAATAATATCTTGTAAAAAATGAATAGTGAAAAACAATCTATCTCTCTCTCTCTCTCAAAAATAAAAATAATCACACTGATGATAAATTTTCTTTTATCTTTTTTATTTGTAATAACTTCAAAACACATTGAAACAAATAAAATTGTTATGTTTGCCATCGTACAAAATAGATAAAATTATGCGCATGTACAGTTGCAGAAAAAAATGAAACACGATTATATATATATATATATATATATATATATATATATATATATATATATATATATATATATATATATATATATATATATACACATATGTATATATATTATGAAATTAAGATTCCTTTTTAAGAATGTAATAGAGGAAATTTTCTAAAGATACTGTATAACAAAAAATAATAATTCAATGTAAAGATAATTACTCAAAAATTAAGAGATGATCTCTGTAACATTTGTTTTAAATCACAAATTATAACTTGATATTTATAAAATGTATATATATATATATATATATATATATATATTTTTAGAAACTTTTCGTAATTTTAATATTATTATTATTATTATTATTATTATTATTATTTTTAATTGAGTGAGGAATATTAGAATAAAAAATATGTTTAAGTAGCAAAATAAAGACGACTTTTATAATGTAATTTTAATTAATTATAATTAATTTTATCATGTAAACGAAAAAAAAAAATCTATCGCATTTTATCTGACAAGAAATCAGAGTATTTAATATTTCGAATAAATATCATTAATATGCCAACCATGAAGTTTTGCATGTGTTACTGACATTAAAAGATTTCCAAAATAACTTAGCAGGAACTTAAATTATGTTTGCAAGTGTCTTTGATCATATACTGTCAACCATGCGCTCTCAGCGCAGTGGGCGTTGATAAAACTTTAACTTTATCAAATGTCACATGTTATTGGCACAGGGAAATTTCTAATCTTGTCTAATCTATCGAACATGAATCTGCCCAGAATAATATCAATCTATTACTAAACGAATGATTGAAAATGATTTAAGGATAATTGAAACGAAATTTGAATCATATATCTAATTTAAATATAATTATGCTAATAAAAACAGCTAATAGGTAAATAAATTAAAACATAGTGACAAAGGGACACAGGAAAAGTTCAATACATCAGTAGCATTAATTAAATGTAAATTATAAAAATATATTTATTTTAAGGCATTAATCATGACTAATGCAAATAATATACATACAAATTTAAGTGTCTAAGAAGGTATTTTTTTAATTTCAATTTATAAATGTAAATATAACATTAATTTTAAGATTTAATGTACACGTTTAGTTCTCGATAGTTTAATATGGTTTTTAAAATCGCAATACAGTCTCTAACATTAAGCACAATGTGAAAAAAAATGTCTATCCTGAAGAAAAATGGCTAAGAAACCTAAGTCGTGTCAAACTACATTTTATTTTTTTATTTTAGGGAAAAAAAAAAAAAAAAAAAAAAAAAAACTATAATACATAATCTCGAAATTTTTTATTTTATTTTATTTTATTTTTATTCATTTATTTTATTTATTTATTTATTTATTTTATATTATTTATTTATATTATTTTATTTATTTTATTTATTTATTTATATTTTTTTTAGCGTGTGGTAAAAACTTAAAATTTTTCATATATTTTATTTTCAAGACAGCGTATTTAGTACGGACGTAATGTTATTTTGAATAAAAATTCATTAGAACAGGTGTTGTAGATATTTTTGGAAATTCTCATAAACCGGAAAGAACGTTGCTTAGACCCGAACGTAAAGAGACATCCAGATATTCCAAACTTCCGGATTGATTTATACTACTAGACGTTTTAAGTCATATTCCGTTCATTAAATCAAAGAATATTTCTAAAAATATAAAGAAAATATATCCATAAAATATTGGTATTTAAAGATCTGGATGGATGAACAAGTCTAGACATGCATATTTTAAAATCCTTTTATATGTATATAAACATTTATTAAAGGACTTGTAGAAAAATAATGGAATTTGTGGTGTACAGGAAAATTATAGGCTAATGAAATAAATATTTTACTCAGAATAATGATTATTATCAATGTAACTGCATTTTGTAAAATATTTAAATTGTATTTTAAAGATCATGTGACATATAAAAACTAATTAATAGATTATTTTTTAAAAAGTTAGTACATGCTTTATACAACGTAAATATGTGGCAAAATACAATGAATACGTTAACAACTAAAACATTTGACATATTAATCAGAACATATATAATCAGAACATATTAATCAGAACATATTTTTTATTCCTATGAAGTATTTTTCCCCTCATCTTTGCTACAAAACCCGGTTTCTGTTAAATAATTCAGGAATACATCGAGATTTTTAAGCTTTCTTAGTCCAATTTTATTCATAAGGGCAATAGGAGTAATTGAAAATCTAAAGTATATAAGTTTTGGTGATTAAACAAATAGGTTGTATTTGCGAGTCACCTGAAAATAAATCTCGCAAATATTTCGTTTTTTCAAGGGGCAACACACATTTCTAACAATTATTTTGAGTTTTTGGATCAAATCCTCCTCGAAAATGGTTATAGTGTGTAAAATGCTCTCAAAATTTCACTAAGTTGTATGGAGTCAAAATCTGTGGATTATAATGTTAAATGAATTACATAGATTTCAATATAAATCTTCCTAAAAACATAATAAACCTACATTTTTCGTTTTCTTACTTTCTTTCTATCTCTGTTTTTTTAATCTAATGCGTTAAAATGTTATTTTCTAGTCAATATATATATATATATATATATATATATATATATATATATATACACACATAATTATGAAAATCTATATAAATAAAATAAAACTTGTCTGTAAACTGCTCAGAATTGAAATCTTCTGCAATATCGTAACCTTTTAAACATCAGGGAAGCCAAAAGTGCTTTCAAAAATTTTCACTGTGTGTGTGAGAGAGAGATTGTGTCCTTGCGTCTATGTCTGAAACGGTATATTGGTCGGGTATCGCATAAGATCGGTTGGATGGAATTCAATGACACTTGGTCTGTGCCAAACTTAAAATTATATACAACGAACATTTCAAAGTTTTGACTAGATTTAGAGATATAGACAAAAAACCTTTTGCGCATGCGTAATAACGATTTTGTCAATTACTTAACAGAAAAAAAAATGCAATATATTTATTTTTCAAACATCAAAGAAGCCCAAAATGGCTCCTGAATACTTTCTTTGGGGGGGGGGGGGTACAGAACTTTATTTTTGACCAGGGGTCACAATGAAACGGCTAGATGGAACCCAATCATATTTGGAATTTTTTAGAGCTGTACCCAATTTAAAATTATGTTTTTTGAACATTAATAAATTTAATTATATTTCAAAATTTTGGGGAAATATCTCTTACAAATATGCAGTAAGACTTTTGTCAGTAAAACGCATAGAATGGAAAATTTCGGCGTTACCTTTAGACATCAGGAATGACAAAAATGTCTTAATAATAATTTCGATGTATGTATGAGAAGAGGATTAGATCACTAGAAAGCTTTTTCCTCCCAATAGCAAGTGAAAACGGCTTGACAGAATTGAATGGCAACTTACATTTACTCTAGCACCCAATTTAAAATTACATGTATGAATCATTTCGAAAGTTTAATAAGATTTAATGATATGTGTAGTAGATGTTTGTGCATGCAAAATAAGACATTTTCTTCAGAAAACGCATAGAATGGAAATTTATTGCAAGGTACTTATTTTTCAGACATTAAGGAAGCTATTTTTATTTTTATTATTTATTTTGTTAATTAATATATATATATTTTTTAGAGTATTTTATGCGTGTATATGTAGCTAAGGAAAGGTTGTCAAGAAATTGTAGTACGGCAGAACTATTGCTTTCAGTCAGACATTCCTCGTTGTCATAATTTTCTGTGTTTATTTTGAATATGTAAGGACGGATTTCCCTTTGGCTACAAGTTAAAAAATATTAAATTGAGATAAAAGCTGAAAAAGAAGTTTTAAGAAAAGAACGTGGTAACCGTTTCTGAGGAACGCAGCTTTATATTGCCTGGTAGATTATATGTGTGTAGATTTCGATACAATTTTGAGGGGAAAGACTACAGACTAAATAACACAGAGAATTTTAAGCTCATCTCGAGACTTTGTTTGTCAGCTCAACTAAAATTTACATCAGTTTATATACAGTTGATGAATTTTCTAGAACAAAATATACTAGAATTCGAAAATCTAGCAATTGCATAACATTAACCGAATAATTAACTTAAACATTATCACCATAATGAATAAATGAGAAATAAATAATTTATAATTAAACTAAAACCTTTTTTAAAAAATTTCCCTCATCAGGAATCGAACCCACATACTTTAGATTTATAGCCCAACTATTTACATCGGAGCCATGGTGTAGACAATATATATATATATATATATTTGTATCGTCTTTTTTCCTCTTGCATCAAATAGAAAACAACAAATTAAAAATAAATTAAAGAAAAATCGTGTTAGAAATGAATGTTACAAAAGAGAAAGTGATATCCCGCTTCTTTTGATCGACTTCAAAATTTACAGATAAAATGTCAGTCAGTGTTTTATTAAATGTCCCTGTCATTGATTTGGCCTTCACGCCATCGTGAGCTGCACGGAAATCGCATCTTGCACAAAATCTGCATTAACTAAAATTAGGTATAAGTAACAGAATTAAACATAGGACATCCAAGATACTCTTCCTCTTTCTTCACCTGTAGGACAGATTACGATACCAAACAACATGTCCTGGTCAAGCTCTATGCACTCCCCACATATAAAATGACACCGATGCACTTTTTCTCCCCTCCATTTACACAGACATCTTCAAATCTCCAAAAAAAATGGAATACCATCAATTATTTCAGGACTCATGGCAAGAACTGCAGAACTACACTCCGTCATCTACTCCCCATCATAATCACGCAGCTTTTTATCATACCCCTCCTCAGCCAGATATTTTTTCAATCAAAATAAATTTAATATCACTCAAAAAGTGCAACTTAATTACCTCAAATGTTCGAATTCCCTCAATGCAAGACAAATACACTCCCAAAAAAATCATCTCAACTCAAAAAATAATTAAATAAATAAAATAAAATAAGCAACAACACGACGATCCATCCTCCATGCGCTCATTATTCCCATAAAAATACAGAAATACCCATCCTATATTTGCTTTCGCTCACGATAATTTATCGCGTTTCAAAATCATCCACTAACATGCGCATCCGCTCCATGCTCGCGAAAGGTCACGTCTCTTGTACCCTCTAAGTAATCACAATCATGCGTGAAATTTGCTCATTATAACTATTAACACCAAGGTCACGGTATTTTGCTTTCTTAAAGCTCTTTGTCACGTGGAATATTTTATATGACAGAAATTCTATTTTTTTTCTTTATGCAATAAAATGTAGTGTGAAAACTACCGCCCGAGGCCATATCTGTAGGTTAAAATCACCCAATACTGCTACATAGTGGTGAGCGGCCTCCTTCTATCTTCCAAATCCTTCTGTCAATTCATTGATTTGGGGATGACAGGCGGTCGTCAATAAATGAGATGTCCTGAACATTTTATTGATTTCGTTTACAGCATTAGATAGAAAGGAACGTTGCCATTTTTCTGAGAGCAACATGCTTCAGTATGACTCTTTCAATAATAAATTTTAATATCTTCAGCAGTAGGTAAAGATGTAATTGTTAATCTCATGTGTGCAACAAACTATCTATATATTTCGGCTTCGGGTAACTGGGAAGCGGCCAATTAAGTCTATTCTGATTTTAGCAAATGGTGTTTCATGAGGTTTTATGGTTGTAGTTATCCTGATGGCAAATATTGAAGATTTTTTCTTCTTTTACATTCATGGCAATGAGTCACATATCGGTTTGCATATACATAAAATCATAGCAGCTAACAGTACTTCATCCATATCCTGTCGTATATCTTGGCAGATCCGAGATGACCGACGTTTGGAACATCATAAAGACTTCTTAGAGTATCACGACGCATTTGTTTCAGTACCACCAAAAGCCACTGCTAACCCATAGCATCGTAGTTCTTTCTATGCAGTATACCGTAATTTAACATGCAATTTTTGTATCCTTAACCCCTCTTGAGAGCATTAATTATGGACTTCAAATGTTTATTTTTAGCTGTTCCATTCTGTTGTCAGTGATATTTGCAAGGAATGAAATTCAATTGCTGTTCCCAGGTTCTACCACTACTTCTAGAAGGGTCTTCCTCGAAAGATAATCGGCATCAGAATACTTGAGTCCGCTCTTGTAGACAATGTTGACGTCGTATTGATGCAATCACAGTGCCCATTGTGCAAGTCTCCCATAAGGATCTTTCAAATTTGCCAGCCAGGATAGAAGGGTGATCCTTAACTACGGTGAAAACTTTTCAGATGAAATGGGGTCTAAATTTACTGATCTCCCATATGACAGCAAGGCATTTTTTTCAATTGTAGAATATTTAATTTCAAATGCAGTCAGAGACCTTGATACATAGGCTGTTGATCGTTCCTTTCCATCTTGGACTTGCACTAGTACAACACTAATTCCACAGCCACTGGCGTCTGAATGTATCTTCCTTTCTGCATCTGAAAGAAAATGCCCCAATAATTGGTCAATAGTCAGTAAATTCTTAAGAGTAATATTACACATTTCATTAAATTATCATTACATAATATAACACATTTTTCATAAAATGTGTTCCCCAAGAATGTTGCATTTTTCTTCAATAGGTCATCTAGAGGCTTTGTAAAATTGGCAATGTTTTTAAGAAAATATCGGTAATATGAGCAAAGACACAGAAAACTTGTATCTGTAATAGATTATCTAGAATATTTTGTGGCACGGGAAATTTGGTTACGGCTACTACCTTTTCTGAATCGGGATAGACACCATTCTCATCAATTAAATAACCTATATCATTAGCTTCCTTTTTCTGAAAGAAAATGTATTAAAGTTAAATGTCAATCCTGCCTCTTGAATACACTTTATTTATTTATTTTTCCTCAAACGTACTTTGTGTTCTTGGAAATTTGGGAGGCATACTATGATGTCATCTACACATATGTTCAAATTAAGGCCTTGCAATAGCGTGTCCATCATTCATTCGCAATTAGTTGGGGCGTTGCACAAAACAATTGGCATGACTCTAAACTCATAATGACCACCTTGAGTCACAAAAGCAGTATTTCCTCTATTCTTCTAATCAACATCTATTTACCAGCAATGTTGACAGATCTGGCTGATTTTTTTATTCAAAAACCACCAATAATTTAGAAAAGTGATATTTGATATACATAATAGACGATTAAACTTTCATGTGATTATGCAAATATTACAATTAAAAATTATTGGCGATTATTGAATAAAAAATCCGTCAGAACTGACAATACTATTTACAAATAACCTGACTTCAAATCTATAATAGAAAAATTATTGCACAACTAAGACAATCCAGGGCATCATCAGTTCATGGTAGAAGATAAACGTATTCATTTGTGAATTGGTTCAATTTTCTGTAGTCGACACAAACACGCCATTCACAATTTTTGTAAATGACCACAGAATGTCTGATGGCAGTATCATATCTTCTTTTAACATTCTCTGTACTTCTTCTTCAGTCACATGTCTCTTAGCAGCTGATGTGCCATAAGGTTTCTGTGTGATTGAAGAACTGTTATCCTTGTCTATACAGTGCGTTATATTATTTTATCTCGTATTCTTAATTTTTATGTTCAAGTCAAAAATGTCTCTAAATTTTTCTAGCAGATTGAACAACTCGCTATTTTCAGCGATATTGATCTCAGAATCTGGAATTATCGTAAGATTTTCACGAGTGTATCACTTCTGGATTTGTGTCCCTTAGTCACTCTTTTGTTCTTATCTGCCAGTATATTGATCAAATCATTTGTTATTGTCGTTTCAAGCAGCCTGTTTTGATACATTTTGGTATTATTGTAGTTCATCGAGAAAAATTCGTTACCTAGACTTCAGAGTAGTAATTCTTGAGAGGAAATATTAAAGCTGGTATAAAAAAATCTCTTTCACACCTGAAAGTTTCACTTCTGATAATCACAGCAGCATCTGCTTATTGGAATAATGGATTCAAAGCTCATATAACGGAATGAAATTTGTTGGACACATACATTATAGTAAGAAGAACAATTGATTAAAATTTCAGGTAATTTGGAGTAATATGTACTGAGAAAACAGTACATAAACCAGCGACCTATGTGAGCAATAACAGCACATATCTGCCAAGGCAATGAATCGAACAGTGACTGGATGACATGTACGGGTAGAGCACTTCATGAAGTTTTAACACGATGCCACAATTCATGAATCGAAGTTACTGGTGAGTGGTGGGGGCCAGTCGCTTTTCAACGATTAAACAGTCATTTTCATTGGTGCGATATCAGGAGAACGCGCTGGCCAGAGCAACAGTCGAACACATTCGGCATCAATGAAGGTCCAGACAATATGGACAACTTGCGGTCGTGCAGTGTCCTGCTTAAATGTTGCGCTTCGGAGGCCTTGAACATAGGGCAAAGCTATGGGCCTTAACTCGTCAGAAATGTAATGGCTGGTATTTAGAGTGACGGTAATGTAAACAAGAAATGACCGGGACGCGTAACCAATGGTACAAAATACTATCAATCCAGGTGGTGACTCAGTATGCGGCTACCAAAATTCTGATTACCCTCAAAACTGCATCACTGATATGGTCACCATTAATGTGTGATCAACGATGAACCTTGACGCAGGAATGGCGTGAAGTCACTTTTCAGACAAATCACAATCCTGTTTACAACATCAAGATTGCCTTATCCGTTTTTAACAGCAATATGAATAATGCACATTGCCAGCTGGGATTCGACATCATCATACTGTCCATCATTTGCAATGATGTTATGGGTTCCCATAGGATACACGTCTCGATTACTTCATGTTCGTATTCCTGACATACTGAACAGCGGCCATGAAATTTCTGATGAGTTAAGACCCGTCCCTCTGCCCTGTATTCCAGGCCTCCGTAGCGAAAAATTTAAGCAGGATAATGCACGATCTCAGGTTTATTGTTCTGTCCGGACCTTTTTTGATACAGAATGTGTTCGACTGTTGCTCTGGCCAGCGCGTTTTCCTGATCTCGCACCAATGAAAATGACTATTTAATCATTGAAAAGCGACTGGCCCCCCACCACTCACCACTAACTTCGATCGATGAATTGTGGCATCGTGTTGAAGCTTCATGAAGTGTTCTACTTGTACATGTCATCCAATCGCTGTTCGATTCAATGCCTAGGCAGATATGTGCTGTTATTGCTCACAGAGGTCGCTGCATTATGTACTGTTTTCTGAGTACATATTACTCCAAATTTCCTGAAATTTTAATCAATTTTTCTTCCTACTATAATGTATGTGTCCAACAAATTTATTCCGTTATTATCATTCCTTCTTGGTGTTGCATTTTCAATGTCAAGCAGTGTAATTGCCCACGTATTTTTTCAGAGATGAAGAAATCAGAAAACTAAATCGGTGTTGGACATGATCGCGACAGCTATGTAACTTGCGTCCGTTTATCCGATCCTTCTTCTATATTAAGACACGGAATCGGATATTTCGGTCATTCCTATTAGTATCAGCAAACGACCAGTTGTAAATGGGGGGTAGTTTTTTTATGTCGCAAATGACACAAAAACCACCACTTCCGTAACGCAACGGCTCACTCCCGACTTAAACTTACGGAGAACATTTACTTGGTCCTTTATAAACACTGAAGTGAGCCAACCTATTACAGTCATCGATATTCTCAAATAAATTAATTTACAGTTAGATGCTAAGAATGACATCGTCATTGAGGGCGAAATGATGCTATTATCATAGGACAACGAAATTCTGCGACGGAACTGCTCTAAAACAATTCTTTTTGGTTCTTCCAAATTTGAAAAAATAACCAGAACCAGTTACCACAGTTACCCAGAACTCACTAAACCTTACCATACCTCAAAAGAGCGTAATTATTCTATATATTAAGACTAAAAGACCACATGTATTTTCTAATCTACGTCGATTACCGCGTGAACTTCTTCCAGCAGTTCGTCAGGAATTTGAATTTCTTCTGGATAATTCGATATAGTCCGGAACGCGAATTGTGAATGACGCCCTTGTAGTGACTACCGTTGCTTGAATGCCATCATTGTCCTGGAATTTTATCCGCTTTCCCATATTCAAGATTGCACCCAAGTATTTTGTAGGGAAGAAAAATATATTTACAGCCCTTGATTCACCTGTCGTATACCACCAAATCTCTGTTAACCCAACGGACAAAGGAAATACAGTCGTAAAAACGCTATTTGGCTGGTTTGAATTTTTGTTTACTACTTTAAGCTTATGTAATGCAGAGCAAACATATCAGACACCAAATTATGCAAGTTTTAAATCGTGTCAGACTCTATGGATTAAACTCATATAAGTAAGTACTGATAAAGTCTTCGGTTTCCTTTTTGGAGTGCCTTATAACACCTTTTGGTGTAAAACCACTTCCCAAAAAGACTAAGGCAATAGCTGAATTTTCAAAACTCAAAACAGTTACAGAGTTCAGACTTTTCTTGGCGATGCTTAACTTTAATTGCAGGTTTGATTCAAATGCGGCCAAAACTCAAGCACTCTTGCAAATTCTTCTAAAAAGAATGACAAACGCCCAGTTCCCTTGAATGGTTCCTTAACCTAGGCATTTGAGGAATTGAAACACGATATACACTCCTTCTGAAAAGTTTAGTTAGATTGGCGAACGTTCATTTTTTTTAATTAATAAATTTATTTCTCGATAAAATTTTCGAAACATCGGGTATTTAAAAAACTCAGTTTTCTTCATGGCTTTCAAAATTGATTGGTTTAAGACACCATTTAAGAGGCCGGTAACTATTTGAACAAAATCAATAACGTTTATGATTACCCTATTATTAAGTAAGCAAACTTACCTGTGGATTTAGGATATGTTAATATATAAACAATGCAATTTGTAGAGGAATTTGTGTGACGATAGCATATTAAATAAGGGAGATTGGAGCATTTATTTTAAAACTCCAAAAAATCAGCATGATTTTTATTTTTAAACGAGTATTATTCCCACATTCAGATTAAAAAAAAAAAAAAAAAAAAAAAAAAAAAAAAACTTTTGAAAAGTTATACAACAATCCGAATACAAATATTTTAAATATCTCAGGAAATATGAGCATTTTTATGAAAATTTTTTCATTGCAAATGCCTGAGATATATAAAAACAAAATATATAACATATAGGTTAAAAGCTACATTTACTAAGCATTTTTTGTCAAAGGTTCTTTTGAACAGATCAAAATTAAGCAAATTCTCGTCAATAGAACTAGCTAGATTTTAGGTATTTTCCAGAGTTGAGAATTTTATAAGTGGTATTTCATACGCCGCATAATTAATTTGAAGATCCAATTACTTCAACGACTATGTAAAAGTTCTTTTTTGTAAAAACCCCCTTATGATCTCACAAACTAAGCAAATAAATGAAAATATATTACAGTTACAAGATTATAAGAGGTTTTTCACAGAAAGTACTCTTGGTGCATAATTGAAATAATTGGATCTTCAAATTAATTACGCGGCATGTCAAAAATTCTTATGAAATTTTGAGCTCTTGAAATTACCTAAAATCTAGCACGTTCTTTTGCCTATAATTAGCTTAATTTTTACCTTATTCAAATGAATTTGTGACAAAAGTTGCCCAATATATCTAGCTTTCAACCTACGTAATAAAATATTTTCTAGATTTTGCTCATATGCAATGAACTTTTTTTTCATAAAAGTGCTCATATTTCATGCGATGTTTAAGATATTTGTATTCCGACTGTTGTATATTTTTCAAAATTGTGTTTTCAATTTATCTGAAAATGGGAATATAATTTTCGTTTAAAACTCTGTGTATTATAAATTTAAAAACATGCTTATTTTTTGGGAGTTTTAAAATACATGCTTATACCTTAGCATGCTATCGTCACACAAATTCATCCACAAACTGTACAGGGTCTATATTAATACATCTTAAAGTTACAGATCATTTTATCCATTTAATCATACAGGGTGATCACAAACATTATTGATTTTGCACAATCTGTTAATCGGCCCTCTAAATGTTGTGGTAAACTAATCTTCACTGAAAAACACGAGTTCTGTTAGCACAGCATGTTCTTAGACTGTCTAAGGGATACATACAAACGAAACACTTCTAGTTGCAAAGCTGTTTGCAAGCGTTACAATCGGCAGTAAAATATCTGAGCACCAGCAAAAGTTCCTATATAAAAAAAGAACACTTAACACTGCTCTGTTAAATAAATCATTGTCGAATCCTGTTCTTAGACTGGCTAAGAACAGGATTCGACAATGATTTATTTTACAAAACTGCATTAACTGTACCTTTTTTATATATGAAATTTTGCTAATGCTCGGATACTTTTGCTGCCGACTGTATTTGCAAAAATACTCGTAAAATTTACGTCATCGAAGTTGTAAGCGTTCCGTTTGTATGTAACCCTACGGACATCATCCGACAAGGATTTATTTAACAAAATAGTATAGGGAAACGGCTACAGACAAGTATAACATTACAACATTTATTAAATAAAGAAAAGGGACATTACAGAAACACTAACATATACATATTTTACGAGCGGAGAAGACCGTCTGTCTCTCACATAACAGCTCGACGTCGACTCAATAACTAAACTTTGGTTTACATCCAAACGGGAACGTCTTTCCCTCGACAACGATTAAACATCATCTGAATAAAACAGGTGCGCTTCTCGGTGCGTGCGCATACATTGAAAAAGGATGATACAAACGGTGACGTGATGACACGTGATAGGTACGTATACAGTGACATCACACAGTGGATATGATAGCCGGGAAATATAATTTCCCATATCGGCCATCATGACCAAGCAGGAGGCTTCGCCTGAAGGTTATTAAACAACAAGAAAAGAAAAAATTAAATTATACAAAAACAAAAGAAATAAAAAAAATAAACAATATACAACACTACATAGTAGAATTATATATACAGTAATAATATAGCTGCATTAATAAAATAAAAAAAAATGTATACATTACCAAATGGAAATAGTGTAAATATTACACTCAAAACCTGAATCATATCATCAAATACTAAAATAAATAAGATAAGATGTTAATATACATACAGACAAGTAGAAAAAAAATAGGTAGATAATTTTCACCAAAAATAAAATCAAGTATTGAAGAATGTTCATGGAAAAAAAAATTGTTCATGAAAAAAAAATAGTTTGTTAAAATGAGAGTTCTTCTTATTTTGGCAAATTCAAGTTCAACGTATGATTTTAAAAAAAAAGTTTAATTGTGCACACGAAAATGTCCAAGGAAGAGTTCTTAAAAAAAAAAAAAAATAGAAAGTCTTGAAGAACTATGTCAATTAAGTTTGAAAAAAAATAAAAAGTCCTGAAGAAATATGTCAAATAAATGTTTCAAAAGTGTCAGCCCAAGGTTTCAGGAATTCAGCGCATGTGCTGGTCTTGAATGGGCCTTCTACGAAGTCACACTTGACGACGTCATATGTATCGTTTGGTTTTATTTTGGTTATCTTATATGGACCTAAAAATTTCTGTTTTAGTTTCAGACCAGGCCCGAACTGGGTGCGTTTAACTGCGACTAAATCGTTGATTTGGAATTTAGCAGCTGGTCGTCTTCGAAGGTTATACTGCCTGCGATTTTCTTCTTGCACTATTCGAATCTGCTTTTTCGCGTCGAGACTCTGCTCCTCACGTTGCCTCTGGAATGTGTTTGTAGATTCGTCGTTGAGAAGCTCCAGGATCTTGATGTCATCTTTATTTTTCATCTTGGTACCGAATAGTAATTCAAATGGTGTGGTCTTTATGCTTCTTTGAAATGTCGAGTTGAGGATTTGTTGGAGAGCAGGCACATGGGAAAACCACTTTTCGGGGTTGTCGGATGATAGTTTGGATAAGACTGCGATGATAGTAGAATTTTTATTTTCAACTTGACCATTCGATCTTGGTAAACCTGCTGTAATTTGTATGTGAGTAATATTTTGGTCGTGGCAATAGTCTTGAAATGCAGTGGAAGTGAATGCTGGACCTCGATCTGTTATGATTCTGGCGGGGTTACCGAAGATGGATCGTTGGCTTTCTAGTCGGCTGATAATTTTTGCTGCATCTGTAGATTTTGTGGGGTACAGCCAGGTAAACTTAGAAAACGCATCAACCACAACCATAATGTGTTTGTATGTCTTGGATGTAGTAGCTAGGGGACCAAGGTGATCAACATGGTATGTGTGCAGGGGTGCATTGCATAGTCTTTATCAATTGGGTGGAGGAAACCATCTTGTTTACCTCGTTTTCTATTATAGAGTATGCACTTTATACAATTTTTTATGCAACTTTCGATTTTATCTTTGAGGTGAGGTATGTAAAAATCTTTGTTTATTAGCTCTTGGGTACGGAGTGCTGCAAAATGTCCACGCTCGTGTGCTTCTTTAATTATACTATGCTGTAAGTCTGTGGGGACGACGAGTAAATCGACACCGTTCACTGTTTTATACAGAAGGTTGTTTTTTATAATGTAATTATCATGGGGTGTGGACTGCAAAAGCGTTTTTAGTGCATGAACTTCTTCATCCAATTGTTGAGATTTCAAAAGTTTGACATGAAGTCTATCTTGGATGAGGAAACACTGTGGAGCTCGACTTAGAGCGTCCACATGCGCCATGCGGGAACCTGTTCGATGCTCAATATTGTAATGGAATTCTTGAAGGTACAGAGCCCATCGTGCAATGCGGGAATTTATTTCTTTTTTATTAAGTGCCTTGACGAACGCGTCACAGTCTGTGATAATTTTGAAATTAGTTCCTAGGAGGTAGATTCTAAACTTTTTAAGGGCTTCTACCGCAGCCAGAACTTCAAGTTCAAAGCTAGTGTATTTTCTTTCGTTATCAGATGTTTTCTTCGAAAAATAAAAGACTGGATGGAATTTATTATCATGCATGTTTTTCTGCAACAGGACTGCCCCTAAGCCATCTATAGACGCGTCTGTGTGTACGTCAATAGGGGAATTTTGATTAAAAATATTGAGGACTGGTTCTTGGGAAAGTAAATATTTTAATTTTTGAAATGCGGCTCTTTGTTCATTTTGAAATTGAAAAGGGGTGTCCTTACGCAGAAGATCACTTAAGGGTTTTGCAATGGTAGAAAAATGAGGGATAAATTTCCTAAAATATCCTGTAAGGCCAAGGAATCTACGTACGTCTTTAACATTTTTCAGATTTGGGTAATTTAAAACAGCTTTAGTTTTGGAAGGGGCTGGCAAAAGTTTACCATTTTCTATTATGTGACCGAGGAAATCTATTTTGGTATGTAAAAATTGGCATTTGTTAAAATTTATGTCGAGTCCGTACTCGCTTGCTGTTTGAAGAACAGTTTTTAGACGCTCTACGGCCTCATGTTCGTTACTCGCGGGAATTACAAGATCATCCATATAAGGGAGTGCTATGCCGGCAGCAATCAAGTCTCTAAAAACAGCGTTTATATATCTCATGAACACTGAAGGGCAGGAACTAAGTCCGAAAGGCATGTAGCGAAACTGGAATTGACCGTTATGGGTTACAAAACTAGTGAAAGGGCGGCTCTGTTTGTTTACGGGTACATGAAAAAATCCATTACGTAGGTCTATCGTACTAAAAATTTGTGCATGTTGAAGTCGATCTAAAATATCATCAGTTAGGGGGAGGGGGTAGTGATCTTTAACTAACTTACGATTGAGCTTCCTGTAATCGATGCAAACTCTGTGTTTACCATCTTTTTTTCGAACAACTACAACTTGGCTGGCATATGGGGAGGACACTGGTTCGATAATACCATTTTTAAGCCATTCAGAGACTTGTGCGTTTACAATGTCTCGTTCGGTAAAGGGTAGACGTCGGGGTGAGTAAAAAATAGGTGTATCGTCAGTTAAAGTGATGTTAAGCTCAATGTTCGCAGTTTTGATTTTATTAGGTTTATAGGTCGACAACAGTTTGTTAATGTCGTTACTAATATGTCGTGAAACATTAGGACCAATATGAAATTTGGGATTATCGTCAGTGATCGTCATGATAAAATTTGGATCTGCGGTACACTCATTTTGTTGTGAAAAACTAGAAAAAGTAACACCGGTGGGTGAAATGCTAATGTTGGCTTGTTGGATGACGTCACATCCAATTATAAGGTCATAAAATGTGGACACGTCTGGCACAACTGAAATACTTGCTGAAAACTCTTGATCGTCTATAGTAATAAAAGAATTAAAAGTACCGATAACATGTATACGCGCAAAGCCAAAACCAGTTAAGGATTTATTAATTTTTGTCAACGGTGGGGAACCTATTTTTATCCATGCAGAATGTTTCAAAAAGGTTAACTGACTACCAGTATCAACCAAACCAGTTAATTCATTACAACTAATTTTAACTTGTTTACACATATGAGAAGCATGCGATTCATGTACAGTGTTAACTCTATCTCTGGAAGGAGGTCCGTCATTTGCAGCGGTTCGGCGGCAATCGGTAGACTTGTGTCCGAAAAGACCACATGCAAGGCACCTAGGGCCACGAGAACGGTTAGGACAAAATTTAGATAAGTGACCGATATCGTTACAATTGAAACAACGTAATTTATTTTGAGATGCCGGACCAGTATTAAATTTGTATTCGCGAGTGAAAGCTGATTGTGTGTGACCAGTACTGCGTTTTCGACTGTCATATTTTTGTTTATAATTAACTGAATTTCGTGGATTTAAGTGTATTGTATTAAGAGCAGTTTCATAAATACGCAATTTTTCTTTAAATTCTGAAAAAGATTTTGCTCCACAGAGAAGAATTTTTTCAGAGGGGTTACCCTGTATACCTTGAATGGTGTACTGAATTACTGAAGAATCGTCAATAATAGCGTTACATCGGTTAGCAATTTCGCGCATCGCTAAAAAATATTGCGTAGCAGTTTCATTAGGACGCATTTTTCTGTTTTCTTATTGTTTATGTATTTCGATGGATGGTATGGTATCCAAAAATTCAGAAATTAACGCGGCTTTAAATGACTCGTAAGTATTAAGATTTCGTTGCGAAAATAAAAATGTTTTAGCAGAACCATTAATTAAACGTTTAGCAAAGATAAGTTTTTGTTGATCGGTAAGACTAGGAAATAAACAGAATTGTTCCTCAATGTCATGAAAGGAATTGCGAATAGAATATGAATCATTTCCAGAAAAAGTTCTACATGTGCTAGCTAGATCTCTAAGAAGGAACGAGAAATGATTACTCAGATCAGACATTGCGTCTGCAGCGTCATTCGGAGAAATATTTCGAACACCCGAAGGGAAAGTTTCGCTTTGGGTTTGAAAAACAGAAGTATTTGGAACGATCGAAGAATGGGTTTCAACAGAATGATTACTTACACTGAGATCGTCTTCGTCTGACAAAAAACTAGTATCTAATGTTTTCTGAAACTCAGATAAGTTAGTAAGTGCATTAAAAATGTCTTTGCATAAATTTTCCTTACTACCGACTGGTTCTAAGTGTAGCGAATTAGCGATTGATATAAAATCGGATAAATTAAACGTTTTTAAAATGTTTTTTTGATTTTTTTTAATGTCGAAATCGGCAGTAAAACCGCTAAAATTTCGCATACGTTTACGCGATTGATGATCAAATGTTGGGTATCCTAACAGCGTGTTGAGTAATTTTATGGTATTTGTTTTAGAATATTTCAAAGAATTTGCAACTAGCGGAAGGTCGCCTAATTTAAGGGCCATTTTTAGGATGCAATAAAAATAAAATAAGGATACCGAAGTAAATAAAAAAAAAATGTTTTTTTTTTTATTTTTTTAAGTAAATATTGGGGAAAAAATGGATTAAAACCAGAACATATATATTTTAGGAATAATAAATAAATAATGGGGAACAGAATATTTCTTTATTCGTGGAAAGCAATCAAATATGGGGGAAGAAAACTCTTGATTTATATAAAAATGAACAAACAAATAATTTTAAAGGGCGTAAAACGGCAATGAATGAATTTCAAATTTTAATTACAAATGAAATTTTTTTTTTCTTTATATACTATCATGCAGAGAGGAGAGAGAGAAAAAAAAAATGCATGCTCGTACCTGACATTAAGGGCAGTCCTTTATGCCGTGATGATTAAAACATTTTATTAAGCAGGAACAATTACATGATGATGAATCCGTGTAGAAAGCTCTTATTACATATAAAACAAACTTTAATCGAAATGAATCACTCTAAGAACGTCGGGCATGAAGAAAATAGCACACTGGTAAATTTTAAATCATCAACAGGAACAAAACTTGAATCATATTGAATGAAGGATTAAGTAAGGAACGTCATGAAAATACTGATATTTCATACTGAAAAAAAACGTAAATTTACGTCATAATAAAGAACAGCGTCCACTGGATGAAACGAAGAACAGGACGAAACAATAGATCAACGTCTAATGATCTGAACTTTTAGTAGTTTTCT
Organism: Salticus scenicus; assembly: GCA_963930645.1. Classification (NCBI taxonomy): domain Eukaryota; kingdom Metazoa; phylum Arthropoda; class Arachnida; order Araneae; family Salticidae; genus Salticus; species Salticus scenicus. Next base: position 204,975,267 of record OZ005650.1, on the reverse strand, counting down.
CTTTAACGTCCGAATGTATGTCAATGAAATAATAAGTAAAATATCGTCTACAGAAAAAAAAAAAAATGTTCACAGCTACTTGAAAACAAACAACATTTTGAAGAACAACATTTTCACGCTACTGTTTTTTGAAAACCAAAGTAGCGACTTTTTGTAACGTCTATCTAGGGGAGAATTTAACGGGATAGGTCGAGCCCCCCAAAATATAGGGAAACGGCTACAGACCAGTATATCATTATAACATTTATTAAATAAAGAAAAGGGACATTACAGAAACACTAACATATACATATTTTACGAGCGGAGAAGACCGTCTCTCTCTCACATAACAGCTCGACGTCGACTCAATAACTAAACTTTGGTTTACATCCAAGCGGGAACGTCTTTCCCTCGACAACGATTAAACATCATCTGAATAAAACAGGTGCGCTTCTCTGTGCGTGCGCATACATTGAAAAAGGATGATACAAACGGTGACGTGATGACACGTAATAGGTACGTATACAGTGACATCACACAGTGGAGATGATAGCCGGGAAATATAATTTCCCATAATAGTATTAAATATACTTTTTTTATATAGGAATTTTCGCTAGTGCTCGGATGCTTTTGATGTCAACTGCACTTATGCTCGCACGAGCAGGTAATGTCGAAGCATCCAAAAATGAAATTAGTGCTGATTTAAACGTCTTAAATGCTAAGTTCAACCTCTCTGTTTTTTTCCCCATAAGCTGAGTCCTACTGAGCAAATGTACAGTCGGTAGCAAATGTCTCCGAACACTAGCAAAAATTCCTTTGTAAAAAAAGTACACTTAATACAGTTTTGCTAAATAAATCCTTGCCGAATTAAGTTTTTAGACTGACTAAGAACAGGATTCGACAAGGATTTATTAGCAAAACTGTATTAAGTGTACTTTTTTATATAGGAATTTTTGCTGGTGTTCGGAGACTTTTGTTACCGACTGTACACACGTAACACAGAGCTGCTAGCAGATTCAACTGTAAAGTACTTGAGGCACAGATTACAGGAAAGGCACTGCGCATTATTTACAAACTACAAACTTCTGACATCCGTTAAAAAAAAAAAAAAAATCAGATACCGGTTCGCTTTGCAGCTTAGATACTTAGACTTCATTTCCCAATTTAGTACTGATATTCAGCATGTTGCCGGAACAGACAATATTGTAGATGATACCTTCTCACGGGCAGATAATATAAAAAAAATCTACTGAATTTTCGATAAAGTTTTCAATTAAAGCTACAGATAAGCAGATGTCTGATCTCCTTGTCAAGTCCGATTCATCCTCCAAACTCGAAAGAATGGTGACAGCCCTAACTTGCAACTTTGTTGTGATGTGAGTACTGGTAAAATGGGGTCATAGATTCTTGAGACTTTTTATTTTTTTAAATTTTTCAGGAACCTCCATTCCTTATTGCGTCCAGGTGTTAGAACCGCTTGAAAGCCGCTCCAACAAATACTTGTGCCGCCTGCCATGTAGAAATACATCTCCAAAAGGACGCAGTCATCAACTGACTGATTCAAAAAATTCATCGTCATACTCGTAGTCCGCTGGAGTAGCATATTGTCACCTCCCAGAGATTAGAGCATATGCATCTTGATATCATGGGACTTTTGTCTGCGTCTAAAGGATATAATTATCTGGTCACCTTTACAGTTCTAGGACATATATTTACAGTGATAGTCACTAACAGTCATTATATGTTACTTCTGAGTTACTTTATTATTGTTATTATTATTAGTTAATTTTCGCTAAACCAAATGTGATATAAGACGTTTTTCAGCAATAAATTACCCAAATCACTCCTGGAAAGGAATAAAAGATTTATATTTCTCTCAGGTTGTTTGAAATGAAGAATATAACTGCAATAAATACGCTGAACGGAAAACATAGTATCTGCTGAGACAAAAAATTGGGGGTGACATCTCGGCTTGTATAATTATAAGGACTCTAGATATAATAAAATAATTCAAGTGCTGCTACTAACATCGAAATTGGGGAACAGACTCCTACATTCTACCATGAGAAAAAAAATAGCCACATAATGTAAGAATCGAAAGAAAAATGGAACATGTAAAAGAAACATTGGAAATATTGTACATTATTTAATGCAAACGCATGAATTTCTAATTTTTTAATGTATTATTTTTAATCAAATAATTAGAGAATTAAAAGATCTAATAAAGTGTTTAAAAGGGAATACTTTTAGTTAGAAAAAATATTATTATATATTGCTATGAAATTAATATTTTAAATTCATTGCAAAGGAAATATCTAATTAAAAAAATAAAGATAATTAAAACAAATAAAATAATTAAACTGTATTTCATACCCACAAATGATACGTATTTTTTCACACATATGACATGTATGATTTACTGCCATTTTCCCCCCTCTAATTTACTATTTAACTAAAGAATTAAAAATGTTATACAAAATACAACAAACCTTTAATAAAAGACTTAAATCAAGTTTCTTCTTTGGGCACTGCTCTAAGAGCCATATTCTGTATTAAAACATTTTATTTTAGACTCAAGTGTTTTATTTATTCATTTCCCATGTTCTAGTTCAAAGTTTTCGGAAGATAAAAGCTCTTCTTTTACGTGAGTAAAATCCATCATTACATGGAAAGACAGTTTGTAAGCAGGATAAATGACATGTAAGTGGTAAATAAGCTTATTTCGGTCAATGTATTTTCATTTTAGTGAACAGTAAAAGAAATGTAAATAAATTATCAAATCAAAGTCTGTGTTAAAGAGTGATCTTGGAAGAAGTTAAAACAGCATGTGAACTATTTTTCGATAAGAAAAATTGTCTTAGGATATTTTTAATTATATAATGTTGAAAGCATACTAAAGAGAAATATCCATTAAAAGAAAAAAAAAAAAAAAAAAAAGTTGTTTATTTGGAGAAAAAGTATTTTTTCTATAAGATTGGCATGTGACGATTAAAATTACTTAAGAAATTATATATTATTAACTGAGAAAGATTTTTATGTTTATATGTGAAACAAACATATTTTAATTATATAATCAGGGCTGCCAGTGGCAACTGCTTTTTTGTTCTTTCCGTTCCACAATTTCCATAAAATAAAATTTATAATATATTTATTCACGTAAAACGTATATTTACATGCATAAACATATTTAAAATTTTATTGTATGGAAATAGTCGTGCAACAAGAAAAATAGTAATGATAATAATCATAAAAATAATAAAATTTTCGCTAGCAGCAGACCTGTATCGCATGCTTGTATAATGATTTGTAATTGAGTAGATATATTTTTCTGAATTTTTAACATAGCTATATTGAAACGTTTCACAGCGTACAATTTTGCTGTTTCTGGCATTATATATGAAAAACCAAACTTTATGAAATAACACAATACAAATATAAAAACAACTGTAAATTGTACTTTGAGATTTTCTTTATATTTCCTTAACATTTTAACTACGAGTAAATCCATATATAACTAGAACGCTACATGCAAAATAATAATATTTATGACGGTCATGCATTTTTATTGAGAACGGCATGGTAAGATCATGTCAGAGTTGCCAACTTTAAAATTTTATTCTAAAGCGCTGTTAGTCCCTCCTCTTTTCATACCAGTAGTCTTGAAGAATGTGTTATTATTCCGTCATTTGCTTATTTTTGGTTGCGTGTGTCATCGCCAGCAAAACATGTAGCAATACTTATTCACATTTTTTTTTTCTTTTATTTATTATTATTATTATTATTATTATTTAATCACCATTTCTGTAAGTAACAAAAATTATACGTACCACATATATCGCGGCAAAATCAAACATTCACAGGTTACAGTTACAGGTAATATTGCTTACATAGTAATACAGTTAATTTTAACAAAAAAATATTTTTACAAAATTATTAAATCACTTAAAAGAAATATAAATAACACAATTACGACTTAAATAAAATTAGTTTAAGTTAATACACTTGATAATAAGATTTTATTTTTATTTTTATTATTATTATTATTATTATAAAGTATCTTGTATTAATGAGCAATCTAACATTAGCTCTATGGTCTTGCCATCTAGTGGCTTTCTGATAAAACTTACTGGTAAATATTTACTTTGTAATATTTATGTACCTACAAATAATTTTCTTTTTATTTAATTGTTGTCACTTAGTAGAGAGGCATATTCTACAAAATCTTTGGTGCGAGAAAAGGCGGGGTTAAAAAGGCTCCGGAATAAATTACAAATAGTGCAACTGTGTAATTTACCACAACTATAGTTTTAAGTCTATTAGTAATTCCATAGTAAATGTAGTGTCAGTAACATACAAGGTTATTTCACCTCCAACCAATATTTTCTAACAATAACCGCCAAATCACATAATAAACGAGACGTGTCAAAACCTAGACGATATTTTCAGGGCCCCAACCCGAATACCTTCCCGCTCCTCGATTACTTTTCCTTGTCATTTTTGTACTTTTAATTCCTCCGGTATTAGCCTTTTTTTTTCACAATGAATATTTTAGGCTTTTTCGCTTTCATCCCATACTTTTTCTTTGGGTTTTTAGCTTTTTTGCCTCGTTTTCTACATTCTAAATTGCGGTGTACCTATGTCTTTCAACTAAGGTAAAGTTCTAATTCATTTTCTTTAAACACGGTTTATTAGGAATCCCCACAACCAGAAATCAAAAGGATTTAAGTCGGGTGAACGAGGAGGCTAGGTATCAAGAAAACCTGTAGATATTACATGATTCTCGGAAAAGTTAGCACGAAGCAGTTCTTTGACTTCACCCCCGATGTAGGGATTGGTCCATCTTGCATGAAGACAGTGGTCTGCAAACATTTCCGTTCTTGTAAAGGGATAGCTTGCTGTCGAAGGAATTCACAGTACCCTGCGTTCGTGACAGAACTTTGAGGACTTTGAGGAGTGAGATTTTTAAAGAAAAGCGTCCTAACATAAAATCCGCAGTAAGTCTACACCATGCAGTTACGTAATCAGAATGCAGTGGTTATTGGTATTGACAGAACATTAGGAGGCGAAGTACTCTATATGCGGCATTTTCGATTATTCACAGCTTCGACTACAGAAACGTGCGCACCATCTGAAGAAATTTTCCAAGGCCAAGTGTCATCAACATCCATTCTCGCCAAAAATCGGCAAGCAAATTCTGAGAGTGTTTGGTGGTCTTGAGGTTGCAGCATTTTGCACCATGTGGATTTTATACTGAAATCATTTTAAAATGGATCGCAAAATTTTTCTTACTGTCGCCCAAGGGTCGAGTTCTGTCTAAAGAATAATGTAAACTGGAGGCTCTTTCAACCACAACAGTAGTGACTTCATCGAAAGTTTCATTCGCAACCGGTTTCCCGCCTATTTCATGGCAGTACATCCAAGTCTCTAGTCCCTTCAAATTTCCTAATCATATTTTTCAAACCGTTTTTCGACATGGGCCCTTTTCGCAATCCGTTTAAACGACGATATTCACGAAGTGCAGCTAAGCTAATGCTGCAGGTGTGATAAAACAGTTTTACCAATAACTCTCGGTCTTTATTCTTTAAAGATGTGACTAACGATGACAAAGGCAAGCAGAATGATTTTCTGCCTCTGACTGGAAATATCTTTATAGTTTTGACAAATCTCCATAATAAAACTTTGAAAAGTGCCATCTAGTGGTCAAAGTTTGAACTGATTTTTTTTTTCAGAATTTGTTTCTCCATGGTCACATGACGTATACACCAAATTTCATCAAAATCTGACAGACAAAACAGGTTCTCTATATGAGTCTCAATAATGGTTAATCATCCTGTACAATCACAATAGCTTTAGCACCTTCGGTTTATTTTATATATATAATATTTGTAATATTTCCCGATTGAATCTTAATGAATAATTTACTTTCTATGCGACATCATAACATATTCCTTTTTCGAAATATATGGACAGACCCCTAATACATTTTCGCTTGTAAATCTGTCAAAAATTAAATAAAGATTATAAATATCGTACTTTTTGCCTAATTTCCTTGATCTCAGAAACTTGAATATGGACTGAGAAATGGGGGTTACCAATGAAGAAAATGATGTTGGTATCGGATTTCATATGAAGACCAACCCTTAAGTAAAATCTAACTATATCCTTATAAACAAGACGTTATTAGAAATCGATCGGCACCGGCCAGATGTTTCTACGATAATTTATGGCAAAATTAGTCGGGGTGCATTTATTTATTAATCTACAGTTTTTATGTATTTATTTATTTATTTATTTATTTACTTATTTATTTATTTTCCGATTGTACAATAAACTGTATCCGAGAGATAATGTCCATTTATTGAAGATAAAGGAAATATTAAAACACAGCAGGAAACTTTTTTGATCGCAAACCATGATTTATATACATCAAGTATTAAAGGCGTAGCCCAAGAAAACTTTTCATAATTGTTTGTCGTATGGAATGGACATTTTGCAGCTACATTGTTCAATGTGACATAAAGAAGTACTGCGTTTTCAGAAAATATAATCTGGAAGAAGAATGTTACATATGAAAAGCAGATATCGTCATAAAAGTTTTTTGTTGATGTCCTTAATATATGCTGAAGAAATGTTCAGTGCTTACATATATATGCGTTTGTGTGTGAAAGAATAAAAGAATAAGATGGGGAAAATCATAATATTGATTCTTTTTAATTACAGAAACAAATAGATGAATATCTAAATATGTATTTGTAATAGGAACAAAAATTAAAAATATTAAATTAGTATTACCTTTGCTAGTAATTCAAATGGAACGGTATAATATTATTTTTTCCAAATTGAAGATGCCAAATTACGACTTTTTTTTTTTTTTTTTTTTCTTCTTCTTCTACTACTAGAAGTCGCTTATCTAAAATGTCCATTTTTCAGCCCACCCTAATTCATATATGACGTCGTATGTTCCATATAGAATGTGTTGCAGTGTGTAATGACACTTGTGTAATAGTACGTTAAAAGATCTCTCAATGTCGTGCGGGACACATTGAGTCTGTGCGAGATTTCAAAGATATTCTATGAAACATTGCAAAAATATTACCAATCTAAGTAGATTCTCCTCATTTGATTTACCTGATTCCCCAGATATACCTTATATTAACACTTTTTTTTAATTATTATTATTATTTATTTATTTTATCAATAAGAACTATATCGGAGTTAAGGAGCTACTTTTGTTGCTTCATGCTCTCTGCTGTGTTCTTTACGCCAATGCCAATGCCACTGCTGATTTAACAGTCTAAATAGCCTCTACAATTTGATTTTTCAGCTCATAAATGTGACAAAACATGAATGAACCTCCATCTAATTTACACATAATTTAAAATAAGCTCTGATATATATATATATATATATATATATATATATATATATATATTCATTAATGGAACTTAAAAAAAACTGTAAGTGCATACCATGTTTTTATTTATTTATTTTAGGGTAAAGATACATTTCAGACACACTGCATTTGTAATGCATCGTTCTTTAGATTGTTATAAATTCAAATTTTAATACGTGTACGCAAAATAAAATATCCAGAAAAATGCAATAACGATAATAATAATAATAATAATAATAATAATAATAAGGCCACAACATTTATTTATTTACGTTAATAATAAATTGAATACTTAAATTGTCATCATGTTGATTGCTTGAAATAGAAATTTTAAAAACTAATCTTGAAATGCATGTAAACGATTTTATTCCCTTTTATTTATTTTTTTTTCCTTTCAGTTTATTTTTCCTTAAAGAATTTGATTTCATGCAATAACTATTAAAATTTATTAAATGCCCATTAAAAATTATATTGTGCGGAGTTAAATGTAATTTAAAAAGCTTATCAGAAGAAAATAAAGTAATTAATAATTAAAACAAAAAGTTTAAAATTGTTGATAGCATCATTTTTCTTTCATTTGGGAAAAAAAAATAAAAAAAAATAAATAAATAAAGGAAAATCGTATTGAAATTGCTTTTAGTGACTTCTTAAAAAGTACAATATAAAGAGTTTACGAATAATTTTCATTAAATTAAATTAAGGAATTATTCAATGTCATTGAATAAATAGATATGTTCAGTATATTTTAATTACTTATAAACTATAATTCACTGAGATAAAAAAAAAAAAATAAATAAATAAAAAATATCTATATATATATACGCATTTATCTAGAATGAAGAAGTGGTAATTTTCTAAATCCCTAAACTAGAAATATATATTTCCGAGCTATGCGCATAAGGCACACCAATAAACTGAATAGACAAAATGATCAAGAATTTTTGTGTACACATTTCTAGGTAGTGGAACAATATTCTGAATTTTCTGAATCCTTTGTATTGCGAGAAATACTTTGCTTGATTTTCTGGAATTCGGTCATAAACCATGATTATAGTTGCTGAAACCCGCCTCTTGCATTCCCATTTAATTGGAGATATTTTTAAATAGGTTTGACCGCGATAATATAGATAAACTCTCGAGAATTCTAATAGTAGTTTCTGGAACTCTCTTTCAAAGGTGAAAAAAATTTATAACGATGACATGGAACTGTTTTTTCTAGAGCCACAATTTAGATTCTAGATGTCAGTTACAGAATTTTTTCTCCGCGTTCTAAATTACCAACCCTGTTACAATACGATAAAGAGAAATAATGCCGTTCTCACAGATACAAACACGTATCTTTAATAAAAATAATAACGTTCTCTCATTTTATCTCTCGAGAAAGAATTTTAAATATTTTACATGCAATATTTTTTTTTTCATATTTCCATTTTAATAAACCAATAATTGAATTATTCATGTGCAAAGTAAAAGAAAAATTATTATAGTTTTCTGTAGTTAGAAAGAATTATCGTAATATTTTACGTAACAAACTTTCCTTATCTTTACGACCTTCACTGTACTTAAAAGACAGATTTATAATAATTAGGCACTTTTTAGTTTTCTTAAAAGCAGCAATTAAAAGCGAAGAAGAGATAGTTAAAGAAATTACGTGATAAATGTTAGCTGAAAAAAAGAAAATCATTTTCTTTGCTACATTAAAATAAATTTTATGCTTATGGAAGAAAAGTTTTAACATTTTTATTTATATATATTATTTACTTTTTGAAAAAAAAAATATATTTATGCATGTATAATTTAGAAAACATGCAATAGTTTTAAAAGAATTTATTTATTTATTTATTTAAACTAATTCTTTACAAAAAAAAAAAAAAAAAAGTATTAAATGCTTACGTCTAAATAATAATATAAATTAGTCAGTAAATCAATTTCATAAAAAAATATTTTATTAATTTATTTACAATTTCAGTACAATAATATCTCTAAATATAATACAAACCGGAAAATAAAATTGTATAATGACATATTTCCGATTAAAATTATAATTAAATATAAGCTTTAATTAAAATTTTCATTGTTTGAAAAATAAAAAAAATCCCGAGAAAATATTTTTTGTATTTTTAAAAGGAGGCAAAAAAAGTTAATTTATAATAGCCGGTTAAAAAACGTTTAAATTCGCAAAAAGTCTTGTAATATGTTGAAATAAATCACCATATTATTAAAAAGATTATTATGAATTCAAAGGAGCAAAATATAAATTAATTAAAATAATAATAATAAACTGCGAAAGTTTGAATATAATATGGTTCGATAGAACTATTTTGTATGTAGCGAACTTGTTTATCTGCTCTCCCATGTAAGGGTATGTATAGCAGTACACACTAGGGTGGTGAATAATTAATTAATTAATTAAAATATCAATTAAAATACTTCTGAATAATCGAAATACCACTGATAAATTAAAATATTAGTTCCCCATCATACTATAGGTATGGGGAACTTACGTAATCATGAAAATTTTCGACCTCGTTTTTTTAACTTTTTTTATACGTTTTCAGGTGTGAGTAATCCGAAAATGACAAAATTTGTATGGTGTCTGTCTGTAGGGTGTCTGTTAGTGTGTCAGTTCATTACTGTGTTAGTGTGTTAGTTCGTTATTTTGTTAGTCTGTTTACACGATATCTCACGAACAAATGATCGAAGAGAGGTCAGACCAGTTTTACAATATTATTTATGACACTGACAAGAACCCTAATTATTTGAAATGTTCTAATTAAAATAGTTCACTTCGCAGGTAGATAGACTAAAATAAATTTAAAATGTTTTAGAATACGCTTATTGAAAAGTCGGGTGACGCTGGTTTTGCTATTAGTTAAATAATTTGATAAAATTTAAATCACCCACATATAATATAGATAGGAGGAAATTTGGTCAGATTTTGAAAAATTCAGGTAAAATGCTTGTGTAGGTAGACTCAAAATAAGTAAAAAAAAAAAATGTTTTAGTATACGCTTTTTGTATGATTGCGTCACAGTTTTATCTCTTTTGAAAAACAAATTTGCAAAACTTAACTTTCCGCTGCACCCTTGTACACTCACACATAAACCCCTGTTTGCATACTTTTAGCAGAAAAAAAATGCATGTTGCCGCACGGCCTCTCGTCGTACAGTGTTTTGGATTAGTTCGTAAATCAAAGCACATAATTTTTAATCCTTCGACGAATTCTTTCACACTTTCTATATTAAAATTTAGATTATATTCACCATCAAAAAATAAACCAAATGAATGAAATTCATATATATATATATATATATATATATATATATATATATATGTGTGTATTTATTTATTTTTATTTACCTACATAAGCCTTCTAAAAATAGTTTATTCCATAATTTTAATCCGATCGTCTTAAAAAAAAAAAATGGTTAATGAAAATAGCGCTAGATGTCATATTTATGATGCATGTAAGAGAAAATTTCTACTGGTACATTTTATTGTATTCTTTTCATCTAATTTTTGAATTGTTTGAATTTTATTTCAGAAATAGGATACTTTTGTTTAACATAATTAATTTGCAGCTTGTAAAACCAATAGTTAAAACCCGATCTTCAAGTACGCAAGATATTTATAATTACATAAAAAATAAAGTCTCTTGTATATTAATTAACAGTATTATAAGCACAGCTGTTAAATCATCATATTTTCATAACAGTTATACAGCCGCAAACTTTTAATAAAATTATGTCTCATTATTATTATTATTATTATTATTTTTTTTTTTTAAGGAAAAAGTCTAGTATAAATTCCCCTTGGAAAAAGTGGGAGACTTGACATCTATATTATAACAGTGTTTTAAATTTCTAAGGACTTTTATTTTCAATATCCACTAGTAGTTTTTAATTGCCATGTTCATCCAATTGTAAATTAATCTAATAGATTATTCTTTATTTTTGAATTTCATTTTTTAATTATTGTTTAGTAATTTTTATAATACTTACTCGCCTGCCCCCCTGCAACCACCTTTTCTTCTTTATTTTTGTTTGTTCTGAACCTTCACTGATATGTTTCAACTCAGTCTGCCGATGTAAGGTCATGTAGATACAGGCCATACGGTGCTTAGGTGCTACGCACTACAACATTTATCCACCCTCCTTCTCCGACTATAGTACATATAAAATCGCCTTCCTAAAAATTGGTTGGTATTACTAAATAAAAAATTCCGCACGAGGTCGCATTATTGTCATAGTAATACAATTAATTATATATGCTTTATTACATCAAAGATTACTAACTGATATCCATCCAACGAATAAGGTGACATTTTGATGCCTTGTGTAATTGGTTAGATTTATTAATATTATTAAACGTTGAACAGTTTGATTTGCTACGTCAACTTGTAGACCTGTTTCTTCCATGACTGTTAATAATATAAATAGCTATAGAGAGAACAAGATATTTTTTCACTTTCACTTTTATTTTAAATTATGGAAGAAAGGAAGGGCTCGGGACGTGGAAAAATTCGTAAATAGACTTAATTATACAATAATGCAATTTAGAATATATTAAGTTTTCCTCACCACTGTAGCAGATTGCGTTATCCACAGCTGTCATTCGGAATCTTTAACCTTGCATAAAGCAGAACTACTGACGGCAAAAACACTTTTAGATCACTATCTCTTAAAAGAACACTACATCAAAAACTCACACCACAACGCACATCAAGGGCTCCGTTAAGCACTCTATTTAAAGTCTTAAATAAAAAAAAAAAAAAAATAAAAAAAAAAAAGTTCACTTCATTTATACCATAATACCTCTCCTAAATTTACTCACATTCAATTTCTATCTACCTTTCACAGTATACATAGACCCTAATCTTAAATTGTCAAATTCCCCAAACAATAACCACAGATACCCCATACCAACACAAATACACCTCTACACGACACTTCCAGCCAGCTATCCCCCGCAGAACATCACCAAAATATCCTGGATCCAGCTAAGAGACCTTTCCACCCTCATCCGTACATTTTACGTTGACTCGACATTATCACTTTAGACTACTTTCAATACTAAATTCAACTGGCGACCTTCACCTTCTCAACTCAATATTCTAAGTCACCACCATCATTCACAACCACCTCCAATACATAATTCCATTGGTGACCTTTAATTTTTAACTCGATGCCACACATACTTTTAACTTTATGTGAACTAATTTTGAACAAACAATTTTTGCAGATTGATAGTTTATTGCTTAAAGAACTGCTCAATTTAGCATATTAAGCCTGTACATCAGTCAGATAGCTCCTTTTCTTTCTTCCCATGTTATCCAATGGGATTTTCGTTCCTTCGTTATATAAAATATCTCATTCAAAAATGAAGTTTTTTGAATTCTGTTTTTTGCATATCACTCTTTGAACAGGTTGTCGTTTAGTTTAGGGAGCAATTTTTCAAGCAAAATAAATTTAAATATTTCAGTTAGAGATGCAAACGTAGAGTCCATAATTTACTTGCTGAAATAAATTATTTAAATTGATTTTATCGAAAAATTGCTTACTAAGCTAAAAGGCCACTTGTTCAAAGAATAATATTAAAAAAACAGAATTCGAAAAAAATTATTTTTGAATGAGATATTTTTGTAAAACAAAGCAACGGAAATCCCATTGGATAACATAGGAAGGGAGAAAGGGAACTGTCTGATTGATGATTGACTTAAGTTTTGCAATTAGTTTAATTATGAAACAAATAATTATTTTCCGTTTCATTTTTTTTCATTTTAATGACTCTCTATATATTTTATTATGGAAGTATATCTACGTTTTATATTTTCTTCAAAATATAATTATTTTGACACTTTAGGAAATAATTGCCAACTTTTATTATTTTTGGCTATCGGGAAAAAATAAACGAATTTTTATTTTACCTAACTAGTTAAATTATTACCAAAATGTGTAAACAATTTCTATTAAAATTATCCTGTAGTCAAAAAATGCGAAAGTTTTCAAATATGCTATTTTATGGTACTTAAAATAAATAAATAAAATAAAATAATAAATTTAGTTAGACTACAGTCACTCTTACTAATACGCGTATTAAAGGCAAGTTAGTGTGAGCCGGATAAAACGTAATTTCCAAAATATACAGTCGGTAACAAAAGTGTCCGAACACTTGCAAAAATTCCTATATAAAAAAAGCACGCTTAATACAGTTTTGCTAAATATATACTTGTCGAATTCAGTTTTTAGACTGACTAAGAACAGGATTCGACAAGGACATATTTAACAAAACAGTATTAAGTGTACTTTTTTTTATATAAGAACTTTCGCTAGTTTCGGACACTTTTGTTACCGACTGTACCTGTAAGTATATTTAAGTATATATGCCTATATACCTGCCAATTTACTAATTAATATTCTGGAAGATTTTTAGAACCCTTTTTCCGCATTACATTACTTTTAGAGAAATTTTCTTTAAATGTAATTACAATTAAATAAGAAGAAAAACACTCTAAGAAAAGAGTGGTTTGAAAATAAAGGGCAGGTACTGACAAATTTCGGGAAATTAATGAGTAAGTTGGGTGGTATGTATCTATATACCTCACGTTCACTCTATTTCTGTAAATACTTGTTAATAAGATGTTTCACTTTTAATTAAAAAAAGAAAAAAAAAAGATTTTATAGTATAAAATAATAAGTAAAATAAATAAATAAAAAATACCATTAACATTGTGATATATTCCGTTTTATGCTTGGCGAAAGATTTAATTTTCTATTATTATTATTTTTTTTTTTTTTAAATGCTTCATTCAAAAGACATTTCTGGCCTCTATTGGACGTTCTTTATGAATAAACATTTTTAAGGAAGTTAAAATAAAAATATAATTTTTTTTATGAAATAAACTATAGTAGAAAAAAATAATAAAGTTGATGTTAGTTTTAAATTATGCCTCTTCTGATAACTTTGGGAATAAATTTAAATTTAATAACACATATGTTTTGCAGTAAAAAAAAAAAAAAAAATTACTTTTTTTTTTAGACTAATGCTTTGAATATCTCTTATTATTTTAGAAATTGAAGTCAGTATTATCTGCAGCTGATTTCGTAACGTTTGAAGATAAAACTGCATTTGACACATGAAATATGATAATTCAAGGAATGGAGAATATTACTTCACAGCACGAGGTTATCTTAGATCACGAACCATCAAACATTTCCTTTTAGCTAAGAGGGCGTTACCGAAAGAAACATTTCTTCTAAGTTGTTACTCAGATGCTTTTGACGTTTTGTAATTCAGAAGATTATTGCATCGTAAATATAAGTATGCTATCAAGAAAATATCTGCTGTAGTTAAAATGGCAAATGTTTCAACATATTTGCTATTTGTATTTAGGTGAAACCCTGCCTAATATTTCTGCCTGAAATCTTTGCATACTACACGCAGCCTTCTTAAAAATATATATTGAATATTACTGTCACTATTATATATATATATATATATATATATATATATATATATATATAATATATATATATATATTTTATTTATTTATTTTTTTTATTTATTTATTTTTTTTTTTTTTTGAAGAAATTCTATATAGAGGAATGTGCAAATTCTGAAGAAAATTAATGAATGTATCTTGGATATTGAGATAGAAAATGGACTGAGGTACAGATTTAATAAAGAATGCGATCATTCCTAAAAATAAAGAAAAATATATTGTATTCAGAATGACCAATCAAAATTTGACTCACAATGAATCTAAAAATGTAAAGGAACTTTTAAAGACCAACGCATAACATATTACGATAAATATGTTTTCATAAGTTAAAAAACCCTAACTCTAATTTTTTCAGAATTTTTTATATACTTTTTTGAGGCGTTTTTTATCGAAAAAAACGCTATTGTATGACATTAGAAAGCTTCAAATACAATACAGTGATGACTTACTTTAAAGTTAATAATAGCCTTAACTCCACTTTTTCATGAACGCTACAAATATGACATTCAGATAAAAAAGTTGGAATTGGAGTTTTTTAATTTTGGAGGGTAGAAATATAGGAAAGTAAAGATTTATCAAATTATAGCAATTTAAAAAAAGATTAAGGCGCAACCGTAGAAATATTTTATACTGCGTCAATATATCAAACAAAACTATATCAATTTAATTTGCATTAAATTGTCACAACTCAAAATAATTCGAATTGTCTTTTTCTTTCATTTTTTCACATTTCTTTTCTTTTTTTCTTTTTTTCGTTTTTTAAAGAAATTAGACCATACATATTTTTAAATAATTCTGCAATAAAGAATAAAAATAGTAACACAAACTTTTATAATATAAAAAATATAATATAAAAAATATATATATAATAATAGCTATTAAAAATATTTCAAATTAGAACAGTGGAAATGCATCGAAATAAAATGTGTTTAGACAAATGGCCAGATTACTTCAATCTCCAGTAGGACCTAAAATATTTTACAAAATTATACAATGATTTAGATGGATCCAAAATTCATACAATAAATTACAATAAAGTACAGTTTTTAAAACCATTTTGAAAATTTGAGGTTTAAATCTTTGTGAGGCAGGGAATATCTGTTTATTTAAAGAAGAGCCATCAAAATATACTAACAGGTTTTTCCTTTTAGAAATAAAAGTAAATTTCAAATAAATTTTTCCTGAGACCGCTATTTTTGAAATTAGAAATTAAAATTACTTCTTCCTCCTTTCAATATGTTCAATATACTTCAGTCACAGGTTTCTTTATTAACAGCATTAAATAAATCTGAAAATTTTGCACAATATCTAATTACTCACTTTATCATAATACTAAATAAATAAAATAAACTAATAAAAAATAAAATTCTTTGAATCTAAATCGTGTTTATTTACCATATTATTTTTAGTTTTCTGTGGATTTCTCCAAATTCACGTGAATAGACTTTATTACATTTTACAAGGAAACATTCAAAAGGTATCGTCTTCAAAAAATATTGAAAAAAAATGTATGTGATTCTACTCCTCATAAAACACCAGAAAGTGAAAAAAAAAAAAAATATCGGCTGAAATTAATTACAGCGACCACAAAAAATATCAAAATTAAGCATATTTGGTAATTTCACACTGATAGGCGATTGATTTTGAGTACTTGGCGGAGAATTAAAACTCAGTTCTGTTCATACACGGCAATCTCGGTGCTAGGAAACGTATCGCCTAGCAGTGCTAAATCACCAAAATGCAAATATGATAATTTTTTCTGGTCGCTGTAATTCATTTCAGCCGATATTTTTTTCACTTTCGGGTGTTTTATAAAGAGTAGAATCACATGTATTATTTTTTTTTAAATATTTTTTAAAGACGACACCTTTAGAATGTTTCCTTGTTAGAAGATTTCTTGTTGATTTATCCCATTAGGTCTAGATCCCTCGATTAGAAAATTGGCTTTAACTACTAGCAACCAAACAATAACTCTAATTTAATTCGAGATATTACAGTAATAAAATTAAATTGTAATAAACTCTTACTTAGCTGACAGAATTTCTAATTTAAAAATCAAATTTATAATGACAATTTTCAAAAAAGAATCTATCATAGGGGTTTTCGATGATTATCTATATTAAAAACACTTTCAAAAATCTTCCGGTAGAAAGTATACCTTGAAAAACGGAAGATTTGGCACCTGTTGGCGACAGTTAAGGCGACAGTTGAATTTCAAAATAATAAATTGTAATAATAAATCTATTATTGCAAAGAGTTACAGTTTCATATAGTATTATCAGATTGTAACATATGAAATATCCTATTCTCACCAGTAAAAGTTTTGAGATTTGGTTCCTTATAAACCTTTTTCGATACAGTCGTTAATTATGTGTAATTTTGAAGCTAAAACCGTGTCTTTTTCATCTGATGTGTTTCAAATAAAAATATTGTGATTTTGTAGTAAGTATATAGCTTTAATCATAGGATGAATTCTAGAGATTTTAAAGTGCTATTTTTGTATGAGTGGAAGAGTAAGCATAAAGCTGCAGCAGATGCCCGAAACATTAATGCTGTATTTGGAAATGGTTCTGTAAATAAACATACCATTCAACGTTGGTATGCAAAGTTCGAAACTGGAGATGAGAGTTTCACAAACGAACACTGGGGCAGACCAGAGACTGTTGTGGACAATGAAGTTTTACGAGCAATAGTTGAAAAAAAATCCAAGCAATACTGTTAGAGATTATGCAGAAGAACTAGGTGTATCTCCTACAACCATTTCACATCATCTAAAATTGATTGACGAAGTTAAAAAAGTGGATAAATTGGTTACTCATGAATTGAATGAGAATCAGAAACGCAAACGTTTTGAAATCTCGCCTGCCCTTCCTCTTTACAACCAAAATTATTCTTTTCTCAATCGAATTATAATTTGTGATGAAAAGTGGATTCTGTACGACAATCGTAAGCGTTCAGCGCAGTGGCCGGATGCTGACAAGGCTCCACAACACTTCCCAAAGCTGAAACTCCATCAAAAGAAGGTTAGTTGTGATTGTTTAGTGGTTCTCAGCTGGTTTAATTCACCATAGCTTTCTAAAACCAGGAGAAACCATCACAGTGGAGAAATATTGTAGAGAAATCGATGAAATGCACCAGAAACTTACACGTAAACAGCCGGCATTGGTCAATAGGAAGGGCCCTATTCTTCTCCATGATAACGCTAGACCGCATGTTTCAATGATCACTCATTAAAAGCTGCACACATTAAACTATGAAGTTTTAGACCATCCACCATATTCACCCGACCTCTCACCTACAGATTTTCACTTTTTCAAACATCTCGAAAACTTCTTGCAGGAGAAATGCTTCAGAAATCCAAAGGATGCTGAAGCGGCATTCAATGAATTTGTTGCCTCCAGGACGACTACATTTTATGATACTGGCATAAAAAAAACCTGTTTCTCGTTGGAAAAAGGGTATTGAAGCTAATGGTTCCTCTTTTCATTAATAACGTTTGTTCTGTAAAAATACATTCTTTCTTTAAGTAGACCATGAAAATCGGACATTTCATATGTTACAACCTAATACTTACAGATGAAAAATCAATATTAAAATTAGCATTCACACTATAATTAATTAAAATTATTAATTACTTGTGAAAATTGAAAATGCACATATCACATTAATTTTTGTCTTAGACTTTAACAAAAATTACAGGTAACTTGTGAGGTTTACCAAATGTTCGTTTAAATTTTTTTTATTTAAAAACATAATTTTGCAAAAGAAAAAAAAAAAAAAAAAAAAAAAAAAGATATACCGTTTCCGCCGCCTATTAAAATCACATTCGTTCTTACCCAAAGTGATTTTATTAAACGGCTAATTTTATATCCGGCGAACGCGTTCCTGCACTTAAGAAAAAGACATCACTTCCCTGAATTTTGAAGAAAAACTTCAAAAGGTAGCAAATAATGAAATTAGCAAACAGTATTAATTAATTTTTGAGAGAAAATTAATCAATTGTTCCTTCGATATAAGTAAATTAAACGCATTCCAAATTCCCATGCGCTCCTCTTTGATGAAAATAATCATTACTTTGCCAAAAGTTCAAGCTGTAATATAAATTTAAGCTATAAATTTAAAATCTTTCCGTTTAAACCTTATAAATTATAGTAATATCAAAATAAGAACTAGAAATTGCTTTTTAATAATAATAATAATAATAAAATTATTACAAATCAAATTTGTAACTTATTACTGCGCTTTAAAGAATAAATCCCCTGAAATTATTACGGAGATAAGTTATAGGGAGTGTTCAATTTGCAACTGGGCTGAAAGAGTGCTGAAAATCTTCGGCGATGAGTGATAAAGGAGGGTTTGTTGTGTGTTATTTTCTTTTTCTGTTAAATAAATAAATAAATGATATTAAATAATTAAATAAATGAATAAATTAAAAAAAAAAAAAATCACAGTGCAAATAAATTTTTTTGAGTGTGTATAAATGATATTTTTTGCTGCTGAGTAGATATTTTTGAGTTTATTAACCGGCGAGGCTGATTTTATTAAGCGGCGGTTTTAAAAGTACTTTGTATTGATTTGATTGCGGTCCTGGCAATTTGATCAGATTAAGCGGCTCATTTTATTAACCAGTGAATTTATTAAACGGCAGTTACTGTACATATATATAGAGAGAGGAAAATGTGTAAGCTATGGGAGGTGTTGATGGTTGGCACCAATGACCATAGATGGTGTCATTTCTTGATATAAAAGAATGGAGAGCAGTTGGAATCCTTCTTTTAAGTAGTGTGGATGCAATGTGAGTTATTGTGCAAATTGTCGTTTGTATTGAACTGCAAACTTTTGAGAGGTATCTGAAATCGTTTTATTTTCATATCTTTATGATTAGTTTGAAATAATTTCACAGAGATATAAAGAAAGTGTAGATCCTAGGCTACTTTTAGAAGCACGCTTTTAGTTACGCACGCCTTTAGGTTACACGTAATAAAGGCCAACTTTTTAATGTGGTGTTGGTGCAAATATGGGTACCCTGTTTTGGTGTAATAAATATGGGTACCATTAACTGATGTAAATGAGAGCCCCTGTAACATTAAATGGAGTTCCTCGGTTCTATATATTTCCTTAACATTGAGACGAGAATCATTATACGCGGATAAAAAACAGCCAGGTCCATATGATCATTTGGTGACCATACAAGGGTCAATTGATCAAAATGATTGTCAAAAGTGCTCAAAAGAATACATCCTCTAGTTTCCCCGTGGTAAGATACCAGCCAGAGTACGGTAAAGTAAAAGACCAGCCACGAGAGAGAAGAACAAAGTATATCAAAGAAAAATATTCGATCCATGAAACGATATGATTCATCAATGGACATATCATACAACTATGACCCTCTCCTGATCAACATCGATAATGATATCACCCCGTAAATCAACGACAGGTAAACTCGAGAGATGCAACTTGTGTTAGATATTGTCCATGTTTTATTTTATTCTTTCATTTTTATATTTTTAACTCACGTGATGTATTTTTGTTATTGTAAAAAAAAAAAAAGGAAAAGATTATTGAGATGATGCTCGTGTGCGTGCATCTAGTTTGTTTTTTCTGAGTATTCAAATTTTTCTGTGGAATAAAAGCAGCAAATAGATTTTGTTGTTATTAGAATTTATTTAGTTTTTTAGAAAGCTTAGGAGTTTAAAATAACTTCTTTTGTATGCATTAAGTTTATTTGGCGTCCGCAATTATACATATAGTAACCTAGAGAGTTAAAATAACTTTCTTTTTGTACGCTTAAATAACATTTTGTGGCGTCCGCGACAGGACGAAATAAGACAATATGTTTCAAGCAATTAAAGGTTTTAGAAAAGCCGATCTGAAGTTTGTAGCAGAAGAGCTTGACGAAATAATTCCTCCTGAATGTACTATTGCTACCTTGAAGGAAATTATATTGAATAGCAAAGAATACAAGAAAGATGCCAATTTTGTGCAAGAAATTCTATCGACGTCTGTTGTTGAGAGGCAAGAAAGGGAAAAACAAAAACTAGTACTTGAACAAGAATTACAGATAAAGAAGATGGAATTAGACCAACAGTTGGAATTAGCTAGAATACAGTCACAGACACACAATCAGGGTGAATCAATCATAACTATTATTGAAAATAATGCATCTAGAAGAAAAATTTCCTTACCCAAGTTACAATTCCGACAATTTGATGGGGATTTAAAAGAATGACTACCATTCTGGAGTCAGTTTGAGCAGATAGATAAATATAACGATATTCCATCACAAAACAGGCAATTTTTCTTAAATTCCTGTTTAAAAAAAAGTCGTTAAAAAAGTAGAGGCAGTGGGCATAGGCTTAACAACATCAGTGTAAGTCCTCCTTTTCCTATAATTTCGGTCATCTTTTTCTTCCCCAGACCAAAACCGGCTACCGCCAAATTTATTCTTTCATCTCCTTCAACTTCACATTTGAGAAATTGCATCAAATTGTCCAACCGTTCTTTCGCATCAGAACTAGTAGAAACAATGTTACTTCTATTCCAAGCTTTCAAAAATTCAGCTGGAAAACAGGATTCTACCATAGGATATAATATAGAAGCGCATTTATCAGTAGTGACACCCAACGTTTCAAGAGCCCTTAAATATGATTCAAGTTTATCGTACAATGAAGTAAGAGAAAATTTTTCTTTGTATGCGCAACTATAATTAATTTTAATAATTCTCTAACGTACACTTCCACTAGAAGATCATCTCTTCCATAACGAGCTTTTAGACTCTCTATAACTTTGGCATAGTTGGCGCCAGTTGGCGGAAAACTATCTACAACTTCTCGTGCTCTGGAACCAGCGACCGTTGCTTGAATGAGGTACTGGAATTTGTTTTCTGGAGGAATATCGTTATCTTTATCTATTTGCTCAAACTGATTCCAGAATGGTAGCCATTCTGTTAAATTCCCATCAAATTGTCGGAATTGTAACTGGGGTAAAGAAATTTTTCTTCTAGATGCATTATTTTCAATAATAGTTATGATTGATTCACCCTGATTGTGTGCCTGTGACTGTATTGTAGCTAATTCCAACTGTTGGTCTAATTCCATCTTCTTTATCTGTAATTCTTGTTCAAGTACTAGTTTTTGTTTTTCCCTTTCTTGCCTCTCAACAACAGCCGTTGATAGAATTTCTTGCACAAAATTGCCATCTTTCTTGTATTCGTTGCTATTCAATATAATTTCCTTCAAGGTAGCAATAGTACATTCAGGAGGAATTATTTCGCCAAGCTCTTCTGCTACAAACTTCAGATCGGCTTTTCTAAAACCTTTAATTGCTTGAAACATATTGTCTTACTTCATCCTGTCGCGCAGACACCACAAAATGTTATTTAAGCGTACAAAAGAAAAATTTTCTCTTACTTCATTGTACGATAAACTTGAATCATATTTAAGGGCTCTTGAAACGTTGGGTGTCACTACTGATAAATGCGCTTCTATATTATATCCTATGGTAGAATCCTGTTTTCCAGCTGAATTTTTGACAGCTTGGAATAGAAGTAACATTGTTTCTACTAGTTCTGATGCGAAAGAACGGTTGGACAATTTGATGCAATTTCTCAAATGTGAAGTTGAAGGAGATGAAAGAATAAATTTGGCGGTAGCCGGTTTTGGTCTGGGGAAGAAAAATGATGACCGAAATTATAGAAAAAGGAGGACTTACACTGATGTTGTTAAGCCTATACCCACTGCCTCTACTTTATTAACGACTTCTTTTAAACAGGATCTAAAGAAAAATTGCGTGTTTTGTGATGGAAAGCATATGAGTTCAGACTGTTTTACGGCACGAAAGATGAGTTTTAATGAGAAGCAGAATGAGAAGCAGCTAAAGGATAAGGAGTGCTGTTTCCTCTGTTTGGGGTTAGGTCACACTACCAAACAGTGTAAAGCTGTCCTGAAGTGTTTTATCTGCGATAGAAAACATTCAACCGTGATGTGCCAAAGTCTTGATAAAGGCAAAACAAATGCAAGGGAAGAGAAAGAAAAGTCAAATGAAAGTGTAGTAAATATGGCAAATTTCAATGAAAATTCAAGGGTATTTCTTCAAACTCTCAAAGCAAAAGTCGGCTCAGATAATAAAGAAAAGGATATTCGTCTAATTTTGGATACTGGTTCACAAAGATCGTATATTTTGAAGAAATTAGCAGAAGAAGTGAAATATGCAGCCATTAAAAAAGAAAAGGTTGTACATTCACTTTTTGGCGGAGTCTCAACCAAAGAATATGAACATAACTTTTATAAAATAAGATTAAAGTATTTGACACGGAAATTCAGATGCAATTTTTAGGTTTTGGATCAAAATATTATATGTGAAAATGTTAAACCTGTGGGAAAAGGTTCTTGGCTGAAAGCATTGGCCGAGAGAAACATTGTTTTGACAGATGTTGGCGATGCAGATGAATCTATTCAAGTACTGATTGGAGCCGATATAATCGGTAAATTATTGACAGGTCGAAGAGAAGAGTTGTCTTCTGGGCTAGTTGCAATGGAAACACTTTTTGGCTGGACATTAATGGGAAAAGTTCCTCAAGAAAGTTCATCTAAAGAAAATTTAGCGCTATCAGTTACTTCCATGTTTGTAGAAGAATAAGAAATTTCCGACTTATGGAGATTAGATTTACTTGGAATAAGTGATCCAATCGAAAAGCTATCTAAGATGGAAATAGATCGTCAAGTAAAAGAGCACTTTCTACAGACAGTAACACGGAATAAAGATGATCGTTATGAAATATCCTTGCCATGGGCTGAAGATAAACCACCTTTACCTGATAATTTGTGTTTAGCCAAGAAAAGGTTAACCAATGTCACACAAAATCTACTTGCGAGTAATATTTATGAAAAATATGAGGAAGTACTTTTAGGATGGCTTGACGACAAAATTAATGAAGTGTGTCCTCAATGTGTCACTACTTACCTCATCGACCAGTTATAAAAGAGAATAGCACTACTCCAATTCGTCCAGTATTTGACGCATCAGCAAGAATCCAAAACCATCCATCTTTGAATCATTGTCTACACTGCGGTCCAAATCTCATTGAATTAATTCCTGACATACTTTTGCGATTTAGAGAAAATAAATTCGGTGTCTTAGCTGATATCAAGAAAGCGTTTTTGCAAATAAGCATCCGAAAAGAAGATCGGGATTTTTTACGTTTCCTCTGGTGGAGCAATCCAGAACAAAGTGAGCTTAGAATATTTCGTCATGCTAGAGTCGTTTTTGGAGTCAAGAGTTCACCTTTTTTGCTAGCTTCAGTAATAGAATACCATATTAAAAATGATGAAGAATACGACCCAGAACTTAAGCAAAGATTGTTGAGAAGCTTCTATGTTGACAATGTTGTTACGAGTGTCCGTACGGAGGAAGAGTTAAAAATATTTATTACTTGCTCTAAAAACCTAATGTCTAAAGGCGGATTCGACCTAAGAGGATGGGAACATACAGAAGAGAGAAAGGACACGGAACACTGTAAAGAAGCTGTTGTACTTGGATTACACTGGAACAGATTTTCGGACATTTTAAAGGTTAATGTATCCTGGACGAAAGATGTAAGTCTGGAAAAAATAACAAAACGTACTATGCTATCAGTGGCACATAAAGTTTTTGATTGAATTGGTTTTACTTCACCAGTCATGATTTGCCCCAAGATGATGTTACAGAAAACCTGGAAAATTGGTTTAACCTGGGATGAAGAAATTACCGGCGATCTAAAAAACGAGTTTATCGGATGGTTTCGTGAATTAAATATATTGGAAGAAATTGAGATTCCGCGATACATTCAAGTCACTCCAGATAATTTAAAAATAGTACTCTTCATACATTTTGTGATGCTAGTAATCAGGCTTATGCTGCCGTTGCCTTTTTGAGAATAGAAAAAGCTGATCAAGTGAAATTATTCCTTCTGGCTGCCAAATCCCGCATCAGTCCTTTAAAGTGCCCAACTATACCTCGAATGGAGCTTCTAGCGGCTTTGATTGGTGCTAGATTATCGAAATCAGTAACAGAAGCATTCAGTTGGGAAAATATGGAAAGATATTTTTGGAGTGATTCCACGACAGTTCTTGCATGGATAATCAGAGAAGAGAACTGGTCAGTTTTCGTCAGGAACCGAGTTCAAGAAATCAGGAGTTTGACTGATCCTTCTTTATGGAAATATATTCCCAGTGAAATTAACCCATCGGATCTACCCTCTAGAGGTTGTAAAGCCAAACAAAGTGTCTCTCTCAAATGGTGGGAGGGTCCATCGTGGCTTAAGAATCCATATGAGTACAACAAACATATGGATTTCATCTGCCAGAATATAAATGAAGGAGACGTTGAAAGAGAAAAGTTAAAATCTACAGAATTACTGATAAATGTAAATGAAAATTCACAGAATACTTGGTTCTATCACTATTTTTCATGTTTTGAGAATATCGTTCGCCTTGTGGGATGGATTCTCCGTTTTAAACATAATACTTGTAATCCAAAGGATAAAGTGAAAGGAGAATTGACAAGTCAGGAATTTCACAAAGCAGAAATGAAAATAGCGTGGATGATTCAGAAAGAAGCTTTTTCCTCTAAAGATTATTAGAAATTGAAAACTCTTGAGACTTTCAAAGATGAGGAAGATATAATACGCGTGAAAACTAAAATTTTGTATAGACAAGACACGAAGGATTTTCTGACACCTATCGTTCTACCATCTAACCATGAAGTTGTTAAACTACTAATTTCAAATTTTCATCTGAAAAATTGTCACGCAGGTCCTCAGATAATTTTAAATTTGATTAGAGAAAAATATTGGATTTTGAATGGAAGAAGAACTGCGACATCTGTTTTATCTAACTGTACTACTTGTAAAAGATTCAATTCTAAGAACGTGGAATCTTCGCCTATTTCTCTACCAGAAAATCGAGTAAAAGATGCAGCTGTGTTTCAGATCATTGGTATTGATATGGCTGGTTCTTTGTTTCTGAAAGACAATCAAAAGAGTTGGGTTATCTTGTTCACATGCGCTATCTATCGGGCAGTACATTTTGAACTTGTTACATCAGCATCTACCGAGGTGTTTTTGATGACTTTAAGAAGATTTATATCTCGTAGAGGAAGATGTTCCATTATATATTGCGACAATGTCTCTAATTTTGTTGGTGCAGCCAACTATTTGAAACGACTGAACTGGAATCATATACAAAAGGATGGAGCAACCAATTCAATTGAACGGAAATTCAATCCGCCAACTGCGGCGTGGTGGGGCGGATGGTGGGAGAGGCTCATCAGACTGATGAAAGATCTATTAAAAAGAGTCCTTGGGCGAGCGTGCTTGAATTATGAAGAAATGATTAATGTATTGGCTGATTGCGAAAGCATTATAAATTCTCGAACTTGACTTACATGTCAGAGCAAGAATCTATTAAACCAATTTCTCCTGCCATGTTTTTGAAAGATATTCATGAATATATTGTACCAGACATTGATGCAGTCGAGAGGAACTCTTTCAAACGAAGGCTTAAATACAGACAAGCACTGCAGAAAAGTTTAAGAAATCGATTTAGATCAGAGTATTTAGGTTTACTTATTCAGCGACCGAATGTGAGAAGAAGCCAACAGACAGTTTCTATAGGAGACATTGTGTTGGTGGGAGCGGACAATAAAAAAAGGATGCACTGGCCATTAGGATGCATCATAGAGCTTATTCATGGCAAAGATGGAAAAGTGCGCCTCGTAAAGTTACAAACATCTCATTCAGAGATACTTCGACCAATACAAAGAATCTATCCTCTAGAAGTATCATCTAGTGACGGTGCTGAAAATACGTTTCCTAATCCAGCTGTGAAGGAAGCTTAAATTGAAAAGCCTTTGGAGGATAAGTCCTGCAGGGAAATTAGAAAGACTAGATCTGGATGACTAATTAAAATGCCAGACAGACTGATTTTATGAAGAAGAAATCTTCTAGAGATATCAAAATGAAGGGTTTTGATTATAAGATATAATCAAAAGGTGGGAGGATGTTAGATATTGTCCATGTTTTATTTTATTCTCTCATTTCTATATTTCTAACTCACGTGATGTATTTTTGTTATTGTAAAAAAAAAAAAAAAAAAAAAAAAAAAAAAAAAGAAAAGATTATTGAGATGATGTCGTGTGCGTGCATCTAGTTTGTTTTTTCTGAGTATTCAATTTTTTCTGTGGAATAAAAGCAGCAAATATATTTTGTTGTTATTAGAATTTATTTAGTTTTTTAGAAAACTTAGGAGTTTAAAATAACTTCATTTGTATGCTTTAAGTTTATTTGGCGTCCGCAATTATATATATAGTAAGCTAGAGAGTTAAAATAACTTTCTTTTTGTACGCTCAAATAACAACTTGCATCTTTTGTGATGGCCTGTTCTCTGGACAAACTGTCGGAGAACAGTGTAGTATAAAGCGTTATGTGCTAAAAGTGGGCACACATAGATTAGACCGGTTTTTAAAGAGCCAATTACGTCATTGATTTCTATCTATCTATCTATCTATATAAATATATATATATGCGTTATAAATGAATTATCTACCTTTTGTATTGTTTTATCATGTTTTAGAACATTTAAAATAATGTTTGTGACTTTTCTTAAAATGGCTCATATTTGCATCCCATCTTTTCTTTTCCTTTTTAATAACTTTTTTGTAAATCTTCGTTTTCGAATTGAAATATTTTAAATCAATCATTGTTTTGCTTCCTTTCATTTAGTAAAATTCTTATAGTTGCTAATGAAGGTCAAAAACGTAGTTTTTTTTCAAAAATAAAGTAAATTATACCAATAATAAAAGAGGGTACCCATATTTACACCTTTTCCTGTATATATATAAATCCATTACTGTTTTTATTTCAAAATTTTAAAGTTTGAAAGAACGAAAAAAGGAAAATTGTAAATAATTTTTTGGTAAGACATATATATATATATATATATATATATATATATATATATATATATATATAATAAACCTTTAATTGAAGAATCATGACGATTCAACAAAAAAGTCACATGGAACATTTTAAACTTGACGAAACTACGTAAAAACTAGTTTTGAGAAAATGATATCTAAAGTTTACTATGTTAGTTATAGTTTTATAAATAAAGTCATTTTTTGTCATTCTTTAAAATGCTTTAAAATTAAAGCGACAGCTTTGAATGTACTGTACATATATTTTAAAAAATGGTTTTAATTAATTTTATTAATTTTACGTACGTGTTTCTAAAGTGTTTTTAAAACAGCTATTTATTACACGTGTGTTTTTTAACCCGTTCAGCGCCATGTCAGTCATCGGTGGCTTACACTGAATTTTCCGTTTAGGCCATGTCAGCCACCGGTATGAAATATGATATAAAACTAAAATAATTACATAGTTTTAAGTAATTACTGACAAATTATTTAAAAATTAATTAATTTCTATTTATTATAGGATTATATCATTAAGGCATTTTAATGGATTTTAATAAAACAGGGTAAACACGGTAAACACACGGTAAACATCGGTACTGAGAAGCGTATGCTTCTAAATAGCACACGTGTCCTGAATGGGATTTCATTAAGAATTTGCATGGTGCTCAAGGTGTTAACCACTGTCTCTTATAAGAGCTAATAAAATCTTTATCATCCTGTCACTAAAAACTCATTACAATTTATATTTCCAAGGGTTAGAGTGGTTATATTATTAAATACCACTTTTGTTTTCTTTTGTTTTCTTTCTTTCTTTTCTTTCTTTCTTTTTTTTTTTTTAATAGACTAGGGGCTCTGCCCCCAGCTCGCTCCGCTCACCAATCCCCGAAGGAGGCTTCGCCTCCTCCCCGACTCACTTTACTTATTAACACATGCAGCCCGCCTATTCGTTGCTTTCTTTCACTGAAAAGGAATATTAATAGTGCATATTACAAGACAAAAGCAGAAAATTATTATGGAAATCCTCATATTTAATGCCAAATTGAAATATATAATATTTATATATATTTTTTCTTTTTAATAGAAAGAAATTCATAATATTTAGACTTTTTTGCATTACAGCGTTAGTATATGACCCCTTTTATTTCTTTTTACAACCTTAAATCCTGACAACGGTACCCCAGTCGGTAGAGCGTCAAGATCGTAATTGGAAGATTGTGGGTTCGGTTTTCGAGCCGACCAAAGACCGTCGTGTACACTAATGGTGGCTGGTGCACGTAAAATATGTCGTGGACACAATATCCTCCGAGTTCCCATCAAAATTATACCTCTGAGGGCCACCGAAGCTGGGGAGCTATCCCCTTCGTGTAGGACCAAAACTGAGGTGGTATGTCGCCAATTAGACCGTCGCCAATTAGCCATAGCGCAGTAATGATGCCACATCAATCACAACCTACCTAATTATCTACCTACCTACAACCATGGATCACATTTTAATTATCTCGTGTAAGAAAATTAATTTCCTAAAAGTAGAGAAAAAAAAGTTGATATTATTTTCTTTGTTTTTCATATCCATGGTTTCGGGCCGCGGTACCCTAGTCGGTAAAGCGCTGAGCACGTAATTGGAAGATTGCCGTGTTGATACTTGAGCCGGCCAAAGACTGTCGTGTACACAAATGGTTGCTGGTGCACATAAAATCTGTCATGGTCGCAAAGTCTTCTATGTTCCCATCCCCACTATACCTCTGGGGATCCCAAAGCGGAATGGGATCCCATCCGTGAAGGTTCAAAATTGTGATGACATGTCTTTGGAACATGTCTAAAGGTGGGTCCCAGACAGTCGCCAATTATCCATTGCGCAGTATTGGTGCGACGTTAAATCCAACCAACCTACCTACCTACGTACAACCGTGGATCACATTTTAATTTTCTCGTGTAAAAAGACTTCATGACAGAAGAACAACGTTACTGGGAGAAACTTTTTTTTAAAATGGCAAATAGATTACCTTTAGATTACCTTCATAAACTTGTCGTTTTTGTTAATAACTTCTTTAATTAAAATGATAGAAATTTCTAAGCGGCTGAAATGTCTACCTTGGAGTACTCGAGGCACATTGATACCTCTTATGCCGCGAAGGACCCTGTCCTCCGTTAGAAGATGCTGTCGCAGACAAAAAATATTGACGCCAGTGACAGTAACTTTTTTTAATATACAGATAAATATTTAGTAAACGTTTGTGTTCGTTATCATCGGTTGAATAATACGAAAATTGATTTATAGAACTATTGATATTCAGTAGAGTGACCGCTTCTAATCAGTATATATATATTTTCAAAATAATACTTCAACATTTTACATCAAGCAAGCCAAGAGATTCACGGGTACACCATTCAAAAAGTATATCCTTATAGTATAGTATATCCTTAAAATATATAAGACAAACAGATTTTCTATAAACAAAAAATAATTCCTTCCTCAAATAAGTGAAAAAAAATAATATTTAATAATTTCTTAAAAAGTTCATGGTTTACATACTAGGAAAAACAATAAAAAAATAGTTTTATTTTGGTGTTTAACAATTATTTAAAAAATGGAGAATGGAGGTTAAATTTCCAAATTACTTTAACTTCCCGAACATATATTCCGTAATGGAAGTGCTGTTGTAATCATGTCAAAAATCCGACTTTGATATTTTGATGGTTTTGAACGTTTTGAGGTAACTGAGTGCATTTTTGATATTTTTACGGTGGTGTATGTCTGTATGTATGTGAGTGAGCAAGATAGAGCCTAAAAATGTGTTCGAATGAGCTGAAAGTTGGTACGTATATTGTATGTAAATGTAGCACGAGCCTTTCTGATTTTGTGGAATAGTTCATTTGTTCTATATAGCTTATATTTATTTCTAGGGACACAAAAAAATTTTTTTTTTTATTGTTATGTTCTGTTTTTTAAATTGCAATGGCCTCTAAATACCTTACTAAAATGAGCTGAAAATTTATGCAAACGTTATTAGACACTGTTTCATGAACTGTATAGATTTTGGTGAATCTAGCTTGTTGAATCTTGTGTTTTTACAGGGCACAAGAGAAATTCTTTATCATTATTCCCTATGAACTCAAATTCTTTAAAGGGCAACAACGTCTAAATGTTTTTTACGATTGGGCTGAAAATTTATATATATGCCATAGTTTACTTTCGCAGGAATTTTATAGATACTGAAGAATCTAGAACTTATAGATTTTTTCAAGGACACGAAGAAAAATTCTTTATCATTATAGCTTATAGGCTCAATTTCTTTAAAGTGCGATAGCGTCTAAATACCTTATCCCATTAAGCTGGAAATTATATACATGTTATAAGTCTCCGTTGCACGAAACGTATAGATTTTGGTGGATGTGTCAATTATAGAGTTTTACAGGAACACAACGAAAACTTCTTTAACATTATGATCTATGGGTAGCGCTAAATTAAACACAGACTATGTAGAAAAAATACTCAAACACCCAATTATTCGTTTGCTTTTTTTATTTAACGACTTATCTTGCTTTAGTTTATTTATACATATCATGAAAAACGACAGTTTTTTGAATGACGCAAGCGGAGTGACGCAATTATTTATTTCAATAAATTGATTTATCTTTTGCGTCACGCTATCCAAAACTGTAAGTAAAATTTGTGTAAATGTTTTCTTTACGTCACACGACCTCTTTGAGCAAATTTTCACTTAGTTGGATAGTATGTTTTGGATAGCGTGATGCAAAAGACAAATCAATTTATTGAAATAAATAATTTTACTTTATGATGCAAACTCAGTGAAAGTATAATTATTTGACAGTATATTTGAAAATTAAAAGCACTGTTTAAATGTGTAAATATACTTTATTAGACAAAACAAAAGTAATTTTAATGTAATCTAAAAACATATCTTTTAAAATAACACCGAGGCGCCACTGGAACTTTTATATAATTCCTTTTAAAACTGTTATTTTGAATTTGAAATGCGAATGGAAAAGCATCAGTGAGTGTATTTTATATATCTGTCAGATCTTGAAGTTAAAAATATTACGTTTGCATTATAAATATAAATAAAATATAAAAGTAAATGATCAAATAAAAAAAATCTATGTATATTTTAACTAATTGCAAAGCATCACTTAAAATTTGATATCATTATTTTTAAGACTCATATTTCAAATTCTTATATCCATAAAGTAGTGGCGTCACAAACTTTTAAGCCGTTAAGGGTTTTTTGAACTGATTTATACAACCGGTAATTATTTAATGTTCGGAAAGTCGAGTGGAGTCCCTCCAGATTATATATATATATATATATATATATATATATATATCGGTAAGATTATTTTTGAAGTTTAAAGTTATATTTAACGTACTAGCATTTTTTTTTTTTTTTTTTTTTTATATATGTAGATTATATTACAAAATCATCCGAACAAAAAAATGGGTTTAAAAGATAAAAGTTTCTTTTAACGGAGGTAAAATGTAGCTTTTTATTATTTCTGTATGTGATTGTATGCATATACCTCATTCAATTCTTGAGAATTTTATTATTTGTGGCCACGCGTTTTCCAACATATTATTTTACAGAATCTTCTTATAAATACTATATTAATTATAAGGGCAATTTTTTAACACTTTTCAACAAGGTTGAAAAGTGTTTATGACAGAATCTTCTTATAAACACTATATAAAATATAAGGACATATCGTTTAAAAAATAAATAAGTAAATAAATAAATAAATCAATCAAATCATAGGAATTTTTGATATATATTACACAAGTATGATTATACTTATCTCCGGGCAGAGCAATTAAACATGCAATTACAACATCATACTATATTTTTAAATCATTCTAAATCTATCTCTTTCTCTCTCCGCCCATACACACAGAATATAAATATATATATATACGTATGTATTTGTTATTACAATGTGATACGTATGTATTTGTGATTAAAATGCGTGAATAGTTGTGTTTGATATATGGTGTAAATGTGTGGTTATTTTTAAATAGAGTGAGTATTTCATAGTTTTGTACTGAAATTATAAACTTTCTAACACCTTTTTATAAACAAATTTTATTTATTTATTTCCCTTTTTTTTTTATTCTTTTTTTTCTTTTAACAATTTTAGCTATATAATAGCAATATATATATATATATATATATATATATATATATATATATATTGAAAACCTTTTCAAACATTGAATAGACGAAAACAATAAACTTTGAAAAAGATAAAACAGAAAAATTCAAAAAGAGATTGCGACAATCAACCATCCAGAAATTGAAACATACAAATTCATTACTTTTTCAAGGGTGTAGAATGAATGTTGCATGTATATATATATATATATATATATATATATAAACAATTAAAAAAAAGTGATGAGTCTCTTCTAATACATCAGTTTTATTGAACTTGACACAAATCTGAAAATGCCCATTTATGCCTCGTCAGTAATATCAGAAAATACTTAAAGAAATATTATGTGTAAGTTTGTTAGGGTAATAAAAATCACACAGAGATTTTTTTTTACTCATGATTTAAACCGAATATTACGTTTTTTTACACCTAAAAAACCGCTGTAAAAATAAATGACAGCTTAACCTGGATTTTTTTTCTTTGAATTCTTTCATTTTTTATTTTGATCCATAAAATCCTTGATCACCTGCCATCTTGTCTTCTAAAAGATGATAAGCTGGGAAAAAACAAGTCTTTCTATTTAAATATCGGGAGTACCATAAAAAAAATATAGATATGTTTATTTATATTTAGAATATAAAACTATATAAATTGTTTAAATGAAAACTAGATTTTTTTATTAATTGCAGGGGTCGATTATTGAATACTTTTTTTTTTTTTTTTTTTTTTTTTTTAATGTTCGTTTATTGTTTTGTTACCGCTATTTTCAAACAGCACTTTTTGACATACTTTTGCAGGACTAATTTTTTTACAAATCTTAGTTGTCACGAAAATTCGTTGTAAAAGTATTGTAAGATTCATGCAAAAATATATACGATCGTTGCAATCTCTGATTTTGTGTTATGTAAATAATTGACCAACCGTACTATTTCTTAATTTTATTGATTCTGTTAATTTATATTGCGTGTCATAGACATTTCATGATATGAATAAAATTTTACATTCTGTTTATAAAATAAATTGAATTTTACATTAATAATTATATTCAGTATGTCTAAACACGTCTTTCTGTCTATGTATGAAAGAATAATTTTGTTATTAGCATAACTAAAGTATTAATCCTGGTTGAATGTATCTTAAATAATAATGTGTCATGCATTTGCTTTCAATATTTTGAGCGTTTATGAAACTTTTCGTCATATGCTATTGACGTAACACAGTTTCAAAGCTTAGTTGGTCTTATGACAAAGAATCTGTCAGGAAAATTTATTATTCTCATAATAAGGAAAATTCATTAATATTTTATCATGAATGAAAGGGAAATTTGTTACAAACTAAAAGACATTCTTTACAATGTAAAATAAATTAAATGTAATTGTATGTATAAAATTTTAATATAAAACGAAAAAATAAATTATTGTAAGATTTAAATCATTTTATTTATTTGTTTATTTATATTAATTATTACTCTAAGTAAAAAAAAAAAAAAAAAAAAAAAAAAAACAGGATATATGTTAAACAAAAATTATTAATATAAAAAAATAACAATAATAACAATAATAATAATAATAATAAAACAATATATTTTTTTTTTTTCTATTGCTTGCATAAGAAATTTATAGATATGCATGAAAATTTACTCAAAATTTTGAAGGCAAAATGTAAATTAAACAGATTATTGAACAATGGTCAACTATATTTCCTCAACAAACTATTCATGCTTCAAAACCTCCCATTAGTAGCGGTAAGCTGTTTCAGAAACTCAAAGAAGGAAGATACTGGATTTGATTTCATGTCAGGCACGTCTCTGACTAGTGTCTGAGTGGTTTTCGTGGTTTTCTCAAAATCTAGCGCGGGACCTTAGGCATATTATCCATGTGTACTCAACCTTATTCCCTAACCACAATCAAACCAAACTTCAGTGAGTTTTTACTATTAATAAATTTACTCAAAATGTATTAAAAAAAAACAGTTAAACGGAATATTTTTGTGTGGCCCTGTAAAAGAGTTATTTAAATAAATCATGTCATTTGTATGAGAAATGACACTTAATTCCTAAAAAAAAAAAAAAAAAAAAAAATCTTAATTTGTTATGATTAGAACAAACAGAACATAAAGTCTTAAAATATTCCTTAATAATGTGCAGTCGAAGAAAAAAAATTTTTTTTTTTTTTTTTCGTTATTATTTCGTGTAGAGAAAGCTAATAGATATCATGCAACAGGAAATTAAGTGCAATTTTTGGAAATAAAATGAAATTTTGAATTAGAGTAATCTATATATTGAAATGTCCGTCAACTTAGATTTTATCATTTGCAACACCCGATTTTGACCTCATATCCGAATTACTGAGAGTTTGACAATGCAAAAAAGTATAGAGATTGTGTAATTTATAATTAGTTTTCATAGATTTATAACCCAAAATGTGTTAGGGGATTATCTGTAAATCTAAAAATAAACAAAGAAATAAATAAATAAAGTTAATATCGTATAAGAAGCAGAAGAAAATTATATTATTTCAAACCGGAATTTTTTTTTTTTTAAACAAAAATAAAAAAGCAAAAAAGTATAAGCGCTACCACCTTTACAGCATATTGGCTATCCTTGATTTCGGCTATTTAGGTACAAACTTAAATACTTTATTAGATGACAGTGTAAAATGTATATGCATGCAATAATATAATACATTTTAGATATATTTAAATATAGTACACCTAAATTATTTCTCAATTAAAAAGTCTCTGCCATGGCAAAACTGATCACCGATAAAATTTAAGTTTTCTTTAACTTTAATAAAATTTATTTATTTTACGTTGAAGGCGTAACGTTATGTACGAATTGAAATTATATAGCTATGAATGCACACATATGCATAATTTTTTAACAAAACTGCTATAAATTAATTTTGTGTTATGGTGATGAATAAAACCTTTATGAACAAATAAAATAATTCATTTCGATATCTATTCATAAATTACATCTTTTCCGATAAATTATTGTAAGTTATCATTTGATTTATTATTATTATTATTATTATACTTACCAGATTTTGGCTAGTTTAACTCTTTGAAACTTTACGATTCGTTTTATAATTTCTATGGAAATATATATATATATATATATATATATATATTTGAATATATTTATAAAAGTAATTTTTTAAAACTAAAATATCCCTAAAATAATAAACCCCCATCAAATAAATAAATAAAGCAATATATGAACTAAATGATAAACTCTTTCGCCATGACAGTAGTTAAGAAGTGATTTAACAAGTCACCCTTTCATTGGTTGTCAATAGACAAATCGTTTTTTTTTTTTAGACAATTTTAACATCTTATTATTTACATTATTAATACGTCACCTTATTATTTTCTATTTTAAACAGTAAGCCCTGCCTATACAGTTGATTTTTCATTCTATTGTTTGTTTACAGGATTAAGAATTTATCACCAACCGATAAGGTAAATGCCACTTGCGTACATTTTTGTCAACATAAATTAAGGGGTTTAGCACGAATACACAGAGTCAGTTTTTTTTTCAATATTGTGTTGCTTCAGAATAACGCTGAAAGGGCTTATTTTCTTTACAAAAAAAAAAAAAAAAAAAAAAAAAAAAAATCTTGTTTAATACCACTAATGTCTTAAAGCCATCTTTTTTTCGCTTGACCTTGTTGTTGTATATAGTTTGAGACGAAATTAAAAATTAAATTTTTTTTTGTATAATTCTAACCGTGAAGTTGTTAGGATTTTCTTCGTTATCTCATGCAACACTTTACACCAGACGTCCCCGCAAGCGTAAGCCTGTCCAGAAGAGAGATCTACTTATATCTCGTAAACTAATAAATGGAATGAGCTGCAAATTTGCACACTCATATTTTTCAGCATTAGGATTCATTTTATGTTAAAAGTAATATAGTGTATTACTATAGTGTAGTAAAGATAGATAATATTCATAATGTTTTTAAACATGAATTTATCAATATTTTATGATTATAAATATTTTTCTGGATCAAAAGTGTTCATCGATTATATCTGGGTTTCTTCATTGTGTCCCACAGAAATATATATATATATATAGATATGTGTGATGTTGAAAAACCTCACATATCCCTTTTTAAAATAAAATAATAATAATAATATAAATTATATTTTATTTATTTATTTATAATACAAGCAAACATTATATTTCTTATTCTAAAAAAATTTAATACAATTTTGTTTATTTCGCTTATGCTATTTTATTTTTATTTCTATTTCATTAATCTGTAATTTCATATAATTTATTGTTCTTTTTCCTGCTCTAAATCTCATCAAGTAATACTTAAATAAAATATCAAAGAAAGAGAAACCCATTCATTTTATGCTTTAAAACAGCAGACGATTTTTTTTTTTATTGTAGCTTCCTGTCTCCAATCAAACGTTTATAGATTCCGTTGAAATATTATAGCTGAAAATAATTTCTAATATTTTTTTATCAATTGATTTCGCACTTTTTCCCTATTTCTGGACACCTGACAAAATTTAATCACATCGTATGACGTAATTTAATTTTTAGCCAATCTTTTAACTATCATTTAGGTTTACCAGACATAAAATTTAAAAATGTGTTCAGCCAACTTGATTTTTGATGCCAAGGAGATTTGGCGAAATAAATTAATTAGCTTGCTGTCTGTCATTCTGAAAAGATGTTATTTTTTTATCATTGACTCGAAATGTCGAAATGTGTTCTGTTTAGAAAAGGATATCGTAATGGCTTCCATTCTTCTTTTGGATGTCTGTCTTGAAATAATAAACAGGATTTCTCCATCGTGAATGTTTTCGAATCTACTTATTCCACTTTGTCCAAGAATATCATGAATATATGTCGTATAAGAATAATTAAAACATCTCATTTTCTAAATGGAAAATTACTCGATGCTATGTTTTACGGAGCTGGTTGAACCTGGTTTGCTATAACGTTCATGGCCGCTTCATACTTTAGATATCTTCCATCCCAGCCTCTTCACTAAATATATGTATATTTTTTTTTCTTTGTGAAGATATTATTAAAAGTTTTTATATCAATTTAACATTAGCATCTTCAAACTTTGAACGATTATTACTCTGCAAATAATAACAATAATAATAATCATAAGTAAAATATAACACCAATATACATTTTCGCATTACCGCGATCCCAGGAATTAAAATATAAAATAAATATATTGCATTACCATTGAAAAAAAAAGAATGTTGGTGTGTGTTTTAATATACAGATGACCCCCAATTCAAAATTTTAATTAATTTACTAAAAGTACTCAAAACTCTCTATCGAATGATTGTGAATAGATTTTTCTGCATCAAAGAGCAACAAATTTATGTCGAGTGTTTTTTTTTTTTTTTTACTCCGACTGTGAATTTCTTAGATTTATTTTGTATGCCTTTCCGTATAAACAATTTTCGGTACCTCTATACTCATGCTAAAAACTCCAAATAGCATATATAATTTGAAAGAACTATGCAGGTGTACATAATGTAAAATAAAAATACGAATGCAAGAAAAAACAAATTGCCAAACGCCAGATTTACTCATAAGATTCAGATTAAATACCAGAAAAAAAAAAAAAAAAAAAAAAAAAAAAAAAAACTCTAATTAATCAATAAATAATAACATATTGAAATGAAGACTTTTATAAAGCATAATATATTTAAAAGATAATATGTGTTGTTTTTGACACATTGATCCATGACATAACAATTAGCAAATGTGAAAGCTAATCTTAAGCCACCTCGACTACGCTACCACGTTACGTTACCACTACGTTAACACTGAACACAAAAATTAAATTTAAATAACGTTCAATGTAATGTTAAAAAAAAAAAAAAAAAAAAAAAAAAAAAGTTTAATGTTCTGTTAAAAACACTATATTATCGTGCATTTATACAAAAAATTTTCATTAATATATATATACAAGCCGCCTTCGGCTACCAGCTGGCTCGCGATCCTTGAAAATTCCGACTTTACGAAACTCCCGCTCGGTGGCGACTGCGGCGCCCTTTTCCCGTTTCAGGTCTTACAACAGCTTATTGACATAAAGTGAAAATAGCTCTATTGAAAATTTAATCGCAAAAAATTCCCGCTCGGTAGCGCCTGCGGCGCCCTCTTCCAGTTTCAATATCTGAAACAGCCTGTTCGCCCACCGTGTTACGATCTTTCAAAATTCTGATTTTATCAAAGTCCATCTCGGTGGCGATTGCGGCACGTAATCCCTGTTTTAGAACTTACAGCAGGAATTGGAGATATAGAATTATTAAAATGTCAAAGCGCACTCTGACGACAGAGATTTTAATGTATACTGTTCAATTCCAGTTTAAAAGACTTTTAAAATGATATTTTACCTATGAAATTATGTTAATTAGAAGCTGAGATACAAAGGTAATATAAGCATTGTTATAACAAAATTTGTGTCTGATTTTTTCGTGCTTTTTCTTTGAAACTTGCGTGATAAAAATCCTTAATACGAAATGTGAACGGAGTACCGGAATTCAAATGCCTGCATCATAATTAGAATTGGAGATATTTAATAAAGGTGTTCTGGATTTTTTTTTTTTTTTTTTTTTTTGTGGTTTTCTCTGAAACTCCCGTACGGAATTTAACGGCTTTTATCAGTTTAAAAGTCCATAATATTTAAAATGATGTGTTATAAGTAATTTCAGCATAAATAGAACTCTAGATATTGAATTATTAAAATACAGCAAAGCGCCCTTTGGCGACAGAGATTTCCAAGATATACTCATCAATTTTAATTCAAATAATTTTTTTAATGATATATTACTTACGAAGTTATGTTAATTAGAAGCTGAGATACAAAGCTAATATAGAAATTTTATAAAAAGATTTGCGTTCGACTTATCCATAGTTTTCTTGGAAACTTGCATAATTCCGGACTATATAACGTTAAAAATCCTTAGTCCGATATGTGAGCAGAAATTGGAATTCGAAACTCTGCAAAATATTAAAGAATAATGGTGTCCTGGGTATTCCGTTGTTTTCTCCGAATCTCCCGTTCCTTTTCTACATCTTTGCCCCTTCGCTCTCCTTCCTCCCTTTCCGTCGCTAATAATAATTTTACACTCGAAAATATCCGAAATTGATGTACCTTGCCTTAAAATATAAATATACCAACCTATTTAAAACGCTGTAACTCTTTTTTCCCCTTTCCCCCTCCCTCAAGCCCTCCCTAATAATTGTACTCTTTCAAAAATATTCACAATCGAATTATCGGGCATTAACACCAAATACTACGAAATTTCAACGGCATATCTCAATTTAAAATACTGCAAAATATAAAAGAAAACTTAATATTTTCCCAATAAAATCTTTTGTTTATTCACATATTTTCATGAAAATTGAACAGTAGCTTTCTAATATGCTGTCTAAGACGAATATTCTTTTAAATATGTAACGTAAATAAAAATTTGCAAATAGTTTCAAAATTGCAATTTTTCCCCCCAGTATAAAACACGTGATATCTTAATTGATTACAACCATTTTCTTTTTCATTGAAGACAAACGTCTGTCTCTTGCAAACTAAATTTCATACTTTAGTTAATTTTAAAAAATCTAATTGTTGTATCGATTATCCGCATGGACTCTTAGATTCGGAAAAATTTTCTCTATCATTTGGTACCAAATCCGTAACAATCGGACTAATATTTCTAATTTATTTTCCACTTTTTCTGCATTTAACTCCGTTAAAATATCTATTTTTATGCAATCGCGGTGAATTCTCAGTCATTGAGATCGCTTTTTGATTAGACATAGGTCTACAATTTAATTAATATCTCCGGAACTAATTAAATTTATTTAAATTCTGCTTTATGCAGCACCTCGGGAAGGCTTTGGAGCACCCGTATGTCAAATTGTGTACTTTTGCCTTCAATAGGGGCTGAACGTATAGATGCACAGACAGACAGACATCTTCTTTTATTATTATAGATACATGAATTAACGTATTCGCATTGACCAACTCCACCCTAAACTGCTTCAGAAAAATTTAGCAAATTTTCCTCTGTATCATAAAAATAATTAGCCAAGTAAAAATATATAAATAAATTGACACTTGATTTATTTAAGTGTCTTTGTGTATTTAAGTGTCTATTCGTTTGTGCGTCTGTCTAACCAAAATTTTTTTAACTCGCGAAAAAAAAAAAAGAAAAAATATATATATATATATATATATATAATAATTAAGTATAATATTTTGTTGGAATATAATGTAACTTGGTGCTGGTTATTTGAAATTTAGATGCCGAACAGGTGGCCTTGCCATCTTATTTTCCCGTTGTTTTTAATATAGAAATATAGAGGAATTTTTCGTATAGATGTTCACAATAATTGTATTTGATAATCATTGTAAAATAATTAATTTTTTTTTTTTTTTTTTTTTTTTTTTTTTGTAATAATGAAAATCAACTAGGAAAAATATTTACAAATACAGGAACACCACAGGTTTCCCTCAGGTGAGGGGGGGGGGGGGGTAAATTATTATTTATTTATTTATTTTAATTTTAATTTTAATTTAATTTTTTACTTTAATAGCACACACACAAAATAATAATAATAAAAATAAATAAAAAATAAAAAATAAAAAATAAAAAATAAAAAATAAAAATAAAAATAAAATAAAATAAAAATCATTCTGCGTCATCTAAAAACCCCAAAACTGATATTATTTCGACGTTCAATGTTTCACTTTTGTGAGATAAAAATCGTCTTTATTTATTGTTGAAAAAATTTTAAGAAATAATACTTTTATCAAATAAATATTTATGCGTCAATTTATATAGGAAAATATAGACGAAATATTTTTGATTGCCATAAAATACTAGTTTCTTTAATTTGTAAGTCATTTGCATAAAATTCTTTATAATTTTAAAACCGTAAATTGCAAGAGAATTTTATAATGATTGCCATTCTCCAAAGTTTATTAATTGTCGTATATATATATATATATATAATAGATAACGTAATAAAATTTAATCTTAAAATTTAGCAATTAATAGAACTAAAACAATAACAGCACACTAAAATATAGAACTGAATTTAACATAGAGGAAAGAATGACACAAAAAGTTGCGATATAGATAAGAAACCAATGAGTTACCATATTAACTTAAAATACTTACGCCGACCTGAAGGATAAGAAAAAAGGACCATTAAACTTGTGAAAGAGAAAAAAGATAATAAACCACATAATCAATTGGATATAAATGCTTAAAATTAGAAGCATAATTTTCAAGGGGCGCATACTTCATAAAGCAGAGAAAGCTGCAACGATTTCGTAAAACGATATTGCTAATCATAGCAATTTATATCATCTCACGCCCCGATCAATGCAGCAAAAAAACCATAAAGAATGAGAAAAAAGTGAAAAATTAAATTAAAACAAAGATTAAATAAATATTAATTAAAATCTTAAAGGAAACCAAAGTAATAACATGAAATAATCAGAGTAACCATATGGAAAACAGTTAACACAAACTGGAAAAATGGTTGATGCCAAAACCTAAATTGAAGTTAAAATAATAGCTCGACAGATATCGATTAATCGAAAATACTTCAGAACAATTACATTAAAGATAAAATACACAGAGTAAATATTAAATGATAATGTTAAAATTAATACTAGTTGAGTTAAATTAAATCGTACCAAAAATATTAATAATTAAATCGTTTAAGATAAGGACTGAAGAATGAAGGTATAAGACTACTGAGTACAAGCGCCATCTTTCGGTTAGCTATAAAAACATTAAGTCAGTTAAATAAGATGTATTGACTGAAAGATTAAGATAATTTAGAAGTATTAACAGCAAGATTAAGATAATTTTTAAGATTTTTATTTTGAAGTCAAATTATTAAGTGTAAAGTTTAAGATAATTTAGAAGTATTAACAGCAAGATTAAGATAATTTTTAAGATTTTTATTTTGAAGTCAAATTATTAAGTGTTAAGTTTTAAGAAGACATAATTACAAGCAATAATGCCAAAGAGCACACATATAAAGATAAGCATTATAATGCAGTCATCAATAATGATTAAAATTAAATTTAAAAATTAAAATAAAAATATTTTTATTTTGCAGTCAAAGTATTAAATGTTAAGTTTTAAGAAGAGTCAATTACAAGCAATAATGCCAAAGAGCACACATATAAGGATAAGCATTATAATGCAGTCATCATAAATTAAAATTAAAAATTAAAATTAAAAGATTTTTTTTTAATTAATATTTATAAGATTTTATTTTTGTTATGCAAATAGATGGATTGTTCAAACTTAACAAGGGAAGCCTCAAGTAGCCAGAAGCACATAGTAAAATTTAATGATAAAAGAGTTCAAAATTCATAGTATCAACCAGAAAAAATAAGAATGTAACTTACAGCAATCCCCCCCACTTTTTTTTTTTTTTTTTTTTTATAAATTTTATTCAGCATCAAACCCTCCCAGCCAACCAGCCAAACAACACCACCCTTCCTCCTTAATCAAACATCTGCCAACCCATCCACCTGATTTATGTTTTTTTTTTTTTTTTTTGTGTGTGTGTGTGTGTGTGTTAGACAGAGACACTTTTTGATAAACAAGTGAATAAATAAATTTTTTGGGATAACCCATTTTTGTAGCAACATTAATTATGTGAGAGATATTTTTGTTTTTAAACCTATCTGAACAAAGATTATGTATACGAAAGAGGTGATTGAGAATAATATTTCTGTAGACAGAGATATGAAGACAAGAGGTAAATTGTGTAAATAAATTTACTTTGAAACTAAAATCTTTTCTTTTGTCATACAGATCGGTATAAATTTTACTACCATCAAGTTTAAGTTTTAAATCTAAGAAACTAATACAGTTATTGTTGAGATGATTATAAGTTAAGGTAAGGTGAGAAGGATATTCAAATTTAAATAAATTAGGCGAAAAATTATTGACATAAAAAATTATAATGTCATCAATGTATCGGTAAAAATAGACATTTTCAATACATAATCCCTGTTCATAATGGTAAAGATATAAGTCAGCTAACATACTCGAGCTACATCCTCCTTGTGGAATACCGACCTTTTGAATATAGATCTTATTACAGTGTAG
This sequence comes from Salticus scenicus, assembly GCA_963930645.1. Lineage (NCBI taxonomy): Eukaryota > Metazoa > Arthropoda > Arachnida > Araneae > Salticidae > Salticus > Salticus scenicus. The sequence goes on along the minus strand of OZ005650.1, from coordinate 204,931,150 downwards.
AATGTAATTGTTACGAATAATAAAATTTAAAAGTGTCTTAAATGAAGTTGCCGAAAAGCATTTTGGTAAAGAGATTTGACTTTTAAATTTTTCAAAAAGGTTAAAGATGATACGATGAAGATCTGTTAAATTAATATTATTAAATAGGTCAGCAAAATCATAAGTCATGATATCAGTCACATTATTCATAGATAAGACATTGGCTTTAAGTTGATAACTATTTTTAAGGCAAAAGAAATTTTTTGATTTACTAATTAAGTCATAGATTTGTTTGAGAATATCAAGGAGAATTTTGTTAGCATTGTTGTTGTAAGTATTACACCCTACAGTGACAGTTCTAAATTTAATAGGATTTTTGTGAAATTTAGGGATAAGTACAATATAAGGATATTTAAAATTATTAAATGGAAGCTTTAGCAATTTATAAAAGCAGTGAATTTTGCGGTTATTGATTTTAAGATCATTATTGGTAGTATGAAAGTTAGTACTATTAGATATAGATGAACTGAGTAAAGAAAGATAATAATGTTTACAGATTATTGCATAATTATTAGGAGATTTATCGACATAAGTAATAACAAAGTTTTGTTGCAATTCTTTGATAGATTTAAAGAGATTTGATTTATTGTAATGTGTGAGATTTGATCTATGTTGAATTAATTCAGCTTTAAGTTTTGAAATTACTAAAAATTTCCATTGATTGAAATATTCAATAGGTTTATTATAAGAGATGGAAAGTTTATAAATAAACAAATCAATATCATAAGAAAACTGTTGTATAATCTTTGAAATATCAGTTTTTGAAGGGAGTCGATATTTAGTACCATATTCCATAAATTTCTTTAAATTAGAGTCATTAATAATATTAAGATCACCAGTGATAATATGTGCATGATCTCTGTCAACATATTTTACATTTGAGGGATGAGCACAACTACAAGTCACATGAGAAGATAAATTAGACTTACTTTTTTTTTTTTCTTTTTTTATTAATATTTATAAGATTTTATTTTTGTTATGCAAATAGATGGATTGTTCAAACTTAACAAGGGAAGCCTCAAGTAGCCAGAAGCACATAGTTTTTCCTAATCGATTCTTCTGATTAGATTTGAATTTGCATAACTTTATTTTTCGTCTCCTGAAAAATCAAGAATATGGACTTAAATCCTTTATACTTATCAATACAGATATATATATTAGAAAAAGAGGTTTTTTTTTTTTTTTTTTTTTTTTTTTTTTTTTTTTTTTTACATTTATGAATTTAATATTAGTTTGTACAATTTCATTAATAAACTAGAAAATCTGTCCCAAAACTAACTCGTAGTTACGACATTCTTCATTTACTTTGATTAAAAATTATTTTTAATCTGAGATTATTATTATTTTTACTATTACTAAAAGCATTTTTTCTAACACTAATCACATTCCAGGATCAGTAATATGCAAAACAACGTACTTAATTTTTCAAGTAATATCAAATTATTTTGTAATGTTCTTGTAAGAATTTTATAAACAATAATTTTTCTGATCTCATACAAAAGAAATTCGATTAATTGATGAATCCTGTAAACATACTGTATATTAGGTTTTATTTTCGATAATATTAAGCTCCATTTCAGAATTTTTTTTATTTAAGAAGCCATATATTAAATTGGGATTTATTTTGTAAATAATCTTCCTCAGCTTAGATTTTACAGCGTCAGGCTTCATGATATTTTTTGTCTTCAAAACAGATGTCAAAGGATTAATATCAGGAGCGATGAAAAAGCTCTAAGCCGCAAAGATTAAATTACTCGAATATTATTCAAAGGAATTTTTTTTTCTTTAATATATGATGTAGAAATTTGATATTGCACGTTCTTTATTTCTTTAAAAAAAAAAAAAAAAAAATATGTATATATAATGAAAAGTTTTTACATTTTGAATTTTTACTTACTATTGATAAATTATTCCTGCTATTCATGCTGAGGATATGCAGAATTTACGGACATTTTTCTATGCAAATTAAAAAACTTTAAAATATAAAAATTAATATTTGTTGAATTACTGTTTTTTTCTTCCATTATTGCAAAAGATTAATATAAAATACAAAGATAAATTGTTTTGTTAAATATCTTGTATATTTAATTCTGTCAAATTTTTAATATATATATATTTATTTAGCTTCAGAGTTTTTAAGTGATATTTTTAATTTTTAAATCTAATTAGTTATTTTTATTTTTTTTTTTTTAAATAAAATGTACTCAAGTCTTCAAAAAAGTAATCCTCTTTGCTATTATAAATGTCGGAAAGAAATTTAGAGATTAAAAATAATACATAAATAAATAAGTTAGAAATTATAGTTTGTGCATTGCGTTTTTGCCAGGCATATTAAGTGGAAATACACACAAAAATAATAATAAAAAATAAATAATACAATGAAGGATAATCCGGAAAAGTATCCGTAAAAAAATCCTTGTGAGAAATGATTAATTTTTGAATAAATATAAAATGAAAAAAAAAAAAAAATCCTTTTATCAAAATCCTATTATTAAAATAAACATTATTTTACAAACTATTGTAAAAAAAGTCAATAATATTAGTCCTAATTGTACACAGAAATTCCTAAGAGAACATATAATTCCAAATGAATTTTGTTATAGAGGTATTACATTTTATTGTATATTATAAAAATAAAGCATTTAAAACGCATAGTCTACGATAAAATAAAAAATCGCGAAATCCCATAAGTGAAAAAACAGACACACAAACAAAATAAAGATAGAAAGAAAAGAAAAGAAAAATTAGGAAAAACTCTAAATTTACCATAAAAAATTATATAAGGTTTATGCATAAAAAAAAAAAAAAAACGTGAAAAATAGTTTATGTGAGATATATTTTAGTTGTCAAATTTTATTTGAGGCTTCGCACTTGGTTTATCACGTTACTTTTTATATAAAACGCTACAACTTCACGATAGAAAAATAAGTACAAACTGAATATCAACAATACTGAATGTGAAAATGTGAAAATGTATATCAAATGAAAATTAAACAAAATAAGTGGAGGTATGTTCAGGAAACCCTGTACTCACGAATACATTCCCCTTGAAATACACAATAATTAAAGTTGGTAAACTCGAGCATTAAAATTTTCTAACAAACTTTTAGTTTAAGTATAACAAGTTTTTTCATAATTTTACAATACATTTTTCTTTTTATAATTTTAACTTTCTTTATATATCATTTGCAATAAATATTATATTTAAAAAATATAATATTATAGACATTAAAACTACGCAAGTTTTTGAAATTGTGATAAATAATAAATTCATATTTACTTTGAATCTGCGAATTATATAACGGTCTGATGAGCTTCAATGGGTAAAAAACACTGTAGATTGACAACTCAGACCTAATCAAATTAAATATTCTGAAATTTAGAAATATATCATTTAAATGAATTATGGATGTTGAGCTTGAATGGGCCTTAATGGACAAAAATGACTGAATAGATTGACAGCTCAGACCTAATCAAATTAAATATTCGAAAATTTACGAATTTATAATTTAAATGAATTATTGATGTCAAAGGAAGATGTTATGCAAAACCATTAAAAGTTAAAGTAAAAATACACCTAATATACTTTTATTAACAGAATTCAAATCTTAAACACTAATACTATTATTACTAGGATCTAAGAATTATGAAACTTTCAAATCATGTTAGATAGTTAAACATATCACGTAATTGTTTCGAATTGGAGAATAAAAAATGTTGAATCGCGAGTTTTAAATAAAAAAGAAAAAAAAAAAAATACGATAAAACATAGAAAATAGCCTAAATAACAATTTTGCGATGATAGTTCGAAAATATGTGCAGAATGTTTAAAATGAGATATTCTATAGGTATTTTTAAACTATAAATAAAAGCCCCACAGCACTGGCGTTTTAAAGTACTAAATACAAAATTTTGAATAAACAGTATACAGTATTTGAATAAACAGTACAAGAAGACTCGCAACAATTGTTTCGAGTTGAAAGAAAATGCGATACTTCGTCAAGCAAACAAAGTAGTCACGAGTGCTGCAATCAAAGCGGCAAAGCACAAAAATTTGATTTAATATATGCTGCTTTGATTACAACACTCGTGCCTACTTTGTTCACCTAAAGAAGTATCGTGTGTTCTTTCGACTCGAAATAATTGTTGCCAGTTTGTTGCATTTTATGCTGCTTATTGAAAATGTGTACTTATCATTAAATATGATATTTTTTCAAGATATTTTTCATTGACATGTGAAAAAATGTGAGCGGTAAATTTTATCACTTCTTCATAAACTTTCCTTTATCCCTCTTTACACAGACACACACACACACATATATATATATATATAGTGCGTGTTCTCTCTTCTGCGTGTGGAAAACTTGGTGTCAAGCAATTATTGCGAAGTGCTACAATATGTATTTCCGTAGTTATGAGAAAAAGTCATCGTATATTAAGTAGTGGATGCTCATACGTTTCGGCAGGTCGAGCTAGCAATTTTTGTTTAAAAAAAAAATGTATATATATGATAAATATATATGATAAAAAATTATATAAGATGATGAAATATTGATATATTGATATAAGATGATATATATATATATATAATAAAAGAAGATGTTTGTCTGTCTGTCTGAGCATCTATACGTTTAGCCCCTACTGAACGCAGAAGTATAAAATTTGACATACGGCTGCCTAGAAGCCTTCCCGAGGGGATATGAAAACATAATTTAAAAATTTTAATTAGTTGCGGAGATAGTAATTAAAATGTAGATCTATGTCTAATCAAAAAGCGATTTCAATGACTGAGAATTCACTGCGATTGCCTAAAAATAGATATTTTAACGGAGTTAAAAGCAGAAAAAAAAAAGGAAAATAAATTAGAAATATTAGTCCGATCGTTACGAATTTGGTACCAAATGAAAGGATATTTTTTTACAAAACTAAGAGTGCAAGCAGCTTATCGATACATCAATTAGATTTTTTTTAATTAACTAAAGTATGAAATTTAGTCTGCTTCTATTTGTTCATTGAACCATATTTTTTTATAATGTTCGATCCACTCTTTTTCCTTAATCACATTAATATTTGCTGTATCTCGTTCCTTGCTATTAAAAAACTTTATTGCTTTATAAGCCATGTGTTGTGATCCGTGTAAGTCATTCTCTATGTTGCTGATAAAACGCTCACAAGAGTCATTTTGATTTTTCTTATGAGTGATTTAACTCTATTTCTGTTTAACGTATATGCTTGTTTAGACTCCTCTGTATATTGTTGCAAGGAAATGGTTGTAATCAATTAAGATATCACGTGTTTTAAATTGGGGGAGGAAAATTACAATTTTCAAACTTTTTCTAATTTTCATTTATCTTACATTTAAATGAATATTCGGCTTAGACAACATATTATAAAACTACTGTTCAATTTTCATGAAAATATATGAATAAATAAAAAACTGACTTATGTATCGGAAATTTGCAGTATTTTAAATTGAGATATGCCGTTGAAATTTCGTAGTATTTGGTTTTAATGCCCGATAATTCGATTGTGAATATTTTTGAAAGAGTACGATTATTAGGGAGGGCTTGGGGAAGGGGGAAAAGGGGAAAAAGTAATTACAGCGTTTGAAATTGGTTGGTATATTTAGATTTGTAAATCGATTGCGGATATTTTCGAGTGTAAAATTATTATCGACGAAAAAGGGGGGGGGGGAGAGCGAAGGTGCAAAGACGTAGGAAAGGAACGGGAGTTTCGAAAAAAAAAAAAAAAAAAAACGGAATACCCAGAACACCTTTATTCTTTAATATTTTGCAAAGTTTCGAATTCCAGTTTCTGCTCACATATCGTTCTGACAAGGGAACTCTTTCAAGTGATAACCACCGATTTCCTTAAAAAAATTACAAAATATAATTTACGTTGCACTTATTCACTGGTAAAAAAAAAAAAAAAAAAAAAAAAAAAATAGCTGCTGAATCGCAACAGGAAAGCTGCAAAAAATTATTAAACTTTACGTTTTGAACGCCAAATACGAAAAAAGTCATCGCCAAATCACATTAACCTTCTTTAAATGATGCCAAAGAACTTAAGTATAGGAGGGTAGTATTTTCTATCGCTCTAGGGGTTACTAAAGCAAGGAAGCCATCCCCTCCGCGGAGGATAAAAATTAAGATGTCATGTCTCCGGAACATCCCCAAATGTGAACATAAGGCCGTCTTTAATTTCCCACTGCGTAGCTATAGTGTGACATTAAAACCCACCAACACTCAAGATATTTTCTAAAATCTAGTAATTTCTATTTAGAAAAAGTGACGTTATGTTTTATGTTACAACAAATATTTTCAGTTATATTATGTAATGTTTCAAAATTGCATTTATTTAAAATAATGCAATTTCAATTTCAGAATTACTTTTACATTACTCTAGCTTATATATAATCTGGAGTAAATTAATGTCTGAAGCTTTCGGGATGTGCATTTATATAAATTTGCAGACGATTTAAAAACTAATATGATTTATAGGTTGGTTGGCTACGTTTTACTTCGCACTAGTGCCGTGCAATCTGCAATTTGCGACCAATATGAATTATAATATTTGATTGAACATTTGATTATTTCAATAGCTGATTGAAATTAATACTCAAACAAATAAATCAAAATTAAAATATTTAAGATATTTGAGGTTGAATAGGTTTTAAGTTTTAATTCGTACTACAGCAATGCAAGGGCGACAGTCTGGGATAGAGATGGTATTTAGATGTGCTATTACAATTTTGGTCCTTAACGGAGAGTTTATTTAAAATTGGAAAAACATGTGCATAACTACTACTTTATGGCTTCTTACATTTCTGGCAATTTATTTTATATATGTTTACGAATAATAATATAAAGAATTTTGTAAAAATATGGATTAAAAATTCATAAGGTTGATTGGGTTTCACGTCACACTAGTGCTGCACAATGAATTTCATAGGGAATTTTATAGAATTATTAACTGAGAGTTAATCTTGTTGCTTTAAAAATAGTTATTATGCTGAATGCAGACCCTCCGTGCCGAGTGAGTATGTCACCCTTGCTAATCGTTTTCAAGTGTCAAAAAATGGGTTCGATTCCCTAGCTGACCCAGGGTTTTATTTAATTTTTTAGATGCTAATCCGGTTATGTTATATCTGTCCTCATATCGACGAAATTTACTGGGGTATTGGGGGGATGTCGAGTCAAATATACAAATCGGATGTACAGTCGGTAACAAAAGTGTCCGAAAGCTAGCAAAAATTCCTATGTAAAAAAAAGTACACTTCGTACGGTTTTATTAAACAAAACCTTGTCGAATCCTATTCTTAGTCAGTGTAAGAACATGATTCGATAAGTATTTATTTAACAAAACCGTATGAAGTGTACTTTTTTTACATAGGAATTTTTGCAAATGTTCGGACACTTTTGTTACCGACTGTACGCAGAATGAAAATCATTTATCACCTGCAGATGTCACCGGACCATCCTCAGAAGTGTATCGCAAACCGTCGCCAATTGCTCATAGTGCAGTACTAGTGCGACGTTAAACCCAACCAACAAACAGGACGAAATTTAGGGTAGAATCATAGATCGTCTCCAATTGCTCATTGCGTAGCTCTAATGAAATACTGGATCCACACAACTCATATTTTGCGGAGTTGCTTGTTCGACGAAGGTTCGTACTGCCCAATAATATGATCAGACTTATAAGAAAAATGTGTTCGAATGCGAAATGCTTTCATTTTAGTTAAAAAAAAAAAAAAAAAAAAAAGGCTTTGTGTTTTAATATGTAATGTTTTATTTTATTTAAATTTATATAAAACTCTTGATCATATTTTTTTTTTATGTCGGTATTAAAAACTTGGCGTTAATGCTCTTGCAGTTGTTATTAACACAGCTTATTTAATTGAAATATTAAATATTATTTAAAATTTCGACTAGGTAAATCTCAATCTGGTAAATTATTTGGTTTTTGTTAACTATTCTGAATTCTCAAGTACTCGACAACGTTTGGAGTTCGTTTGGCTATCAAACAGAAAGAAGAACATCTACATATATTAAATCTTCATTGCAATGAAATTCCGAAGAATGCAGTCGCTTTTTTGGCGTTTTTTTGGAAATATTGCAGACATGCTTTCACTTTTAATAATTTTTTATAGCTTATCTATTGCTACTCAGCAGCTAATATTTTAGGAATATGCTATTCATGATTAAATCTTATGCCACAATTTTTTTCAAGGAAATCGGCGATTAGCACTTCAAAGAGTTCCCTTGCAAGTATTTTTAACATTATATAGCCCGGAATTATGCAAGTTTCTGAGAAAATCATGGATAAGTCGGACACAAATCTTTTTATAAAAATGTCTATATTAGCTTTGTATCTCAGCTTCTAATTAACATAATTTCATAAGTAATATATCATTTAAAAAGTTATTTGAATTAGAATTGATGAGTACATGTTGCAAATCTCTGTCGCCAGAGGGCGCTTTGATATATTTTAATAATTCAATATCTAGAATTCTATTTATGCTTAAATTACTTATAACAAATCATTTGAAATATTACGGACTTTTAAACTGATAAAAGCCGTTAAATTCCGTACGGGAGTTTCAGAGAAAACCACAAAAAAAAAAAAAAAAAAAAAAAAAAAAAATCCAGAACACATTAATTACAATATCTCCAATTCTAATTATGATGCAGGCATTCGAATTCCGATACTCCGTTCACATTTCGTATTAAGGATTTTTAACACGTAAGTTTCAAAGAAAAAGCACGAAAAAATCAGACACAAATTTTGTTATAACAATGCTTATATAACCTTTGTACCTCAGCTTCTAATTAACATTATTTCATAGGTAAAATATCATTTTAAAAGTCTTTTAAACTGAAATTTAAGAGTATACATTAAAAATCTCTGTCGCCAGAGAACGCTTTGCCATTTTAATAATTCAATATCTGTAATTCTGATTATCGGTAAATTACTTATAGGGAGAAGATTGGGAGACCGTAGGCCCCACCGGGTTGCGGATTTGCCACGATCAGAATTTTCAAGGTCCTTTATATGGTGAGCGAACAGGTTATTTCAAATTATGAAACGTAAAGCGGCGCCTTAGTCACCACAGAGCGAAAATTTGCTACAGTTAAAAATTTAAAATCTATTTGTGGTTTGAGCGTGGAAGCTGTTGTAAGTTCTGAAACGGGGATAACTACCGAGCTGGACTTTGCTGAAGTCAGAATTTTGAAAGATCGTAACACTGTGAGCCAACAGGCTGTTTCAGATATTGAAACGGGAAGAAGGCGCCGCAGGCGCTACCGAGTGGTAATTTACTGCGATTAAATTTTCCAATAAATTTATTTTTACTATATGTCAATGAGCTGTTGAAGGACCTGAAACGGGAAAAAGGCGCCGCAGTCTCCACAAAGCAGGAGTTTCGTAAAGTCGAACTTTTCAAGGATCGCGAACCAGCTGGTCGCCAAAGGCGTCTAGTGATAAATCTATATGATATATATATATATATTATAAAAGGAAACCCAGGTAACACATAACGTTGTTATATCGTTGCAAATAAGTCTGAACAGTGAAAAATTGGTTACGTTATTTTATGTCCGTTGAAAAATAGTTTTTATTTCGCAATATTCTCCCTGAACAATTTCGAATATTTATTCAGTAATAAAGAGAACCTATAGCAAACGTTGTTTTATGGTCGTACTTTTCCTGTTATTTTTTCGACGTTTTAAAATAGGTATTTTATTAGTTTTTGTTTTCCTTTTTGATTCTAATAAAAAATAGTTTCTTCAACGGATTAATAGGTACTTTTTATAAGTCATTATTTCCGTCAAATGACGTTGAATCTCTTTAACTTGATATCGATACACGATTGTGAATTAGGCAGGATGTATACGCATGCGTATTATAAATTTTCTTTAGAATTTTAGAAGATGGTGTGCTGCGAAAGAACTTCTAACCTGATAAGAAGTGAAGCTTTCGGCAAAGTATATTAACTAGTGGTAGATGTTCGTTGGCTTTCGGAAACCGTAACGAACGAAGCGTACCATATTATACGCTTTCTCCCGTTCTACAATGCGAAATCGCCAAGTATATTGTGGCAAACCTTAAAAGCGTCTTACGAGTAACGGCGCGTGCCATTTTGAAATTGGATGTGAACGACGCATGAAGTTATTGCTTTCCTGTTAAAGTGGTGTGAAAGTTTTATGTGAAACAATAATAGTGAAAGTTAAATTACATTACATTTTACGTAACTAACTGCTAAAAAAAAACTTGCAAGCAGGTATAATAGCCTTAAAAGCTCAAAGTTATATAATATTCTTTGGTTTTAGGTTTTTTACCTGCTAGCATAATATTAAACTTTACTTCTGATAAGTTCTCGTCTATTGGCTGAAGTCTATTTATTTAAACAAGATTTTTCAAGTAATGAAGTGAGTGTTTCTTTTTTCCTTCTTTAATTTTATGTTTCAATTCTTGTCTTAAATTTTCAGGGGTCGGTCTATCTTTAAATATTATACTCTTTTTTAAAACTGTACTTTTGTAAAATTTCACTTTTTTCATATTTACGGAAAAAATATGTCTATATGTAATGTAACACTATTATTGTTTTATCGAACGAAGTATATGCAGTAAATTTATATTATTAAAAACATGTCTTATGTATACAAAAGTTATACTTTTGTAAATATTGTTTTCTACGAATTTAAATTTTGTGAAGGGAGCAAAACTGACATTCACAATTTCGGCTTAGATTTATTTTATTTTATTATTATTAATAAAATTATTGCATTTTTGATTTTCTTTTAATTGCAGATTTTAATTTTTGTTTACATTAATTAACATTCCAAATTTCCGCTTTTATTTATTTATTTTATTTTATCTATATAAATAAAGAGAAGTGTCTGTGTGTGTGTGTGTCTGTGTGTCTGTGTGTGTATCTGCGCTCTGGTGCTCACACTACTGATCGCAGAGCCTCCAAATTTGGCATATAGGTACCTGGGACCATGCATGTGTGCACCTCATCGAGATTTTTTCGAATTTCGAATTTGAATTTTTTAAATTAATGTTTTTTCGATTTTAAATATTGCCTTTAATGCTTCATTTTTCAGAAATTTCTTTCGTTTCAAAAGTCTGCGTATCTTAGCAACGGCTATTAAACAATTATTTATTTAAATTCATTTGAGGAAGAAATCTTTTTTATTATATTTATTGAAATTAAATAGTTATCCACATACAGTAGAAAAAAAATAAACATATTAAATTTTTAGATTTTGGCATATAGGTACATGGGACCCTGCAGGTGGGCACCTCATCGAGATTTTTTCGAAATTCAAATTTGAATTTTTTAAATTAATGTTTTTCCGATTTTAAATATTGGCTTCTTTTTTTTCATTTTTCATAGATTTATTCTTTTGCTTCAATCATCTGCGTATCTTAGCAACGGCTATTACGCAACATATTTTTATTTAATACATTCATTTGAAGGCAATTTTTTTTTTTTTTTTTTTTTTTTTTTTTTTTTTTTGTTATATTTATTGAAAATAAAATCGTAACGCAGTAGAAAAAATTAAGTACAATTAGATTTAAATTTAAAAACGTATTTATAACAGTTATGTTTATTTTTTTATAGTGGAACAACTTATTATTTTTCATTTTTTAGTTAATTCCTTTAAAAGAAAAAACATTTATTCATTAATTTTTACTTTCCGAACACTATAGTGAGGAAAGTATCGTAATCATCTCAAAAATCCGATTTTGAGATTTTGATGTTTCTAACCGTTTCGAGGTCTCCTGAATCCGTTTTCACTATTTTTGCGATGAGGTATGTATGTATGTGTGTATGTCTGTGAGTGAACACGCTGGCGTCTAAACTCTTTGTTCAATCAAGCTGAAAGTTGGTACGTATATTGTAAGTCAACATTGTACGAACCATATTGATTTTGGTGAATCTAGCACTTATAGTTTTTTTACAGGGACACAAAGAAAAATTCTTTATCTTTATGGCCTTTGGGACCAAAATCTTAAAAGTGCGATAGCATCTAAACACCTTATTCAATTGAGCAAACAATTTATACACATATTATAGGTCACAGATACCCAATCTGTATAGATTTTAGAGAATCTAGCGCTTATAGTATTTTTACAGGGACACAAAGAAAAATTCTTTATCATTATGGCTTATGGGGCGAAATTTTTAAAAGTGTGATAGCGTCTAAACGCCTTATTAATCTGAGCAAAAAATTTGTACACATATTATAGGTCACAGTTGCACCAACTGTATACATTTTGGTGAATCTAGCATTTACAGTTTTTTTACCGGGACACAAAGAATAATTCTTTATCATTATGATCTATGGGATCAAAGTTCAGTAACGTTAAATAAAATATCGTGTAATACTTGCAGAAAAATATTGAAACACTCTATTATGGTTTTCTCTCTTTTGTTTGTTTAACAACTCCTCTTTCTTTACTTTATCTACAAAATTGTTAATTACCCAATGTTCGGAAAGTCGAGTGGAGTCACACCAGATTTTTTTTTTTTATTTTTTTATTTACAGTATATATGGGGGAAAATGGTAGTATATGCATAGTAAAAAGGATTAAAATGATTAAAATTTATTTGTTTATATATATATATGAATCTACTTTTTATTTTATTTTATTTTATTACATTGGTCGGAATGAAATCGTAACATAGTGTAAATAGCATGGGCTATAAAATACACGGTTTAAAACTAAAATATTTTATAGATGCTGAGATACAGTCATATTTAAAATCATAGTTCTTAAATAGTAGCAGACCCCCCCCCCCCCCCCCCTGTCTTCGATAAATATCCAGATTGAAGTGCCCGAAAAAGATCTTTCTGCAGGCATGGGAAACCTAGACATGATGCAGTGCGGGCGGGAAAAGAGCTGCCGTAGACAGCGGGTACCCGAAGCAAGGTTTCGAGCAATTTCAGTTTCTTTTTTTCTTTCCTTTTTTTTTTTTTTTTTTATAGTTTTTGTCTATAATGTGGTGTAAAAGAATAAATATTAATTCAATTCTTTCGAAAATTCATTTAAATATAGTGACCAGCGAAGCGGGCGTAGCCTGCTAGTTATTAATAAAATTATTACCTTTTTGATTTTCGTTTTATTGCAAACTGTAATTTTTGTTTACATTAATTAAGGTTCACATTTTCTGCTTTGATTTTGTTTATTCTATTATTATTAATTAAAAATTATTACATTTTTTTTTGTCTTTAAACTGCAAATTTTAATTTTTGTTTACATTAATTAACACTGTCAATTTCCGCTTAGATTTATTTATTTTATTATTATAATCACTAATTATAATCATTTTGATTATCCTTTAATTTCAAATAAATACTCTTAGCTAATAAATAGACAATCACAGGGATCTAAATGTTGGTTTATGAAAATTTTAAATAGTCGATTTTTCTATCTTTATTATTATTAAATTGTATGAATTAAAACTAATTAAAATTTACATAAATAAAATATTTTATTACAATTTTAAAACATATATAATTAGTATAGTGTTTTTTATTATTATTGAAATCTATGAATGTTATCTATGAACTGTTTTCCACATGGATACATCTCAGCATCTGTTGATTAAAATTACACCAAACTCCATAAACAATTGATTAAGAAAAATAGTATGTTCTATCTAAAAGCGCCACTTCCAGTTATTTAACATGCACTAAAGTTTTATACAGCTTCTCAGAATAAAGGTTTTATATACAGAATTTGCAGCAATTTTAATTAACAGATGTTGAGATGTCATGTAAAAATCTCTGAAAGTGAGTAATGAGAGCATCGCCTGTCGGCTGATACACACTCTTAACTAATTCAGCATTCGTGTTTATATTGGATGTCTCACATATCAAATTTAGTGCAGTTGTATGTGCTGTGAAATTTAGCTTTCCTCGAAAAACGGAAGTTGAAAATTTTTACGAATCTAATATTCTCGTATATTGAGTATTAAAAAAGTAATAAAATTAGTAATAAAAAAAGTCTAAAAATTAAGTAAAAAAGGTTATTCCTTTTTTTTTTTTTTTTTTTTTTTTTTTTAACAAGGGAATTTTTTCTTTTTTAAATTATTAGCAATATTTTAGAAACAAAAATTCAATAGATATATGGAGATAGCTATTTTTCTTAGATTTCAACATTTATAAGACATAAGAAAAGCCGTTGAAAACTGATATAAAAAGCACGACAGTATTGCGATTCTGAACAATCATTTTACAACTGTTTTTTTAGGTTATAAAAAAACGACAGTATTGCGATTTCGTACAACCCTTTTACAACGGTTTTTTTTACGGTTTTTTTTAAATCTGTTTTTGTCAATAATATTCTTAATTTTAACCAACCGACACAATATTTAGTGTCTGATAAACGTCAAAAAGTACAATTTCGATTCTTTAAAAATTTAGCATTAATTAATGGATATCCCAAACACTTAATTAAAAACTTTTTTAGTTATTATTACTTTTTTCCCCTCTCATTGTTTATTCCAATTTAATTGTAGGTCTAAAATATTTTATTCAAATAAACTGTATTTTAAGTCTATGGATTATTATACTGGATTTTAAATTAGGTATTATTTTATGGTTAATTTTTATTCCCATTATCTTTCAATCTCCGTGGGAAATTACAATCTAGATGGTAGCAGTATTCAAATATCTATATTGATTATCTTAATCCAAAAAGAAAAAAAAAATGTTTGAATAGGTTTTTGCCTTCTTTAACTTTGTTCCATGCTTCCTGGCCATTCTGTACAGACATTATATGTATTTTATTTATTTTTATTTTATTATTTATTCATTTTATTTTATTTTATTTATTTAATTTTTTTCCATTATTTCCATAACATTACTGTAGATGACAGCACTATTTATGTTACTATAATAAATATGAATCCTAATTTCCTATAATAAATTTGAATCCTAATTTACGTTAGGATCCAACCTGAATAGGTTTGTGAATTATTTATTTCACTCCATATTCACTGCTAATTTGGAGCTGACTGACTGGGCTTTTAACTAATATCTGCTTGTTAAATTATACATGTGTCTTGTTTTTCATAACTATGAGTTGCTTGTTTTTCCATAATTTTTTAAGTAATTTTTGGATTAGTATTTGTAATGATGAGTTTATTTTGATCTGCGTTTTTAAATGGTTATTGGATTATCATTTGTAGTGAGGAGTTTTATTTTGATCTTCGTTTATTTGGTTTTATTTTAAATGGGTATTTCAGGCCTGTGAACAAAGAAAGTCTTAGCTTTTGCTTTGTTTGTGACAGAAAAAATACATTTTTTAGCATATTTGCATTCTACCAGAACCTTGAAAACGTTAGAATGCAAATAATGTTTTTTTCTCATTCCAATTTGCTATAATTCATTTAGATATTACTTTATTTTTTTCTTAATTTGTTTGGTCTTCGTTTTTGATCAGAATAATTGCTTGAATACTGAAATTAAATCATCTTTAAATTTCAAATGTTTGCACTGATAATATTATATTACTATATATATATATATATATATATATATATATATATATATATTATTATTATTATTATTATTATTATTATTATTATTATTATTATTTTTACAGTGTGCTTTAGGAAAAAATAAAATCCGTAATAAATAGTTTCTGGAAAATTGCCTTCTAGAAATTGTCTGCAATTAAACATAATTTCTTCTCTTATAGTGTAAACTACTATTTTCCACGTCACTTTGTAGTATATACTCCAAAAATTTAATTCCAAGGGTTTATGCTGCATTCTTAAATATTGCGTTTGCTAACGGGGTTTATGTAAGGACAAGTTTTAATACTGTCTTGCACGAGTTTGCCAGTGTCCTGTTTTGTTCAAACACATTATCAATTTTATCGAAAAGAAAAAGAAAAAAATATATATTTATGAAATCATGATATTATTAACCATAATTAAAACATTGAACTAAACCTTTTTTTCCTTTGCAAAATATTAATCATAGCTATTTCTTTAGATCAGAAAAAATAAATCTTTCATAGATATTTCAAAGCAATTTACAAATCTAAGCATTTGACGTATCAGTTACGTGTATAATTTAACTTTTATTACTTATTTTTTCTTTTTAAACATTTGGGACAATAAACTGGATATAATAACAGGAGACTTGGCGTTGGAATATTAAACTCAAATAAACTACTACGTCACAAACGCCAAAAAGAAAATTTTTTGCGATTCATACAGCTGTTTCGGTAGCCTTAAGCGTACCGTCTTCAGTGCAAAAAGAACAATCATTCTTTTTGCACTGAAGACGGTACGCTTAAGGCTACCGAAACAGCTGTATGTATCGCAAAAAAAAAGAAATATCTTTTGGAGTTTCTGACGTATTAGTTTATTTGAGTTTTAAAATAAACTGGATAATTGTTTTCCCTTCATCAAAAACATATGCCATAATAAAATGAAAGATTGTGTAACAGAATAGTAAAAATTTGAAATTATTTTTTGTGGTTTAAGAACAACCTATATTTTATTAATAGAAAAAAGCCACTAAGAAAGAGTTTAGGTATTACTATTCCTAAAAATTAGAGAGCTTTTTTACAGCGAGTTTTGTTAAAAATTTATATCATAGAAAAAAAAAATTATATTGGACAACAAATGCACTTTGCAAATTAATATAATTAAAACTCATTGTTGTACCACATTTTATTCAAAATATCTTTCTTTTTCTTTCACAAGAAAAATGACGACATAATCTTTATCAATTTAATTTAATAAATGCATAGTTTAGAATAAAAGGAAAAAAAAAAAAAAAAAAATCTGCACTAGTTGATTATTTTGAACAATCATATTTGTTCTTTCTCTATGAAAAGAATTTTTCGCAAATTCAAATCAATTACATTTCTTATAATTTTTGTTTAATTTCGTATTCTTATTTATAACGAAGTAATGGAATTTATTGTATTTTAATTATCTATATTGATAATAAGAAGATATTATTTTTCTTAGATATAAATAAAATAACTTGATTACTTGGTATTTGTTTTCATTTTTCATTCAATCTATTCTTTTATCTGCTTTTGCATCGCTGAAAAATCGCATTTATTGGGATTCTATGAACCTAACCAAATAAAATAACAGTGCATATATTAAGGTTTGCTTATTGAATGCCGCAAAATAGTAATAATTTTCACGAAATGAAATTGCTTTTTTGCTTTAACTTTCGAAAAATAAATGTGTCTCTTCATAATAAATAAATAAATAAAAACATTAAGACTTTTTTTATTCTGTTTTTTAAGTAATAGACATAACTTTTTGCACAAAACAAAATTTAGATTAATATGACACCATTTATTTTAATATATTCTTCAATATAATGTCATGCAGTAACTGCTTTTCAGTCCCTATCGTTGGATACTATATCCATTTCTTAATTTTTTTTTAGTATGGCTTTAGTATTGGAGCCCTTTGGAAGCTTTTAAATCTTTGTTGTTGTTTTGGCGAAGAATTAAAATGGCTATAGTAATTGCGTAAATAAACATTTTGGCGAAAAACATATGAGCTACTTCGGTGCCAATTTTCGAATTTCGACAAGAGTTTCTTATGCTAAAGCTGCTCCATCGCTTAAAACCGATTTTATTTATTTATTTATTTTTATTTTTTTAATAAATTTATCTATATATATATTTGACGGTACTTTTTTTTTTTTTTTCCTTGACCTACAAATAAATATATTTATTTACTTTTGCCATTATTTTTTTTTTCATAATTTTAATATTAAAATAGGTTTATTTAAACTTATGTTTTGAAACAATTATTCGATTGAACTAAATATATGGCGTTAGCTAGATTTTGTCTCGATTAATAAGTTTACCAATATCTGATAGAATTTAATACCCCGACTAGATACAATAACAAATTTTCTATTTTATATATTTAGATAGAAACAAAAATGCTTATGCGTTCATTGAACGTGATAGATAGAAATTGGTAACGACCCGAAATCGACATCTGAAAAAAATTGTACGACCGGTCGTACTAATAAATATCACTAATATGAAACAGAAACATGCATGATTTGGCGTCAGTATATCTCAATATCATTTTTACATCAGTAACCTCATAGACTTATAAATGTTTTACATTAATTCACCAGGGTTAAATTTACTTTTCTGTAAAATTCCTCTTATTAGTTTTTACATCCGCTTGCCTTTTTTTTTTTTCTTTTTTTTTTTACTTATGTTAAATAATTTTTTAATTCACATCAAAGTATATAAAAATTATTATTATTATTATTATTATAATTTTTTTATTATTATTATTTATTTATTTATTTTTTTACGAAAAAAAAAAAAAAGTTTGAATTTGTGAGATAGTGTTATTATGCATAGTTCGAAAACTCCGAAATGTATTATATAATGAAATATCTTATATACGACAGAGAAATCAAAATACTGTAAATGTTTAAAATCCTCCTAAATTACAAAACAAAGTAATGCTACACTGAGAAAAGAAAATATACCGCTTTCCTCTAGAATGAATAAGTGGACATTTCCTAAATCCCTTAAATAGAAATATAGGTTTTCGAGCTATGCGCATAAGGCACGCCAATAAATTGAATAGATGAAATGATCGAGAATTTCTAGTTTACACGTTTCTAGATGGCGAAACAATATTCTGAATAATCTAAATATTCTGAATCTTTTGCATAGCGAGAAATTATCGCTTGATTTTCTAGAATTGGGTAATAAACCAAGAATATAGTTGACGAAACCCGCCTCTTGTAGTCTCAGTGATTTGCAGAGATTTTTAAATACTATGACCTCGATAATATAGGCAAACGCTCTAGAATTCTAATAGGGGTTTCTAGAACTCGTTTTCCAAGGGCACTAGAATTTATAAGGATGACATGGAACTATTTTTTCTAGAACCACAATTTAGATTCTAGATGTCAATTACAGAATTTTTTTCTCAGTGTACAAAGATATTAGCAACTATGTTGCTAGCTATCCTAAAAAATAAGTTAATTTCCTTTATATATATGTAATCATATCATCCAACCCTTTTATTCTTTTTTTCTTAATTAAAAAAAAAAAATGAAAAAATGAAAGAAAGACGAATTTGATAAATTTAATCATTCGGTTTTGATAAAAGTAATTTTAAGATGCAAAATGTCCTTTAAGCAAATCACCACGTTATTAATATTATTTATTAATGGATTTTTTTTTAACCCTCAACAACAACAACAACAACAAAAAAGAATTATTAAGTTTGAAGCCTTTGTCTATATCACGTGTCTGTCTATATCACGTTAACGTCCATATAAATAATCCGGTTCCATTCCTGCCGGTTCTCTATTAGATCGCTTATGTAAGATGCATAGTCCTTAGCCATGTTCGATATAAATATGTTTCATATTTTTTTTTTCCTTCTTATCATTTTTTTTTTTTTTTAAGCCATTTTACCTCATCTGCGAGCTTGCTATTGACTAATTTTCAAATAAAAATTAAGATATGACAATTATGAAAATTCCAATTCGTATTAGATATTTAAATACGTCGTGCAATTATTTTGGAATGGAGTATAAAAACGCTTTTTAGAATCGCGAGTTAAAAAGAAAAAGAATCGATAAAGCTTAAAAAATAGCTAAATAATAATTTTGTGTACAGTCGGTAACAAAAGTCTATGAAAACTAGCGAAAATTCCTATGTAAATAAGTTACACTTAATTTTGTTAAATAAATCCTTGTCGAATCCTGTTCTTAGTCAGTCTAAAAACTGGATTCGACAAGGATTTATTTAGTAAAACTGTATTAAGCGTACTTTTTTTATATAGGAATTTTTGCTAATGTTCGGACACTTTTGTTACCGACTGTACATGGTCCGAAAATCTCTTCAATATATTTAAAATAAGAGAGTTCTATAGATATTTTTAAACTATAATTAAACGTGATATTACTCCAAGAAATATTCCCTTTACATTTGAAAAAATGTGAGAAGTAAATCTTAGAATTTCTTGTTAAAATGTTCATTCTCTCCCTTTACACAGACACACATAAACACACACACATAGATACATAAGCATTGAATTAGAGTATAAACTCACATTTTAATTACGATTTTTTTACCGACTTTGACAAAAATTAAAATTTGGTTAAAAATAGCAATTGCAACTTTACAGTCAAAATCTTTAAAGAAAAATGAAAAATTTTGAAAATTAAACATTTAAATTTAATTAAAAATTTTAAAGGCCAATAATATTTAATTAAACTGAAGGTCAGTTTTACGTTGACATATTGCATTTTTCTAGTTAGATTTCTTCCAACCTAAATTAAGGGTTTTATTGTAATATAATATTTAATTAAATTCTAGACCGAACTTTTTTAAAAGTGTGAGTTTACGCTTCAATCTGTACAGAGTGAATGAAAATGGTCCATTCGCATGCAGTCTTTCGCATACTGAAAATTTTAAAACCGTTCTCCTTATTTAGTGTACTATTATATCGATGAAACTATAAAAAAAATAGTACATAGCCGTTAACGCTATAGGATTATCAATTTCATGAAACAGAAGCATGTATTATTAAAACCATATATATTGTTAAAAATAATATTGTTTTTAATATTTGTTTATTTTTACCTTTTAATTTTAGAGGAATGTGAGGTAAAATTTTAAAAATCTGTGAAAGAAAAGTATCATACCGTTAATTGGAAAAATCATGCTATCTAGTGATTTTATTCAGTTCCACTGTGTTACGCAGAACATACACACGCACATACATATATATATACGATATATAATAGATATTATTACGAAGATAGAGCGAATGAGAATGAAAAACACAATGTGAAAAGTGAAAAGATCAAAATAATTCAAAATAAGAGAAAATCAGAAGAACGGAAGCATGCTGGTTTCTCACTGCATTAAGGGCATTGAAGGAAGGGCATACTAGAGCCCTCGAGGGCTCTAGGGCATACAAATTATGGTTTTAGATGTTAAAAGTTCATACAATGCAAACATTGATGTTAACCAACACACAAAGCGTAATCACCATGACAAAAACATATTAATTAATTAATTAAAAACATCTTAACCAAGACAAAAATGTGAAGAATGTGACTCATTAAATACACTAAGAAATGAAAAAATAAAAAAATAAATCAAAAAGTACTCACAAAATCGCATTTATGGAGCAAATGAAGAAACATGAACTGATGTAATTAATGCTTAAACATCACACTGTTAGCCAGTTAAGCTGATTGCAACAAAGGGAAAATGCAAAGATGCAGCTATTTTTTTTTTAAATTAATATAACTAAAAATAATTCAATTTCACTAAATAAACACGATGTTTTTTTTTCTTTTTTTTTTACATATATAATTACTGATAAATAAATTAATTAACGTTAAATTCATAATACGTTTCGAATTATGACATTTGAATTACATTTGACAATCACATTGTGCATTCATATTTTATTTATTTATTTATTTATTTCGTAAAGGATTATTTATTTATTTGTTTATTTATTTTATTTATTTATTCATTTATTTATTTTTGTCAAGATATAAAGCATTTTTTGTGGAATAATGCATCGAACAATTTCAAAATTATAACTTTGATTTGAGTTTTACTTTTGTGCAATTTTTGACATTAATCTATTTTGCAAGCAAAAAGAAAACAGTTCCTTAGAAAATTATTTTAAGGAAACTAATTAATTTTATTTTAATTAAAATATGCACTGAAATTTACCCTATTTAGCATTAAAAAGTAGAATTCTTTCAACAATATATATAATTAAATATCACAATATGTATTAATGTACTCTATATATTAAAGTAATTGTTTTACTATAAAATCAAAGAAAACATATTAAATAATAATAATAATTATTATTATTATTATTATTTATTATTTTTATTATTATATTTATATATTATTTTGACAATAACTAATTTTATTGCAATATAAATGTTAAAATTTTTATTTAAAACACATAATGAAATACTCATTTAAGTATGCAATAATTCCATACATTTTGCATATATTTTCTGGAAAAAAATAAATAAATAAAAATGTGCATTAATACACACCAACTAATTTAGATCGCGCATTCATATTAAATTTTAAATCATGATATATGTATTCTTTTTAACAACCCATATCACTAGAAATATAAAGCTGAATTCTTTTCAAAACAATTTATGCAAATATTCCATTAAAACATGTTATTATTTCTCATCATATCTTACACAAAACATTTTCATATTTTACGCCATCTGCAAACTAAAAGGAAGATAAAATGTAATCTTAGATAAAATTTATTTTAAAAATGTAAATGAAACATTCACTTTTTTTATTTCACTAAATTAGGTAAAGTTATGCTAATGATAACCAGCTCCATGTGGCTCCACATAAATGTTTCTCTTTATATGAAACATGGAAATTTCCTATTGAAATTATGAAAGATGTAATAAATATGCATATTACGCAAAACAAGATTACTCAACAAAATATACTTCAATTATGAATTTTTTATAACTAAGCTCGAGGTTGTAAAATATTTTTAGACGTGGTATTTTATAATTAAAGAATGTTTTATTTATTTATTTGTATTTTTTAAGATGACATAAACCTACGCAATTTATGGAAATGCATAATTTGTCAGTGTTTTCTTTCATTTTATAAGTTTTGCTGAACAAAAAAAGTTTGTATATGGCACAAAATAAATAAATATATGAATGAATTAATATAATAATATAATTAATATACATATAAATATGTATTATTTTCTAATAATAATAATAATAATAATAATAATATGTACAGTGCTCAAAAATCAATATTATTTGTACAGTCGAATACTTTTAAAAAGCTAGTACTAAAAAGAAAATATTTATAAGTTGTTTTTACACGTTTAAACATTAAACTAACGCAAATTCCTCAGCATTTTTCTTCTTAAAAAATAGATTAAAAATAAAATTTAAAAATAAATTTAAAAATTACGATTAAAAATAAATAAATAAATAAATAAAACATTTTTTTTCAATCAGCAAACATATTTTCCCACAAAAGGTTTACAACTAAATATCCAATTAGAGTAGAACATTTTACAAATTCATTCATTCATGTACAGTATCATTTTCTTAACAAAATAGCTCCGCACTTTTAAGTCACATATCATAATAAATAGAAACAAAGTTTTGAAATTTTTTTATATCATAGAGCTACAAGAATGTGAGCTTTCTAAACTCTGACATATTCGATGGATACAATTTTAAGTTCTCTGCAAACCTAAACCTCAGTAAAAATTCGTTTAATTCCATCCAGCCATATTCACGTGATATCCATTCGAATTAAAAAAGTACTATATACTTTTATCCCTCCCATGCACGAAAAGAAAATATTCTGACATCATTCTGGGGTTTAATAATATCTGAAGATAACACTTTTTTTTTTTCAAGGCGTTTCACTGACAAAAGCTTTGCAGGATAAGTTTTCTTTTACCCATAATTAAAATTTTAAAATGTTCGATACATATCATTTTAAGTTGGATACAGATCTCAATTTCTTTCAAGTGTCGTTGAATTCCGTCTAATCGTTGTCATGTAATACCGGGGCAAAAAAATTAAACTAGAAGATATTGCAAAATTTTTTCATTCTGTGAAATTTATAACCAAAAGTTTGATTTTATTAATTAAGATTTTAGCAGTTGTGAAATTGCAGAAAAAAAAATCTGATATAACATGTTTATTCTCTTTCACCTATGACATTTATCATTAAAACAATTCTTTTTTAAAGCACTGACTATTATGCAACACTCTTAGTCAACTTCCCTTCCCCACTAAACAATGTAATCACGTGACTCACAAAAAAGAACAATGGTTATTATTATTATTATTATTATTATTATTATTATTATTATAGTTAAATTTGCCGAATGCAGAGTCGTAGCAGTACTCGAACAAGCTAAGTGTGAAAAATGAATACTTAATACTCTTATTTTAAAAATATTTATATTTATTTTTTTCATGTGTATCTTTTTGTTTTGCGGTGTAACAAATTAAGTTTGTGCTTATTTGTCAAGTATGATGCCGTAATCTTTTATACTTCGTGTATTTTCTCTTACTTTTAATTAAATTTAATATGCAATCTAGAAATAATAATAATAATAATAATAATAATAAAAGACGCCCAAAGAAGGACTAATGCAAATTGGACACAAATTAACATGCATACAGGTTTCGATGGAAAATGAAAATTTGGCGGCCAATGAATGAACATGTGACGCTACAGCGCATTTTAACAGCGCAACTGGCATGATATTAAAGAGGAGATATATTTATTTCAAGTCATAAATTCTTTGAGGATTTTATTCCGTCTACTCAGATAGACCTTAACTTTGCCTGACATACAGGTGCGCAAACAATGTGCGCAGATGCCAGCAATTGAGAGAGGAGTGTAGTTGGGCTCAAAGAAGCCGGTTCGTCTAATCTGTGAATTCTTTGACATTTGGACAGGAACGATGCCGCTATTAGATTGTGTTGGCTGGAATGGGTGAACCATGGCCAGACATAGTGTTAAGAAAGAAGCAGTCGGCCTAGAGATAGGACGTAATGTAAGAACCGATCAATCGTCAGGGTGGTACTCAAAGCCTTAAATTCGTCGTTATTATCGATCCTACGTGCAACGGGTACTTCAGTGACTTCAAATACCATTAACAGGGGGCTCAGAGAAATGGAGTTGAGTTCACGGAGCCCCTTGTGCCGACTGCTATTAAACATTGCACACTGACAAGCACGTTTGCAGTGATATCTGACACATTCGACCTGGAATATTACTGAATGGAGTAGAATTGTCTTCAGTGGTGAGTCCCGCTCCAATCTGAGCTCCTATGATCAACGAAGACGTGTTTGGAGACACCCCCAAAAAAGGGGGATTCCAACCTGGTTGTCACCTGCCATACGGCCCGACAACCAGGAGTGATGGTCTTGAATGCATTTCATTTCATAACAGAGCCCCTTTGATTGCAATCCGCAGGCATCTTTAAGCAGAATGGTACGTCGACGAAATTCTACGTCCCGTTTTGTTGTCCTTCATATCACGAAGTTTTGAGCGTATATTTCAACATGGTAATACCCGCCCACGTACGAAGATAGTTTCTACTGCTTGCTTTCTTCCTTGTCCAACATTATTTGGCCACCAAATTCGCCGGATCTCTCTACCATTGAGGACGTTTGGAGCATCGTGAAAAGGGTCCTACATCCAGCTCGGGATTTTGCCAATCTAACACATCAATTGAACAGAATTTGGGACAGAATATCTCACAGGAGGATACCTGCCAACTCTATTAATTATTACCAAGCCGAATAACTGCTTACATAAAAGCCAGAAAAGGACCAACGCGTTATTGACTTGTACACTTTGCGAGTCACTTTCTCGTGATTAAATCCTCCTAAATTTCTGAAACATGTTCTTCTCCACATGTACATCACAACTACCAACTTTTGTACCATTCGAATAACCCCTTCTTGTTACGTCTTTTTTTTTTTTTTTTGTCTTATAGTGTACCTAGAAAAAGACTTATTTCGAGGATGTTAGCTTCATTCGTTCATCGGTTAATCTGTAAGATGAACACTTGGCCGAAATTACTGATGTGATGTTGGCGATAATAAAGAATGGAAATAATTACAGATAATTAGATTTAATGCTTATCCTATTGTTCGAAACAGAGACTAAAGGATTTTCTCATTGCGCATCGTGTGTTACTAAATTAATACTGGAAAATATTGATTATCCCAATCAATAAAAACTTCCTAGAAACTTAATTATATATGTTTAGAATATTTAGATCATCTTGATCATAACGAATTTTTAAATCGCCCAGATCATAAGATATTTGCATACCAGTTCCTTTAGTGAATGAAAATAATTTTAATTTTGTTTATATTCGCATATATGTTGATATATCACGAGTTACAATAAGCTGATAACTGAACATCAATGTAACAATATATTTCTTAAAAAATAAGCTCAAATAACAGTGCTTTGGTATTCAATAAAATGTATTTTAATATAATTCCAACACACACGATCGAATTAAGTAAATTGTACCACCCACTTGCTTAGAAGAAGTTAACGACAATATTTTTAGCGTTTTCGCGCCATTACGTTTTAAGTGGAAGATAAAGAATTTGTTTTCCTTATTGTTATGCAACTTCTATCGTTTTCAAAAAATATGATTTATTTATTTATTTATTTATTATTATTTTTTTTTTTTTTTTATGATTTATTAGGAAACTTTACTCGTTATCAACTGTGAAATAAATGTTAGTGAATAAAGATTTTAATCTTGTTAAATACATTTATTTATGATACAGGAATATAGAATAAATATCGTTTTCTGCTAAATGCATTTATTTATTATAATAACAGTAAGCTTTTGATAAATTAATAAATAATAAATAATAAATAATAAGTGAATAAACATCTTGTTTGTTTTATTGAATATGAAATTTAAATATCTAATTAAAATTTGTATTCTTATCATTTGCACTAACAATAAAATTTGGTGAATTTTTTACATCTGTTTAAATTATATTATATTTGCGATTACGCAGGAATGTTTCTGGAATAAGTACTTGTTTTATTTCAAGTAATTATTTCAAATGGTGGTTAAATTGGTTATTTAACTTTTATGTCCTTTAATATTTATTCTTGGATTTGTTCATTGAATAAATTGTTTAAATTAATTTGTATAAGATATAATAACAATCTCTCTCTCACTACATATATATATATATATATATATATATATATATATATATATATATATATATATATATATATATATATATATATATATATATATATATATATATATATATATATATATATATATACAGGGTGTTTAAATGTCCCATCCACTACATACCTCAAAAATGAGTCGGAATTGTTAAATATGGCGAAACACATGTTTAATGAATTCGAGAAAAACCTCTTTTGGTGAAAAAATGTTGGGCGTAGGGGGGATAGTGGGACTGCTAGGGAGAGCAACTTTAAAATTTCAAGTAGGAAGTTATATCTTGTGATACATCCCTGTAAACGACTCTTCTAAATAATGAATTTGATATAAATAGTTTCGCTCTACGATGATTATTAAAGGAGGTGCAATAGTTTATATATTTTGGAATGTGGGATTTATACTTAAGTATCCCCTTTAGTAATAATTTCAAGATAAAACTGTTTACATCAAACTCATTGTCTTGAAGAGACGTTTCCAGGTATGTACTACAAAACATAATTTCCTGTTTGAAAATTTAAAGTAGCCCTCCCTAGAAGCACTCCTACCACACCCTTGCTAGGTCCAAACTCTTTTGGGCAAAGTATGTCTTGTGATACATCTCTGGAAGCGTTTCTTCAAGACAATGAATTTGATATAAATAGTTTGGTGCAGCAATGATTATTAAAGGGATACATAGGTATAAAATCCCCATTTCTAAAATTTAAAAACTAATGTATCTCCTTTAATAATCATCGTAAGGAAAATCTATTTATATCACTTTCATTGTTCTGAAGAGACGTTTTCAGGGATGTATCACAAGACATACTTTCCTATTTGAAATTTTAAAGTTACCCTTCCTAGCAGTTCCCTAGCCTCCCTAGGCCCAATTTTTTTCACACAAAGATGTCCATCTAAAATACATTAAATACGTGTTTCACCATTTTTCAATATCCCAACTCATTTTCGAGTTAGGAAGGGGTGTGGGACTTTTGTAACAGCCTGTATATGCGTATATATATATATATATATATATATATATATTCATATATAAGTGACCTCTGTGATTTATATAAAATTCCATGGGCCATATACGTTTGCACACTGCACATTTTTAGATAGAATTTGAAAGTATTCAATTTCAATTTTAATAATGGCTTACATAGCTGGAGAGAAGAAACAACATCTAATTTAATTAGTAACGGAATTAGGAGAAAAATAGAGGAAAATTTAAGATGCTTAGCTAAAGAAATTCTAATTAGGAAGTCCGGATTATGACGCGGAATTTACGCAATGATCTTTCTATCGTATCGTAAAGAATAGGAAAGAAAAAGATTTTGAGCTGAAAAAAGAAAAGAAGCGATTATTTGAATTAGAGAAATCCAGAATGCAACTACAAGCCAGTGTTGCCCCTGAGTAAATAACGACTACAATGGTATTTTCTTTCCTAGAAACAGGCATGCATAAATTAAAATTAAGCAATTAAATCCCTAATTTCGATCCGTAAAGCGCTGATTTAATTTTATATTTAGATTTATTTGAAAAGCAATTAGCATTTCTGAAGGTACTATTAAAAAAATAGATCGTATATCTTGCAAGTATGCTACAAACTGATGCTGCCAAACTATTTACAGAGGAATCAGTTGATGATGCTCTGAATTATGACAATGTTAAGGAAATTCTCTTAAAACGTTTCACATTAAGCGCTGAGAAATTTCGGCAACTTTTTGCCCTACACCGTATAAGTCCAGAAAGTACATGTTGAGATTTTTATTTTTACGTGCAAAATTATTTTAATGGGTGGCTTAATGTATCTAAAGTTTCAACATTGGTAGAGTTAAAAGATATAACGTTGGCAGATCAAATAAAGAAAAAACACTTCCCGATTACAAAGAACATTTTTCAACCACTGGAGCGAGAGGAACAATCCTCTTAAGCTAGCGGATAAATTAAATTCAATAAAGAACTTAAACTAGGAAGAAATAAAAATGTTATAAAGGAATACCCTGTATTTCCCCAATGACGTGCTACCCAAAATCCAAAATATTACCCCCGAAATTCTAAAAGTGCATCTTTCAGTGTTAGTACAAAAAATTCAAGATCGATCATATGTTAGTTGTTAGGGTTGTGGCAAACCAGACGTTATTAAAGCTAAGTGCTCCGCCGGCTCCCCTCTTCTAGAAAAAGTGTAGTTCAGTTGAAGACTATACAACTTGAGTCATTCTCTGTCGAAAAATCTTAGTCAACACTTATAAGAGTTAAAATCAATGTAATTAATAGAATAGTATGTGCTGACACTGTAGCCAGGCACATTACAGCTGGGGAAACAATATATTGCCACTTAACAAAACGAGATACAGAATTTAAGAAAACTTTTATGAATGCAAAGTTAGCTCATGGTCTCGAAAAAGAAACTGAAATCTATTTAGTCGAAGTAGACCCAGCTAAATAAAGTCTTAAAAAAAAAAAAAAAAAAAAAAAAAAAAAAAAAAACTATAAAAAATGAAGAAAAAATTCAGATAATGTAAAAGTATTTGGAACAATCCCAGCTTAAAAAGTCTTCAAAAAAAAAAAAAAAAAAAAAAAAAAAAAAAATCTATTAAAATGGAGAAAACTGCAGAAAAACTGCAGATATTTGGAACAATAATAAGATTAAGGGGAAAAAATATTTATGGGGGGAGTTACTTGCAAATTTTTTGCTGTTCCAAATACCTTCAGTTTATCTGCAGTTTATCTGCAGTTTTACAGTTTTTTTTTTTTTAACACTTTTTAAAGTTGGGATGTTCGAATTACCTTCACATTATCTGCATTTTTTCTTCATTTTATCTAGTTTTTTAAACCTTTTTTTTTTATCTGGGGATGTACAAATTAAAGAACGGTGTCCCCCAATAGCTTAATTCTCGTTATCTACTGCAAAAAATAACAGAATTCTATTGGGAAATATTTTCTTGCAGACTACTGGAATTGTTTTGGATCTTCGAAATCCTAGATGGAATTACCATGATAACCCAAAGCTGAAATTTCATTTCGGTGAAGACGATTTTAGACGCCTGAAAAACCAGGATGCCCTGCCGAAGTTAGCAACATTATGTTAAAAGTAATGAAGGAACACATATTTCTAACGAACAGTGGTCAGAAGTGAATAATTTGTTGAATGAATATGAAGATATCTTTGAATAGTGGAATAACAGACTCACAAAATTCCACACTATATTTACACGGGGAGCAGCCCACCGTATTGCATGTCTCCAATAAGGAAAGCGGTTGTTGAATAAAGAGCTGAATGAGTTGTTAGCTAACAAAACAATAGAAGAGTATTAATCTCCTGATGCTTCACATGTGGTATTAGTTCCTAACTCTAATGGTCAAGTAAGACTTTGGTAGATTATAGAAAATTAAACTCTATTATAAAGACTAATTAATAACTTGTGCCCAGAATTAATGGCCTTCTCGAAACTAAACATATCCTTTTTATGCTATCCATTGACTTAACGTATGGGTACCACCAAATTTAAGTAAATTCTGCAAACCGTGAAAAAACTGCTTTTATTTGTCCTTTCGAAACATTTCGATACCGAAAAAACCCTTTTGGCCTGAAGAAAGCTCCGCCAACCTTTCAACGTATAATTGATAATTTTAGAAATTTCTTAAAGAACATATAAGGTTTTCCTATTTAGAGGATATTTTTATTTTGTCTGAAACTTAGATAACACTGTTTTGCAAAAAAAAAAAAAAAAAAAAAAAAAAAAAAAAGAAAAAAGTTATGAAACCATCCTTGCTGATTCTTATGTAAAATGACCTCCTAAATCCGAATATGACTCCCATTTTGCCCAGTCACCCGCAGTTTTCTACATCCCTCATTTTTTTTTCCCTGGTCGATAATTCTATGACCATGAATTTGATTTCAAGAACAAAAAGAATTAATTTAACACCTAAAAACAAAAATATGTAAAATTTAAAAAACAACATTAGTAATAGATTAAATATATATATATATATATATATATATATAAGATATGTAGTACATGGTTACAGTGGCAAATCCCCCCAAAATTTCCCCCTTGTCGCATATGTTCATGTTTTAGAATTTTCTAACCCTGTAGCCCCTCAGAATATATTTAACGGTTAAAATAATCTTTCCTCCTCCTAAAAATGAAATTTATAGCAATAAAATCTCTGAAAATGATAAAAATAGGGCGCCGTTCCTAAAACACGGTGGGTGATAGGGCAAAACGGGCGTCATATTAAGATTCAGAAGGCCATTTTACATAACAATATGCTGAAATGATGCCAGAAGCAATTTTCATGCCGAGCAGTGCAATTTTAGTGCAGTCTTTAGGAAATTACGAGAATTTAATTTGCACGCAAACCTCTGCACATGCAATTTTGATTGTAACCGCGTAAAGTACTTGGGACATTACATTACTACTATAAAAAATAAGTATATAAACCTTAAGTTTCAGTTTTAATAAACCTTTGGTGAAGTATTTTCATTATTAGGGAATCCCCCTCAGTATCATTCATTTGTATTGTGCGAGCCATTTCACAAAATTTACAGAACTTTCGTTGAAACGTTTTATTTTTAACATGCATTTTGTATGTACTTTCATTATTTATTTTTTCTGACTTTTTAGGTCTTCATCGAGTAATTTTGCTCTTGTAAATTCAGGTGTCAAATTCTCCTTGTCGCGTAATTCGATCTCAGTGATGAGTGTGTCAGAACTAGGGAGATGGGTCAAAGAGTACTGCATGAGTGCGGACATATGTTCATCCCCCCTATTGCGGTTAATCAGTCGCAGATTTAATATATATTAGTCATATAGGGTGTCAAATTCCCTCGCTGTGCTAGTTCAGCAGGATATAATTTTCTCAATAAAAACAAATTGCTACTTAAATTGGACATTTCAAGAATACGTTTCAAGGTATCCCAAGTTTCTCTAGATGTTATGAGATTTTTAATGTGGACGATTTTTAATGTCATCGATTGATAAATGATTGCTTTTCCTTTTCTGTTTTTTGTTCTCTAACCATTAGTGATAGGATATGGATGTATTAAACTCTTATTGATTCATCTATTATTAATTCAAATAAGTATTATTTACATGCTATTATTATTATTTGCTTTACTATCATTAAAATTGTGTTCATTTATTTATTTTCCCCTTTTCCCTTTATTATGATTATTAATTTCAACAGTTAATCATAATTAGTTATCATATAATCTGATGCTACTTTTATACAATCGTTCAAACTTCCAAAACGAAATTTTAATATTTTCTGTTTTACAGAAAATTTCTTACGCTTATTTGTATTTCTTAAACTGTGATTATCCTAGAATATTTATAGAATATTCATTTATAATTTCTAATCATCATGAATATACTCCATTTACATGCTGAAACTTTTTTGTCAATCTCATTAATCTGTTCTCAATGGCGCAATTCAGAGCAATATGATTATTATATTTGATACAACAGCGCTGTATTACCATGATTAATGAATGAAGTAAATTTTAATTAATGATTATTACTTATTACAGTTTAATCAAATAAAGATAGAATCTTCTGAACTGTAATAGTTTTTTCAAGCATCCGTTCTATCTATTAATTATCTGAATCAATATTCTGTTACTGACTTGTGTTTTTAACAAGGAAATATTGTTGCTGTAATATAAAGTTATATTAGTAATGGAGCACGATGGAGCTATAATTTCTATAATGATACTCGATGATTTTTGTTTATATTTAATTCCGTGAATTCTAGATTAGGTGTAAAACAAAAAGTAAAAATGTTACGGAGCATAGTACTGGAGCTCTGTGTGCAATGAATGCTACGTGTAAACTGATATATCTACATTTCAAGTCGAGAACATTGAAAGTGGTTAAGCTGCGGAAAATCAGTTTTAGGCAGCATATTCAGATTCATGGTTTTCTAGGTAAGAGTTATTTTGTGAAATAATAAGAGTTCGGAAAGTCTATCGTATTTATACAATGGGAAGAGAATAAGTTCGTATCACAAATTATGCAACATTGTACCTAAAGGTAATTTTGTTACCGAAAAAACACCGTACTTAAAAAAACAATTGTCAATTTCATGAAGCAGGTACGAGATCGAATGGAGGAAAGACAAGATCAGCAAAACGCTATGCAGACAGAAAATTAAAAAATGCCTCTTCTTTCAAACAAGGTGAGAAAATGTGGGTTAAAGTTTTCCCCATTAACAATTCTAGTAAAAATTGAATTTCCAAATTCATGCCGAGGCACGGTGGACTTTATACTATTTTACCACAGAGATCACCAGTTTAATGTACATTAAGTTCTATAGGTAATTTTTTTCCACCGATAGGAAATTACCATGTGTTCGCTCTAGTACCGCATACAGGTCAGAACACCACTCCTGTTAAACTAATCCAGACGAGAGGCCGATAGATATGACTTCACCTCGACTAGTGGGCAAGATAAACGAGCAAGATCACAGTTGCCCAAACTGCGCATTATGCCATCCAAGAAGCAACCACCCAGGACGACAAGCTGTATACCGAGGACGACGTATACAGCTTGAGGTGAAGTCTGTATAAGGAAAAAAAAATACGATATAACAAATTTTGTTATATTTCTCCTACGGCATTGACTAAAAAAGTAATTTATTTTATTTTTTTAATTTTGTTAAAGCTATGAGTGTTACGCAACGCTGTTAGTGAACTGCTACCTACATTCCCTCCTTCCCGTCAATCTGTGGAAGCCCGTGACATACCAAAAGAACAATGATTATTATTATTTTTTTTAAATTAATGTTGATAAATGCACAGTCATAGCAGTACTCGAACAATCTAACTGTGAAAAATGATAATGTAATGCTCTTTTTTTAAATATATATATATATATATATATATATATATATGTGTGTGTGTGTGTGTGTGTGTGTGTGTGTGTTTAACATATGAAAAGTTTGTGTTTATTTATCAAGTATGATGCCGTCATCTTGTATACTTCATTGATTTTCACTTGTTTTTAATGAAATTTAATTTTACAAGAAGAAAACTTTCATTTCGATGTTGCTGGCTTCATTCATTGATCGCTTAAAAACCCATTTGCAAAATAAATGCTTCATTTTGATAATTTTGTATTGGGGTCTGTAAATAATGCTCTTAATAACTGCTAGGCTGCATGGTGTTTATATAATAAAAGTTTTAGAAAGTTATTTTTAAATATATATATATATATATATATATATATATATATATATATATATATATATATATATAATTAATAAAATTGTATGGCGAATAAATTTATAAAATTCCTTTAAACATAGATTTATTTATTTATTTATATTTTTTTAGGGGGCGAGGAAGATGATTAATTGCATAAATTTAAGTATAATAAAATATTTGCATTTTAGTATTTTGTTACTTTTGTATGCGTCACACTTTTCGAAGTCTGACGTAAATATCAATAAAAAAATATTATAATCCAAATAAGGGAAAGCCACTTTAATTAAAAGCACTTTCTTCTTTTAGTTTAATTAAATATTATCCATTATATATATATATATATATATATATATATATATATGATTTTCAGCTAGAATAAAGCAAACTCAAAAAATATAAAATATTAAAGAGTGACAGGCCTTGATTGTAAAAAAAAAAAAAAAAAAAAAAAAAAAATCTTAAATTCTAAAATTTAAATTAATTTAGATATTTTTTGACTATGAACAGTAATTATAAGCAGCTGAAATTTAATTTTTATCAAAATCGGTTGAAAATTCTCAATTGAGTTACAGGAATTTTATCGTACCTGCATTTTAATACCACACATTTATATAGCAACCTTTTCATTATTAATTGGAGAAAAGCACTAATTAAGGTTTACTATATACATAAATTATTTATACAAAATTTACTATGTATAAAATCTTATTAAAAATTACTTTATGTAAAAAAAAGAAAAAGAAAAGAAAAAAGATGCTGGTATTCAATTAAGAATCTGATAAAAACCGTGGCTATTTAATTTTTGAACAACAAAAATACATAATTATGTAACATTACAGAGATTTTTATATTTCATCTACTTTTTATTCTTTTATTATTATTATTATTATTATTATTATTATTATTATACCTTTTTGTTGCAAATGAAAAAAAAAAAGTTCAATCTATAATTCAGCTTATAATTTCCTTCCAAATTTAAAATGACGATTAAGAAGAGAAAAAAAAATTATTATTATTATTATTATTATTTTAATTTATTTTTGTATTAATTCCACTAATACATAACATAATTTGAGAATATACTTTTAAAATAAATGTTATTTACGCCAAATTTCTAAAAAAATATGATTTTTTTCTCAAAAGAAATAAAAAAAAAGTAAAAAA